>QEPC01011244.1:1976392-2007867 GCA_003113815.1 Sphenodon punctatus | reverse complement strand
GAGGGCTGGAGTAGGGCAGTGATAGTGCCTATCTTCAAAAAAGGCGCCAGACAGTCATCCACAAATTACAGACCTATCAGCCTGTTGAGCGTGGTGGCTAAATTGTATGGGCGCCTTTTGGCAGGCAGGTTGGGTGCATGGGTACAGGAAAATAAAATTCTGGGCCCTGAGCAAGCAGGATTCCAGGAGGGTAGGTCTACCACCGAGTTATGCTTCGTGCTACACCATCTCGTTGCAAAATACACCACCGCACGGAGGGTATTAGATGCTGCCTTTTTTGACCGAAGGGCAGCATTTGACTCGGTGGATAGACCTACTGTCTGGAAAAAGTTGGTGGAACAAGATATAGATAAAAGGTTGCTCTCACTGATAGTATCTTTATACGCCAATGCATCTCTTAGGGTTCGTGTCAACCATCAGGGGCACCTCACAGTGCCAACAGACGTACGAGTAGGGGTGCCACAGGGCTGTGTAATAGCACCACTCCTGTTCAATATCTATACTAACGGGGTTATAGAACTCATGGCCGACCAGAGATACTTTCCCTCTACGGTAGCTACAAGAGCAGTGGGGGCCCTCCTGTATGCGGATGATGTGGCATTATTGTCACAAACCTGTATCGGATTGATCAGGCAGATGAACGCCTTTTGGGTTTTCTGTAAGATGAACCAAATGACCATCAGTTTCCCCAAATCTCAGGTGTTGGTTTTCTCAGCCAGTCGACGAAAATATAGTTGAAGTCTGGAGGGGCAGGAAATTGAACAAGCGGACAGCTTTAAATATTTAGGATTGACATTTCACAAGTCAGGGCGATGGGGAGAGCACTTGCGGCGAGCGGAGTCCCTGGCCAAAGCAGCCTCTCAGAGTGTGCTACAGTTTTTCGTTAAGTTGGGTAGGCAAGCCGTGAAACCCGGTCTAAGGGCCTTCAACAGCAAGGTGAGGGCCCAATCCTCATATGGAGCAGAAATTTGGGCCCCAGACTGCCCAAAAAGAATAAATAACATCCAGGTCAAATTCCTTCAGGCCCTTTTGGTTAGCCCAAGAGGTACCCCATACGCCACACTCAGGATAGAACTAGGGCAGTGTAGTTGGTATACTGTCGCAGTGTAGAGAGCACTTAAATTCTGGTGTAAGGTACGGTGGGGGCAAAGATCGGTCCTTCTCCAGAACATCAGGGAAGATACCTTTGTGAGTCCTTGGCAAACTTGGGTGAGAAGATATTTGGCCCAAATTGAGCTATCAGTTCCATAGCTCGAGGGCAAATCCCAGGCGGCATCCTGGAAAGAAATCAGNTCATATGGAGCAGAAATTTGGGCCCCAGACTGCCCAAAAAGAATAAATAACATCCAGGTCAAATTCCTTCAGGCCCTTTTGGTTAGCCCAAGAGGTACCCCATACGCCACACTCAGGATAGAACTAGGGCAGTGTAGTTGGTATACTGTCGCAGTGTAGAGAGCACTTAAATTCTGGTGTAAGGTACGGTGGGGGCAAAGATCGGTCCTTCTCCAGAACATCAGGGAAGATACCTTTGTGAGTCCTTGGCAAACTTGGGTGAGAAGATATTTGGCCCAAATTGAGCTATCAGTTCCATAGCTCGAGGGCAAATCCCAGGCGGCATCCTGGAAAGAAATCAGCCAAAGGGTAACTGATATAGAGAGGCAAACTGAGGTGGCCAAAATTACCCAATCTCCCCATATGCGGTCATACTGTCTGTGGATGCCAGAGTGCGACCATAGGGCGAAACAACCGATCCTCATGGCACGTGTCAATGCTCTCCCAACACGTGTCTTTGAGGGGCATTTAGAGGGAATTCCCTACTTAGAAAGATTGTGCCTGTTCGACAATCAGACTGTGGAAACTGTGGGTCATGTTGTGATTAGTTGCCGTCTTTACGATGCTCCTAGGAGGAAATATCTGACTGCTACCTTGGACAAATTGGAAGGGTGGTCGGAGGCTGCTGCTCTGGGTATTTGTTAACGACTCCCAAACCGCAGATTACCAGGGATATGGGATGCTTTCTGTGTCAGGCTATGCGGATCCGGAATAAGTTTCTTGCTTTCCAATCTATACTTAGCTCCACGGATCCGTAGGTCCAAGTCCAGGTGGGGGGGATTTCTGCTGCCAAATTGCTAAATTATTTATTTCTTGACAATACGAGATTTTACGTTTATTATGTTGTTCTGTTGTGTTTTGATGTTTGTTGAGGCCTCGGCCAGCAATAACTTCATTACGTGAATAAATTATTATTATTATAATAAATAATGCGCATTTTAAAAAAACAGTTTTGGCAGCCCCCCGATCATCAAAGGGGCTCAAAACTGGTTTAAAAAAATGTGCATTATTTAAAAACCACATTCAAAACGGTTTGAGCTTTTACATGCTCATGGCAAATGTGCATTTAAAACGGTTTAGGTGTTTAAACGAGCATTAAAATACGCACATTTTTTCACCAATCATGTGCAAATTTGTCTCGTCTAAAAGCGGCCTAAGGCCGGCCCTGCCCTCCCCAGGGCAATCCTGGGCCAACATCTTGAGGCCTGGGACCACAGGGGGCCGCCATGTTTGTGTTTACCCACTGTTGAAGAGTTAACCATACTGCAGTGGTTTTATTTGGGGGAGGCCGTCCATCTAAATCAAATCATCTTTCCCAATCCAAAGAGCAATGGGTGCTGTTCATAAAGTTCCCTGGTTCCTATTGCTGCCCAGCGCTAGGGGTGGGCTCTGAGAGTCCCAAGTGACAGTGGGGAAAGGGGTAGGAGGGACCCCAAAAGTTGTGGGTGGAGAATGCTAGGCTCCTAGCGCTCATTGCAAGGTGGTGCTGCAGCAGGAGGTGGAAGCTGGCGGGTCACAGAGCTCTCCCTCCCTCCTTTCTCTGTGCGCCTAGTTTTGATCCCAATCTCAGACAAAAGGCAAAGCCCTATAAACTCCTGGATGAATGGGGGGGGGGGGGGGGGGGGGGGGGGGGGGAAAGAGTAGCTCAGGTTGCTCTCTGCCTCACGTGACTCTCTGGAATCTCTGTCAGTTCCCGGAGTCCCTGGGTCCATTTTCACACCGAGACCGATTGGGACGGACACACACGCGCGCACACTCAGAGCAAAGTCTCCTTTCAAGCAGAGGCGCCCCCTGCTCGGATTGACTTTGTGCCATTTGCTCCAGCCTGGCTTGCACTTTGATTCCCTGCCTGGGCTGGGCACTGGATTATTTTGCCCTTTGACGGGCAGTTTTGGCGGGTCATTCTGCTTCTCTCCTCCCAGGACGTTATTGCAGAGACGGAGCGAGCTTTGCCTGGGCTGAAAATAACCATCCACTCCAAGGCAGGGGCAGGGGCAGGGCTTGAGGGGCGGCAAAGGGGGGGAAAGCCTGCTGCCAGCGCCTCATTCTTCTCTTCCTTTCCGGCGATCGCCTGCGCCGGGATTAGCCTCCCCTAGGCAAGGGCTTTGTGCGTCTCTGCAGGGGGAGAATCAGCCCAGAGCTGCCGCCGCCGCCGCCAAACTTTCCAGGACAAGCCGGTGAGAGAAGGGATCTGCCCGCCAGAGGGATCCGCCCCCAGCACCACGCCTCCTTCCCCGTCGGAGATCGGATCTGCAAGGCTCCCCCTGCCTTCAAGCGTGCGCACGGGGAGTTTAACAGCCCTCTGCTGCGGGCTGCCCCCCGCTCGCCATCTCACCCGCTGGCTGGCTGGCAGGCAGGCACAGATGGGGACCTTGCCACGGGGAAGTTTACAGGGGGATCAGCAACTTTAAAGACCATGCGGCTGCGGATTCTAGAATGAAGAGCTGCCTTCAGGATCTGGCTCTCTCTGTGGGTGCACTAGGGACAGTGGGGTTCGCAGCTGAACGGTAAGATTCATTGGGGATCGATCCCCCCCCCCCCCATAATCGTTAATAGCAGCCTCCACCAGGAGACAGAGAGAGGTTTGATCTCCCACCGTCCTCACTAGCCAGAAAAGGGGGGTTGGAGGGCTTTCCTGTACTTCTGTCGAGCCCATCTTGGCGTCTTCTCCTCTCGCAATGGATTACCTGGAAGCGTGGATCCGTGTTTCCCTCCTCCTGGCTGGGCTTGCAGTCCTGCTGCACCCGTCTCAAGGTTAGTAAAGAGCATTTATTTAGTCCTGTCATTTTTCTACCCATTATTGATTGCGTTTGCCGCCTCTGAACTTCTTGCAGGGAAAGAGATGCTGACATTATTTATTAGTTTGTTTATTTATTAGTTAATCAGATTATACCCCCACTTGCAGTGTTCAAAGTGCTGTACTATTATTTCACATTTATATAGCATGAGAGTGGGAAACCTTTTCCCTTCCAGGGGCCACTTTGAAAACCAGTAGAAGCTCCAAGGGATGCATAGAAGTTGGGGGCAGGGGTATAGTCAAAATGAGGGAGGGAAGGGATGGTCCACATGATATATCTGTGCCATAGACCTGTCCCTTATCCCTTGTGTGCAAGCTCTCCTCTGCTCCCTTACCCTGAGCCCAGTCTTTCAATGGTTGAGCCTAAGAAATGGATATGAGAGCAGAAGGGGTTTTATTACATATCGATAATTTAAACAGTAGGGCCTGATGATATTCATCCAAGGGTCCTGAAAGAACTCAAATTTAAAATTGTTATCAGTAATGTAACTTATCGCTAAAAACCTCCTCTGTGCCAGAGGTTAGCAAATGTAACCCCAATTTTAAAGAAGGTGGTGACCCGGGAAACTACAGACCAGTAGGCCTGGCATCAGTTCTAGGCAAACTGGTGGAGACCATTGTTAAAAAACAGAATTACTAGACATATTGACAAGCATGATTTGATGTGTAAAAACTAGCGTAGCTTTAGCAAAGGGAACTAACCTCATGCCTCACTAATCTATTAGAATTTTATGAGATTGTTAAAAAGCACATGGATGATCCAGTTCAGTTCAGTTGATATAGTATATTTGGATTTTCAAAAAGCTTTTGACAAAGTCCCTCAACCAGAGACTCATGGACAAACTAAGTAGACATCGGGTAAGATGAAGAGTCTTGTCATGGATTGGTAGCTGGTTTAAAATATAGGAATCAAAGAGTAGGAATAAATGGTCATTTTTCAAGATGGGAGAGAGATAGACAGTGGGGTGCCTCAGGGATCAGTACTGGGACCAGCTATTTAACATATTCATTAATGATCTGGAAAAAGTGAGGTGACTAAATTTGCAGATGACACCAAATTATTCAAGACAGGAAAGACCCAGGCAGACTGTGAGAAACTACAGAGGGATCTTGCATGACTAGGGGAACGGGCAATAAAATGGCAAATGAAATTGAGTGTTAAGTGCAAGGTGATGCACATAGGGAAAAATAATCTGTACCTCACATATACGATGCTCGGTTCTGATCTGGGTGTAAGCACTCGGGAGAAGGATCTTGGAGTCACTGTGATTAGTTCCTTGAAGATATGAGCTCAGTGCGCTCCAGCCGTCAAAGAGGCCAACTGAATGCTAGGCATCATTGCCAAAGGAATAGAAAATAAAAGGGGAAATATCATAATGCTACTGTATAAATCTTTGGTACAACCCCACCTTGAATATTGTGTGCAGTTCTGGTCACTCCATCTCAGGAAAGATCTAACAGAATTGGGAAAAGTTCAGAGAAGGACAAGAAAGATGATTGACGGGCTGGATCGACTCCCGTATGAGGAGAGGCTCAAGAGTTTAGGGCTGCGTAGCTTGGAGAAGAGGTGATTAAGGGGAGATACGATAGAAGTTTATAATATCATGAGTGGTGGGGACAAAGTAAATAGGGAGCTGTTTGTTGTTTGCCCTTTCTCACAATAAGAGAACAAGGAGACACTCTCTGAAGTCAAATGGCAGCAGATTGAAAACAAACCAAAGGAAGTACTTTTTCACTCAGAGGACAATAGAGTTGTGGAACTCACTGCCAGAGGATGTGGTGAAACCCAGGCAGCACCATAACTAGCTTCAATTGGAAACTAGATAATTTCTTACTAGCCTAGCATGCTTACTAGCTACTGGTAGCTGGGAGTGGTTAGTAGGACATGGGTCACACCTCCATGGTCTGTAAATTGCTTTCTCTTGAGCTACTAGAGTGGGCCATTGTTGGAAACAGGATGCTGGGCTCAATGGACCATGGATCTGACCTAGTATGGCACTTCTTAAATTCTTATGATGGAGGGGCCAGATCTAGGAAGTAGAGAAAGGGGCCACGTAAAAACCAGCAGCAGGCCACATTTGGCCCCCAGGCCTGAAGTCCCGCCCCCTGATATAGCACTTTCAGTGTACATGGTGCTTTATAATCCTTCTCTAGTTCACCCACACAACAACGCTGTGAGCTGGTCATTATTATTCCCATTTTACAGATGGGGAATTGAGGCTGATGGTGCATTCACAGGAGACAAAAACCCTGCCATAAATGGTTTCCCTCACCATTTTCTTTTGCATGTGTAGAGAATAGCTCAATGAAACAAGCAGGAGAGGAGACTCATGAGAGTGCACCCTGAGAGAAAAGTGACTTGCCCCAGGCAGGTTCATGGCTAAGGTGGGATTTGAACCCTGCTCTATCAGGTCCAGGGACAACACTTTATCCACCAGGTTACAGTGACCATAGGCGTACACATGGCTTGCCCCGCTGAAGTTGTCTTTAATCGTTCTGCATTTCTCCCTGTGCTGTCTAGTGGTGGTTGGTTTTTTTTTGCCTCTGTTTGCACAATTAGCTCATTTAAAGCTCTGCGTGGCTCAAACAATTTCACACTGTATAATTTAGTCTTAACTAACAGCAGTTAGAAAGGTGCCAAACAGGAGCCTTTGTTCAGGAGAGAGAGAGAGAGAGAGAGAAAAGCCAGTGAGGTAAGGAGTACATTCCAGCAAACACGTTCCTCTAGGCACAAACCCCCCTCAACAACAGCTGGGTGGGAACAAGGAGATTTATTGCCATTTTGAGATGAGGCTGAAGGGAACTGCAAGGAAGTGGAGACCACCGGAGTAAGGTGCCAAGAACTGTGATTGAGCAAAGAGCTAGATCCCCCCTGACAAGCATAGGTGACTGGTAACTGTTGAGTGGGGGGGCACATGAATGGGGGGGGGCTGGACACACGTTTTATAGGGCTTCTGAAAATCTGGGTGGGTGTGTGTGCGCCCCCCTACGAGTCGCCTGTTATCACCAGGGAGGTATGGAGGGGACATATCCCCCCCCCACTTTGGTGTGCAGGGAAGGGGGACAAACGAAAGGAGCATCCTGGCCCCTGTTCTCCAGACTTGGCGCTCGGGGAAGGCTGTAATTTAAAAGGTGACTGTCTCCTGCACCCCACCCTCAGGAGGGATGAATCTCCTCTGTCCACCCCTCTCTTTACATGGGGATCCAGGGCGTGGGGTTTCAGAGGGACGTGCCCCTTGGTCCACTCCCTCCCCATCTTTCCATGACAGGTCAGGGAGTGGGGCTTTGGGGGCACAGGTGAGGTGTGTGATTTGAGGGGGATGTGTCTTTCCTGCCCCTAACTTTGGACTGTTGTTACTGGCCCTGCCCAGCCAGACACTCTTAGCTTGGGCTGACTTTCCAATTCTTTTGGGGTCCAACGTGTTTCTGACTCACGTCTGCAGTAATCACAGTGTGAAATCTCTCCTGGCTCAAGATGAGAAGATGGGTGGCTCTTAGGGGGGGCAGGATCTAGCAGTGGGTGCTGCTTGCTTTAGAACCCTGGGGTCGAATCAGGCTGAGTCTGACCGATGCCTACGGATGGAGGTGCCTGCAGATCGGCTCTGCGCCCTGGGAAACGCACTTTGCTGG
This sequence comes from Sphenodon punctatus, assembly GCA_003113815.1. Classification (NCBI taxonomy): domain Eukaryota; kingdom Metazoa; phylum Chordata; class Lepidosauria; order Sphenodontia; family Sphenodontidae; genus Sphenodon; species Sphenodon punctatus. Next base: position 2,000,108 of record QEPC01011244.1, on the reverse strand, counting down.
CATCCCTCGTTTTCATTCATTATTCATCCAACTGCAGGAGCATTCACCTGGCTGCAAATCACACACAGCAAGAATGCTAGCCAGAGATAAAGAAAGGACTGGCTGCCTGCCCTTGGAGACGGGTAGCCCCAGACCTTTTCTTTCTGTCTCCCCTTCCCCATGCCCTTCGGTCAATTTGTGTTATGTCTCTGGCTGCTCGCAGCAATCAGCCAGGGGGTGGAAGAGGGCGAGGAACAGCCCCTTTCCTTGCACATCTGCATAGAGCAGTGCAAACGCTTTTCTTGTTAGCCTTGTTTCGCCAAGGGCGGTTTTACACGTTGCCACTTTTCTCTGGACTTCAAAAGTCCAGGTACGGCAAACTCCCATTCAGAGGGGCGGGGGGGGGGGGGGGATTTAGATGCTCACCACCTGACTGGAAGTCACCTGGGTGCTGTTGTAGAGAGCGGTGCCGTGCGACTCCTGCATGTTTTGAGACCCAGACTTGTGAGGCCTCAGCTATCGAGGTTTTACAAGTCCGGGTCTCAAAATGTCTGGGAGCCACGTGGTGCCAGGATGACTTCTGATCGGAGGGTGAGCGTCTAAATCTCCCCCCCACCCCAAGGAGTTTGCAAAAGTCCGTGGAAAAGCAACAATGAGTAAAAATGCCCCAAGATGACCCCCAAAGGCAGAAGATTGATAATACAACACAGTTCAATAAAGAGGAAGTAGGGTCTTGTGGTCAAGGTCTGCGATGGAACTCTACAGATCGCAAAGTACTCATGAGAACTTACTGGGCAGAGGCCATGTTCCTACAAGCATAGGTGGGCTGAAGGAACTATTTGATTTAATTAAATTGAAGTAACAACTCCACTTCAGTCGTGTTTGGATGAACAGTGCAAACTGAAGTGACTACTTTGATTTAATTAAATTTAATTGCTCTTTCCGTCTCTCCATCTGCTTTGACTAGTACAACCTCCTTACTGGCCTCTCTGACTCTTACCTTGGCACCTCACTTCAGTTCAACACTCCTCTGACAAAGGTCATTCACCTCACCTGCCCCTTTGATCATGTTCAACCACTTTTCTCCTCCCTCCACAGCCTCTCTCCCCCTTTTTGCATCCAGCACAAACTCCTTGTCTTCACCTTCATTCTTTACGGCCTTGCTCCTCCCTATCTTTCTGCTACGTTCCCAACTGAGAACATCGCTCCTCCTTTGTCACCTATCTCACTTAAGTTTACCCCATTTGTCTGAACACTCCTCCTCTTTTGCCACCTTACCTCACCATTCATTTGAACAAGTGGAGTAGTTACTTCAGTTGAATTAAATTAAAGTAGTTCCTTCGATTTACTTAAATAGCAATAATGCAAGAGTCCTGCTGGGTTGTATGCCCACGTTATTTTCTTTCCATTCCACCCCCCTTTGTGTGAAGTCATGTGACCTTAAGGGATCTGTTAGAGGATCCATGCACAAGTTGTCATTTTTGTGTAAGTTAAATTCACCTTTAATTCACCCCATGCACACATTCCAATCTCCCATAATACAGAACTTGCCCCATGCACACATTCCAATCTCCCGTAATACAGAACTCGCCCCGTGCACACATTCCAATCTCCCATAATACAGAACTCGCCCCATGCACACATTCCCATCTCACATAATAATGAACTCACAGAAGTGTCAGAGCTGGATTTCCTTGCCCTGATATCTGTGATGAAACTCACATTAATTTACCTGCCGAATGAAAAAAGGCACATGCACAAGTTACAAAATATCACATAAGCTACAAAGTAACATGAAATTGTGTAATATGGGCAAGCAGCCTATTACTGTATTAATTCCCACCCTAGCTGAGCTGTAACAATCACTGAACTAAGGTCACTACCCTCACACTGCTAAGCACCTGGTTTACAGCAGCACTTCCATTATTGATGCCAGTGGAGAACTGGTGAGAGCCAGAGTGTGGAATTTTAAGGGAAAATCCCTAGTGTAAATTTGTTGCTGGGGCATTTATTTGTTGGGACATAAAATGAAGCAGCAAGATAGCTCTTAAGGCAGTGCTTTGAAACCTTTATTGGGAGGAGCTGAGTGGGTGATGATGGATGGTTGTGAATTTTACGGGCAGTATTAAGGGTTATATTGTATTATTTAATTTTAAAACATTGCTCATGTGATCCTAGAGTTGTGATTATAAAGGTCCTCGGACGCGTGCCATGCTCTGGCATGCATGCCAGGGGTTACCTACTCCAATACACCCAAGGCCCACAGCCAGGAACGGTAGTAGTGCTGGCAAGCTGGCTACTGACCACAAGCCATAAGATTGTTGGTTCAAAGCCTGAGTCCTGATGCCTGTGCTACAAGATAAGGAATGAGGAGCTGTTTCCCTCACTTTATAAATAAGCTAACAGAAGGCGACACAAGGGCCCACGGAAGAAGAGAATGTACACTTTTTTGCATGACTGCTCCAGGACATAACTACCCGGCCACATAACTGATGCTCCTGCAGAAGCCTAATAAACAGCACCTTACTGGGCAATATGCAAAATTCTTCTCCAGTGGGTGAATTAAAAAGGACAGTCAGTTGTTGTGTTTTTATAGATCATGTGGGGGAACTTCTAATTGGAAACCGAAAGGTTGTGGTCTAAGTCTGGCTAATGACAGGGCATGTGATATGTATGTCACTGAATTATTATTTTTTTAAAATTTGATTTTTAAAAATCAAAGGAGAAGGGCCGAAGGAGAGACTCTGCGGGGGAGTCTAAGGAGGCAGAGCTGCCCTCCCGCCTCGGTTTGGAGTGGTGGTATTTCACTGCCAGTAACCTGACACGCTAGATTGATTCCTCTAGGGTTAAATTCTTGCCTTTCCAGCCAGTCTCACTCTCCACTGTATTTTAATGCCACCCATTCGCGGGAGCCTCTCTGACTTTTCCTGGTTGTCGTCTCTGCAGTTGACCTCTCCTGCTGGGAAGGCAGACAAGTAGCTTCCTGAGAGAAAATGTCCATGACACTTCATTAATGGTCAGGCAGGTGTACAGCAGAAGCAAAGACCCTCCTCTTTCTGGAGACCAACTGCAGTGCTGTCTCAAGCCCCTTCTTTGTCTCTGGAGCCTCCACACCAGAGAACAAAAGCCCTGTGTCTGTCTGCTCCCCAGCCAGAACTCCCAGCACAGCAGTGAGCAGAGCTGCCCGTGTGTTTTCTCCTGGGGAAAGCAAAATCCTTTTCATTCTAACTGCTGAGTAACTGGTCACTTGTTGGGTTTTTCTAATCCCTTGACATTTACTGGTGCCTCATTTTTATTCTGATTGAAACGATCCAATTTGCAATATGCGTCTCAGGGGCTCTCTATAAAGTAGGCTACTTTTGGGGGGCAGTTTTTTTTTTACCTCCCCCCTCCCTTGTCACGGTTCGTCACTCTACTGCAGACCTCCCTCCCAAAAGTGTCACACAACTCCGGTGTTAATTGCTGGGATCCAAGCCACGCCCAATGCCCCAAAGCTTGTCAGAGCATGGGAATGAACCCTAGTCTCCAGTTAGCAGCAACCCAACCACTGGACTAACCTGCCTCTCTACAGCTGAATACAAAACTGGAGTCCTTGTGATTTAATCTATGAGATGACCAGTGTGGCGGTAGAGCAGGAAAGTAATTAAGAAAAGGCAAATAAACCATCTCGGTATTTTCTGGCTCTTGTTTCCAACCCCCAGATGGCCAATATTGGCCTTTTCCATTTTGGGGTGTGCACTCCTACTGGGAACATTTCCCAGGGCATAGCTCTCCCCTTTGAATTTACCCCCCCCCCACACACTAGATTAAGCCATGCTCAACTCACACTCCCTTCCTCTTGTGCATATATGTAATACCAGTAATATAGAACCACATTTATTATATGTAAAGAATAAAAGTCTTTTTAGTTTTTAAGCAGAAAATGTCATTGGAAACTGAGTAACAAGAAATAATTGTGACATCACATTCCTGCCAATATCCTACCCCTTTGTCACAACTCTGCTACCTCCCCCTCTCCCAGCCCCCTCTCCTTGTGTGACAGACTTTATGGAGGGTTCATGAAGAGGTTGTTCTTCGTCCTAGTGACTTTTCCAGATTGACGCTGAACTTGACTGAAGATTAAAACCCACTGTATAAACCAATGGGGGAGAAGAATGAAACCTGCGCTTGTTACATAAATTGCTTCAATGCCGGTTGTGTTTTATGTTCTGTAGATACGGGCGATGTCAGACTGGGATTTTATCACAGGCTTATGGGAAACACAAATTTCTGTGAATTCGTGTGAAGTCCGTGAATTCTGTGTATGGTCATGGATTGCAAAGCTGACTGTAATTGCTTTGAGCAGGCAGTGCCAGATCCAGGGAAGGGGTGTGTGTGTGTGTGTGTCCTGTGTGAAATGGCGCTGTTGGCCCCCTTCAAATTTAGGAATGTTTGATAGGCCCACACTGACTCGCTCATTGGAAAAAAGGAAATGTTACTGTAATTAATGGGCAGGCCTGTGTATTACATATATGTTGTTTATGGGCCCTCATGTATCAGGGGCCCCATCCCGAATCAGTGCAGCCCCTTCACAGGCCTGATCCCAGGGCCAGTCTTACCACAGGGTGACCCAAGGTGACTGCCCACGGACCCACTATATTTGCTACTTCCATCCCTGACCCCCTGCAATGGGCCTTATTTTCACTGGGGCAGGGTGTGGGGCTCCCCAATCCTTCCCAATGGGGCCCCAAACATGACCACATCTAGGGTCCCACAGAGGGTCTCCCCCGAGCAGGCGGGGGTCACACATTTTATCTTTCTACTGGGCTCTGCAAATTCGAAGGCCGTCCCTGTCAGCTCCACTCAGAATGGAGGCTCTGTGGGCCCATATCTTACGCCAGTGCCTCACACCCTCGTGTTGCCCATTTCAAGTTTATTCACAGACCCCATGGACTGGGCCCCAGCAGGGCCCCTCCCCCACCACACGTTGCAGTCGTGGGGTGTTTTCTAAGTGACGGCTCCCACCGCTGCCATGGACCTGCCTGGGGCGGGTGGTGAGAGCCGCCACTCCAGTCAGGAATCGACCCGGCCGCCAAACAAACATAATGGCGGCCGGGGAGACGCACGGACATGCATCTGCCCAGCCCTACCTGGTGCGGAGCAGCCTACCCCTGCCAGCTGATGGGCTACCATGGCAGCCAATGTTTGCGTGGAGCTGGCAGGGATGCCGACCACAGTAAGTAAATTAGCCGTTTATCCGTAACAGCATGCTTTACTCCCGGTCGGGCAGCTCTTCTCTGGACGCTGTTGGCGATTAGCCCAGGCTGTGAGCTGGGGATGTTCCCGAGTCACAGTCCAGGCTACACCTCAACACCACCTGGGGAACAGCCCGGGCGAACATCTGGTGGCACTTGCTGATGTGACAGTAGCCTGCGGTTCCACGTGGGTCAAAGCGTGGAAACGCGAGCCATTGTGTCACGTCTGAAAAGACCCTCTCTTCTGGCCCTAGGAGCAGTCTGGAATTGCTGCAAAGATCTTCCTTTTCTGAAAGAGATGTCTTGTCAGATAACAAATGTGGAATCAAAGATGACAAGCTTATATCGTACAACATCGTGTTTTGGCACTGAGGGAAAATGCTAGCTGTTTGGAGAATAACCATGGCATGCTAAAGTAACACATTTTTGTCAGTAGCAGGGCTTAATTTGTGGGGAGCTTGCCAGGGCTCAGCCCTGGGCAATTAAATTCAAGGAGCAGAGGCAAAGCCCTGGGAAATGTTCCCGGTAGGGGTGTGCACCCTAGAATGTGAGAGACCAGTGTAGCAGGGCATGGTTTGCTGAGGGTAAGTCTCCACCGGATCCAACTCCGGCATTCACAGTTTTCTCAGGGAACTGGCTCACACAAAAATCACAATTGTCTGGGGATTTGCTCAAATGTCCATTTATTACATCTTAGCTGCAGTCCTACACAGTCTCCACCACAGCATAGTTCATCACCACAGGCTTCCTCTCTAATGCCGGGAAACAGCCCTCCAGCAACCCTAGGCCTAACAATAACCCCAGCTCAGCCAGGCAACAGTTCTCTGGCTGACTCGCTCTCAGATCTGGTAGCCTGCAATTTAGCCTCCACTCTGCCCCAGTCTCTGGCTCTCTCCAGGCAGCCCATAGCATTCACCCCCTGGTCCCTTCAGTACCCCAGAGAGGGTAGAGTCTCAGGCAGCCTCAGCACTACTGTAGCTGTCCTTGCTTATCCTCAGCACTCTCCAGCATAACATCTTCAGAACCCTGGAGAGCAGTGACAGCTGGGTTCCTTTCGTTCCCACACCAAGGTTCTCTCAGCGCTTCATCCTGGGATTCAGCACCCTGGTCAGCAGTCCTGCTGAAGCTTAGCTCCCCAGAAGAGATGCTTCCCTGGCTACGCCCAGGCACAGACTGAAGCCTTCTCTGTTCAGGCTCCTCTTATATGCAGCAGGAGTGGGCGTGGCTAGCCCTTCAGGCTCCCAGCTCTTAAAGGGCCAGTACCCTGCCATACTGTCTCTTTTTATTTCATTTCATTTTACCGTTTATTTATCTCCCACATTCTCCCAACTCACGTTGGCTCGAGGCGGCTCACTCTCTAACTGCTCTGTCCTTCCTAAGCCCTTCTTCAGCTGTCCAGTTCACTTACCTGGCGCATCCCAGCCGGTCTAGCCCTCAGGCTGGTGCCTGAGGCACTTTAAAAGGGGCAGCAGCTTCATCAGGCCGCTCCCTGTCACACCCAGGAAAAGACCAGCATTGGCCATTTCAGGATTGGAAATGAAAGCTAGAAAAATCTTGGATGGTTTAGTTGGCTTTTATTAATGACTTTCCTGCCTGGCCCCCTGCGCTGGTCATCGTATGGATTAAATCACAAGAACTCCTGTTTTATATTCAGCTGTAGAGGGGCAGGGCGATCCAGTGGTTGGGTTGCTAACTGGAGACTAGAGGTGAGTTCCCATGTTACAAAATGCGCCCAATTTGCCGCCGGGAAAATTTCCAGGAAGCAAATCGAGGCAGGGTTTGTAACATGGAAATGTTAACCTGTGCATTTTTTTGTGGCAATCCTGCGGGGGATTCAGAGCTAGTGCAAAGCCAGTAAGTCCGATCTCGCATTCCCCACAGGATTGCTGCCAAAACTGCACGGATTAAAATTTCCACGTTACAAACCCCGCGCCTAGGATTTTCCCAGAGTCAAATTGGGCATATTTTGTAATGTGGCGGGGAGTGCGTTTCGGCAGTTACATCTTGTCTGGTGGCTTCAGCCGTAGCTCTGACTCCGACCTCGCCACTGTCATCCATGCCTTCATCACCTCGAGGCTGGATTACTGCAACGCGCTCTACGTGGGGCTGCCTGAGAAGTTGGTCCAGAGGCTGCAGCTGGTGGTGTGTGTGTCCTGTGTGAAATGGCGCTGTTGGCCCCCTTCAAATTTAGGAATGTTTGATAGGCCCACACTGACTCGCTCATTGGAAAAAAGGAAATGTTACTGTAATTAATGGGCAGGCCTGTGTATTACATATATGTTGTTTATGGGCCCTCATGTATCAGGGGCCCCATCCCGAATCAGTGCAGCCCCTTCACAGGCCTGATCCCAGGGCCAGTCTTACCACAGGGTGACCCAAGGTGACTGCCCACGGACCCACTATATTTGCTACTTCCATCCCTGACCCCCTGCAATGGGCCTTATTTTCACTGGGGCAGGGTGTGGGGCTCCCCAATCCTTCCCAATGGGGCCCCAAACATGACCACATCTAGGGTCCCACAGAGGGTCTCCCCCGAGCAGGCGGGGGTCACACATTTTATCTTTCTACTGGGCTCTGCAAATTCGAAGGCCGTCCCTGTCAGCTCCACTCAGAATGGAGGCTCTGTGGGCCCATATCTTACGCCAGTGCCTCACACCCTCGTGTTGCCCATTTCAAGTTTATTCACAGACCCCATGGACTGGGCCCCAGCAGGGCCCCTCCCCCACCACACGTTGCAGTCGTGGGGTGTTTTCTAAGTGACGGCTCCCACCGCTGCCATGGANAGGGAGGGCGTGGCTTGTGGGGTAGGGGCATGGTTTGTGGGGCAAGCTTGGGGCCAGGCCTAGTCAGTATCAGCAGTAGCCTCCTTAGTATTGCTGTTAATTTGTACAAATACTAGCACTGACCATCACGCTAAAGATTTTACTGCTTCAGAGCCCTTGTGTGTGTTGGTGGAGAAAAAACGACATTATTCAGTGACCTTTCTGTGACTTCATTCCCTCCACACCTGCAGTGTGAAATTCATTAAAAACTACCACGACAGAAATTGTAGCCCGAACGATAAGGAATCATGTTAATGAAATTACTCTGATAATTAAGCTAATTATAAGAAATGTAGCAAATTGAAGGGATTAGTACCGGGGTCTAGAGAAGATCTTGGTCACACTGCTTCAGACTCTACGGTCTGACAGTTTTGATATTTAGCGGCCAGTGTGTTTAGTGGAGACTGGTGGGAGGGGCTATCGTGTACAGGAACCTAGAGAGATGTAGGAAAGGAGTTAGTGGTGCCAGTTATGATTCTGGTGGACCACTGTCCACGCTAGTAGAGGCTCCTGCAGTATGACATTTAAAGGACTGTAAGAAGCGGGAGAACCCCCTTGTCCCACCCTTGTCACATGATGCTCAGATAGGGGGCGGGCCCAGGTCAGAAAGAGGCAGGGGAGCACCTTTGTTCCCACCCATTTCTAACATGGCTCTGGCCCCTGCCTGATGGGCCCAGAAGACCCAGGGCCAGAAGACCCAGGATGTGCTGTCAGGCCCCAGCCTTGAACCCCCGCCCTCCAGGTTTCTTGAGTGGTGGCTGGCCTGTGTCACCGCCTCAGCCTTCCTCCGGCCCAGCCACTCCCCCTAGGTCTCTTTGTCCGAATCCCGACCCATCTCCTGTCAGTCTTGTCTGTGTTCCAGCTTCCCGGCTGGCTGCCAGCAAGCAAGCAAGCATAAAAGGCAGGCTGGTAGCAAGAGGAAGCTGAGTGGAACAATACTCTCACTTCCTGCCCTGCACACCCTCTCACGGTGCTGAACCTGCCTTGCTCTCACCTTGTGCTTTCGCTCCTTGTCTTGTCCTGCTCTTGTCTTGCCCTTGTTCCTGCCCCGCACCTTCCTGCCCTCGCTCCTGCTCTTAGTCCTTGTCTTCCTCCCTTCTGGTTGTGCCTTGTCTCTTTCTCCCTTTTCCCCCTCCTGGTCTTGTCTTGCCCTTCCCTCCTGTTGCGTTTCCCACCCCAGGGGCCACTTTGAAAACTAGTATGAGCGCCAAGAGCTGCATAGAAGTTGGAAGCTGGGTTACTCAAAGGTTGCGCTCAGGAAGAGGAAGGTCCAGATCATGGATCTGTGCTATAGATCTGTCCCCTAGCCATGTGTGCCTGCCCTCGTCTCTGCTCCCTTACCCTGAGCGCAGTCTTGCAGTGCTTGGGCTTAGGAACTGGATCCAGAAACAGGAAAGGGGCCAAATAAAAACTAGGCATGGGCCGCATTTGGCCCCTGGATCTGAGGTTCCCTAGCCCTGAATTGAATCAAAGTAGTTACTTTGGTTTACCTCTGCTTGTTGACATGGCTTCAGTTAGGGTGAAGTTTCTCATAATTTTTCTGTTTATCAAGACTAGTGCTGAAACTAGGTCCTCGGTTTTCTTTGGAAAACACCAAGGACTGGTGCGTTCGGCCTTGATTTCCTGAGTTCCAAAGTTCTGAAGAAGGGCCCTGGAACTTCAGAACTCGGAAAATCAAGTCCAAGTGCAGGGAAGGGGGCCAGAGGGCAGGTAAATGGGGGCCGGAGGCCAGCGCTAGGCCCCTACTCCACCTTCTCTGGTCCCCCCTGGCCGGAGGCGGAATAGGCCAGTGAGGAACATAGAAGCGGGGCGGTGGCCTAGCACGGGGTCAGGGATGGGGTAGGTGCTTAGGGCGGCAGGGGGTCTAGCATGGGGTTCAGGGGTGGGTTACTTACCTTCCAGAGGGGTCCCGCGCCGATGTGTGGCCTCTTCCCGGCTGGTAACTGTGAAAGTAGAAAAACCTCAATGGAGCATGCTCAGAAAGGGCCTGAATGAACCCTTGGCCCTTTTCAAAGATGATGCTGGCAATTAGGTTTTCATATGAAATAACACCTTCTTAATGACATTTCAAATTATACTTTTGATCCCTTATCGAATCGGTGTTCCCTATGCATCCAAACTCCCCTTGGCACCAATAATAGCGATGCAGTTACTCACAGAAAGCCGATTGTGTCCCCTACCTCTCATCAGAAGACATTTCAAACGTCTTATCAGCAAAGAGGCTTGAGCTTTGGGAAGAAAAGAGTTCTGGCCGTGTTTGGCTCTGTGTTGTGTAAATGGTTTTATAACACTGTTTGAATAAAGGGTCAGCTGACCTTATATCATAAGAGCATAAGAAAGTAAGAAGTTCCGTACTGGGTCAGACTGATGGTCCATCGAGCCCAGCATCCTGTCTTTGACAATCCATTTTTCTTTTCTGTCTTGCAGGTGCCTGCATCTATCAAGGCTCACTGTTTGAGGTAGGTCAACCTTACTCTGATTTATTGTCTCACTTGTCAAGCCACTTCAGGTTGTGCCTGAAAATTCATTTACCAAAACTTTATTTGGGTTAGGATTTAAATAAATAAATAAAAAATAAATGGAAGACCACGCTTTCAGTAAATTAAAATTTTGGAGGGGGTGGGGGAGAATCTGGTTTTAAAACTACCATGAAATTCTGCAAAAGGTGGAAATGGGGCCCATTTCAAACTCTGTCAAATGGAATTAACTTTGAAATTCACTGATCTTTGCATGCCGTTGTTTTCCCAGCCAGCTGTATTCAGGTGTTGTTGAGAAGGCATTTTTATGGTCTGGTCAACTCAATTCAACTTACTTGATCACTGTCTTGGGTAGAGCACAGAGGGTGGTTGACCAAAGTTTTACTAAGCAAGATTCCATATGTTGTGAGTGGCCAAACTGGTGCTCGGAAGCTGTTCAAGTGTGGCTCTTGGCAGGGTTGCTCCTGGACCCCATGCTGCTTTAGTGGTCTTGTGTCTTACTTCAGTGACCGCAAGTCTCAGCAGCTGAATTTCAGTTGCTTCTCAGACAGGATTGCAGAGCAATCACGAATCAGGATGTGTGTGTGTATGTGCGTGCGTGTGCGTGTCTTATGGCTCTTGGCCATATGAAGTTTTCTGTACGTGCTCTTAGAGTTGGGAACTTTGGTCCCCCCTTCCATATGGAATAGAACCAATTGTGTCCAGATACCTTAGAGGACATGCTTTTTGTCCAGATTAGAGAGAAATCTGGTTATAGAAGAGTTATACATGGGGATCATTTGTTCATCTGATAATTTTGTATCTATCCATGTTTGTAACATTCAAATGAATAAATTATCCCCTATATGTGTGGGTTTTATATCTGACACATGCTTTGCTGCTTTTGTGGAGGGCATAAAATATGTTTGTTCAATGTTGATCAGCAACTTAGTGCTAATTAGAGGTTTAACTCTGAGTAGACTGATCAGTGTTTCCTACCGTATGGGATGTTGCTGTTTTGATTTTCTTTCAGCGTCTTTGTGACAGCTATTTAACACCGTTGTTATGGCAAACATGACATTAATTAAAATATTGCATGCCGAGACCGTGCTTTGGTAAACTCAAATTATGATTTTATTGTTGCTATGCTAAAGCCTTGGTTTCCTCCACCTGCGTCCTTGCCGCCTTTCTTGCCATTGCAAATAACCAGGTTGGGACAGACATATTCATCATGGAAGATTCTTATGCAAACAATAATCTTCTCTCACATTCTTGTTTAGTTCACTTTGGTATTTGTACAGTAAGAAGATATTGCAAGGATCTTGTTCCCTGAGGTGCTCGTGCGGGCAAACTTTGCAGTTGGATATGTTATTTCAGGATCTAAATCAGCGAGGCAGCATGCTTATTTATCAGGCAGACGGGCGTTAGATGCATTTGTTATTTTCCGTACAGTGCTATCTGCAACATATCTAGAATAAATGACTCCTGGATAACCTTGACAGTCCTGTCAGGTTCTCTCTTTTTTGCCCTCCTACCTTGACATTGTGCCTTTAACGTTCTCCTGTTCAAAGGTAGAAATGAGATGGAATTGATTTATGACACATTGTCTTTGGCGAACGGCGTGGTGGAAAGCTGAAGCAGATTGCATGCATTCGTTTCCATTAATAACACACTATGGAGCATCGCAGTGTTTTAAAGGCTATTGAAAAGTCTGTCTCCACTCCATCAACTCTAATAAATTGGGTGGCAGATCATTCCCTTCTATGCGTTTTGGCTAAATAAGTGCCATAATATAACAGAGCTAAGGGGACGGGGAAATTAGATGTTCATCTGCGTGTGTGTGGTGACATGTGTGTGATATTAATAAGTTGTCTTTGGTCTTGGGAATCTGATTAGATGATGAGGCCTGAGCAGAATATGTAGGAGGCTGCTTTTCTACAAACGGCAGGAGTTAAGCGCTGCTATTTGCTCCCCTTGCTGATGGTGAGACGTTCCTTGCTCTCCATGGAATCCTAGAACTGAAAGAGACCGCAAGGGTCAATGAGTCCAGGATTGGCCGTACCTAGATCATCTCAGACATAGGCTCATGCAGCCTCTTCTTAAAAAAACCCCTCCAACAACGGAGAATCCACAGCCCGTTCCAATGCCGAATTGTCCTTACGGTCAAGATTTTTTCACCCAAGATTCAGTCTAAATCTCCCTTGCAGCTTCCACCCATTGCCTCTTATCCTGCCCTCCAAGGGAGAACAGTTGTCTTTGGTCTCCATCTTCTTTATGTGCACAAAAAAAATCATAAGAAATAAGGCAAAAATCATATACCAAAAACTCAGGCAGCGCTGGCTGTAACAGTAGACTGTTGTTATATCCCCACCCCCTTTTGTTTTCTTTTCTCTAATCCAGGGGTGGGGTAATCTCAGGCTTAGGGACCAAATGCAGCCGGTGGCTAGTTTTTATTTGGCCCCTTTCTAGTTCCTTGATCTGGCCCCTGGATCCTGGACGACTGAGTTCAGGGCAAGGGGGCAGAGATGAGGGCATGCACTTGAGGGTAGGGAACAGTTCCAATGATCTTGACCCCTCTGCCCCACTTCTCAAATGGACCCTTTAAGCATCCCCACCCCCAATTTTTTTGTGGCCCTTGGAGCCTGTACTAATTTTCAAAGTGGCCCCTGGAATGGAAAAGGTTCCTCTCCCCTGCTGTAAGCTAAACATACCCAAATCCTTCAAGTTGTACATCTTGGGCCAGTCACAATATTCTCTCAGCCTAACCTACCTCACAGGGTGGTTGTGAGGATTAAAAGTTGTGTTTATTTGCTATATGTAAAGTGCTCTGAGTTCCATGGCAGTGGGGCACTATATAAAAAATAAAGATTATTAGTATTATTATTACCTACTGATCTAGATCTCCAAATGTAGATCTTCTGAGTATATATTTATTGTGTTAGCTACTACTTAATGTAAGGGTACAGTAACCTGCTCCTAACACTCTTGGGTTAATTTCCCAGCTCTTACAGTGTCAAGTTATTGCCAAGGGCTGTTTTTGCACCCCCTCCCCCCCCGCCCCAAATGGTCTTTAACAAAGAGCTGTCAGAAGCTTTTTCAACCAGAGGATCTTTCACTTATCTTTCTTTATCTGTTTCCTTCCACTGTTTTATCCTTTTCTCAATCAATAATGCAGCTGTGCACAAAGCTCCGTCACCATTTCAGACATCAAAAAAGCATTTGCTATGTGTCGGAATATCTGTAATGTATTGTTCGAAGAAACAGCTGCTGGCAGAATATATTCTTTGATGTTGCAGACTTTAGTATCCTGGGTTTTACTTCAGTGGGGAAAACAGGTCTTTGGCCCATGGGAGGCAAAATCCTACCCCTTGGCTTCCAGGAGCCCCGCTTATAGCCCCAATCCTACCCCTTGGCTTCCAGGAGCCCTGCTTGTAGCCCCAGCAGCGGCAGCAGTGTGTGAGGTATTTGAGGCCCCTTTACTTAGGGCTCCAACCCCACCCAGCGGGGGGCTAGGACCATGTTGGCAGGAGAGGGACACAGGAGACACCACACCCTTTTCTAATATATCCCCTGTTTCATGTCCATACGTTCCATAGGGTCAGGACCATGATAGAAAGGGGGTGGGAAAGTCCCTAGGGCCCATCCCTTCCTGATGTGCCCCCCCAAAACCCCAATTTATTTGGGTTACCGAGCACCCCTTGCTGACTTAGTGACGGAGAGCTGGAGACTTTGGGTAAAAGACAGCCTTATCTCTGCTGTTTCAGGCCTTACTGGCAGATTCCGTTGCCGTTGCTTCTGAACACACTGTGGCTACTATTCCATGTTGCCGCCCGGGTAGTGTAGGGTACACTGCAGCAGCACTGGAAGAGGGTAGAAAAGGTGCTAGATGGGGCTGAAATGAGATTTTGCTAAAACAGGAAATCTCATAAAAATCCAGGTTCCCGATACCGTCTCGGTCGAATCGAGAATCTCTCGGTAATGCCTTGACTGATATTTTGTTTTCCTATTTAGCTACTTCACCAGGATCCCATTTACTACTTTGCCGGCCATTTCCAATCCTGAGAGGTAATACCGATGCATTACTGCATTTCTTGCACGCCATTGGATGGTATGTAGGTTCCCTTACCAATCTGCAATCCAGTTGCAGATTGGCCAAAGCAAAGGGAACAACGCAGAACAACAATTCTGATTGGAGGCACTGGAGTGGAGGTTAAGAGGGGGAGGGGGAGATTAAGGGGTAGTGATTGGCTCAGAGATTTGGAAACAACAAATCTGGAAGTAAAATGGTATCCTCAGCAATGCAGTAAGCGGTAAATGAATGGTGTTAAACAGTAAGTGGAAAGTCGGTAAATCAAGCCAGTAGCTCATGGTATTGTGAGAATTAATAAATCACATTGGTATCAGGAAATAGTTGTAAAATCAACTCTGGTTCCCGATATGGCAAAATAAATTTGCGAACAGCAATTTATCTGCTTGTTTCAGCCCAAGTGCTAGAAGGTCAGAGAGGGTTTCTGGGAGTAGGGGAGGTTACCCTCTTACTCCCCTTTGAACCTGCCACTCCTATACTTCTGTGTGGTAGGAGAGCATGTATTGTGAAAACTGTACTTTTCTTGGAACCCCTGTCAAATCCAGGAGTGAATTTTGTTAGCCTTTGTAACAGTGGTAGATGCAAGCACAATGCTAATGGAACCAGATAGTGAAGAGTTTAAAGCAGGAGTGGGCATCCTCCCCTTCCACTCTCCCACGTGCCAACCCGAAAATGAGTACAGTACAAGCTCCGTGGCCTGGATGGGAATTGAGGGCAGGAGTGCTCAGCACGAGGGAAGGAAGGAGAGGGTTCAGACTGGGAATCCATGCCAGGAATCCATCCTCTATCCTTAAGATTATACCCTCGTATCTGCTCTCCTCCCCTGAGATCACTCCTTCGGTGCTTGAAGGTATGGGCTGGATCCAAGAACGGGAAAGGAGTCAAATAAAACGTCAGGCAGAGGCCCCCCCCCCCCCCAGGCTCTACATTCAGGCCATTCAGATCTCCCTGTTCTGGAGTGGCTGTATCTTTGCACCTGTGTAATGTATGATGTTTACTGTAGTGCTTTAGCACACTTGCCATGTGCAAGGACCCATGTTCACTGTGTTTCCCCCAGTGGGATTGGGGAAAACACAGCAAACACAGGTCCCTGGCCTTTGTGGGGGGTGAGTGAGAGTTGCCGTGTGAACTGAATTTTCCTCACGTTTGAATCGGGGAGTTTTTTTTCTTTTGTGTTAATGCAATGGCCATAACTTTGGTTGCCTCCTGGGATCGAACAAGGGGCTCCCAGAACTGGTGAACGAATCTTTATGGATGAAATGAGAAAAGGTTAGAGTTTCAAAGATGCCAGTGGTGCCACTAAGGTGCCTAACTAATAATGACCCAGGTACCATTTAGGCCTTTGAAAATCTCCCTCCAGTTCCCTAGCTAGAAGCTGTCGTAGGCCCATACTGTTTCGTTAGGCACTGTAAAGATCATGTAACAGCCACTGAACAGAAGGTTTACATAAAATCGCTGCTATAACATTGCATTACCAAAGATTCCAGCTTTTGAGTCTAGTTCCCTATGAGGAGGTGGTGGAGGGAAAGGCTTATGCATTCTGTGTGCATTTGCGTACTCCTTAGTAACTTTGGATTCTGTTGGCTGATTTTAACCAAATTTGGTAGTGGGGCAGAAGGTTTCAAAATAGGTAGGGTCCCAACCTGGGGAGAATGTATGGCCCCTTTTTGTAGCTGAAAAATCACATTTGACTTACATTGAGGGTTGCTTTCCTGTTAGGAACCTAGGCTTCATGAGATTGAGTATGGATGTTTGCTGCACAGAACGAATAGTTTTAAACATGAAAAAAACTTAATTGGGCCATTAGCAGCTAGAGATGGAATAGTCCTATGGAGTCCTTTACTCCATCCAGCTGAGAAGCTTGCTCATTACAGTCAGAGAAAGATGCATTTAATATGCATTCTAACATTCACCCATTCAAATAAATGCGTGAGCTAAAGCCATTGTCCGAGGGAGTTTAAGTCGCTTTCTGATTAGCTGGGACTCTGTAATCGTTTAGATCCAGACCTCGCAGCAAACAAGCGTCTCAAAAAGGTCAAATCGGTGGATGGGGAGAGGGGAATGTCCTCTCCTTCTGTCTTGGCTTTTGTTTTTTGGAGAGGTTTGTGGACAATGGAGACACGGTTATTGTTTATACTTGATAGAAGTTTCAAAACAGAGATGAGAAGTTTGAAACTGGAAGTGTTTAGGTCCAATTCTTTAAGACATGAGAGTATTTCCTTTGAAATCTGTGGGGTATATTTATGTCCTTAGAGCTAGGGGGATGCTTAAATTCTTTGCTGAATTTGCTCAAGGCCTGAGATGTTTCGGATGCTGTGAATAGGGAGTTATTATTTATCCTCTCTAATAATACTACAACTAGGGAACACTCAATGAAAGTAGCTGACTTCAGATTTAGAAGAAGAAAGAGGAAGTCCTTTTTCACCCCAAGCATAGTTAACTTGTGGAACTTATTGCCAGAGGATGTTGTGAAGGCTAGTAACATAGTTGGGATTAAACAAGGACTGGATATGTTCTTGGAGGATAGGTCCATTAATAGTCTTTAGCTGTGTGAATGGCATGGGAATGGATCATTCCATTATGACCTCTTGGGTACTTCTCTGAAGCATCAGAAGGTGGCCACTGCTGGAGACAGGATGCTGGGCTTGATGGACCATTGGTCTGACCTAGTGGGGTGCTCCTTCACGGACAGCTCACTCTGCTCTAGAGAGGTGGGTGATCCTAAGCCCTGCATAGCACTCGTGCCTCATGCACATAGTACATGCGCAACCCGTGCGTATCATGCACACCCCCCCGGTATGGGGGAGTATAACATGCGTGTGCGTGCTGGGGGGTGGTTAGCATGGGCCCAGAGAATCCAAGCAACTTCAGTTAAAAGAAAATGGTTTAGTGGGGGGAAGATATTGCTTGATTGCTGTGCCCATTTGCAGAGTTACTATCTAGTGTAACTGCAACAGAAATGCCATTGTGAGGATGAAAAGAAGCCCATCAGCACTGTACACCCGGGGTTGGTATTTGGCTGCATGTTACTACATGCTAGTTGTAACCAGGTCAAGGTGCATGCTATCAACAACTAGAGTCCCTGTAACACTGATGGAGAGGGGAGGCTACAGGGAGAAAGACAAGCTACAAGCTGTTTCTCTGGAATCTCAGTAGTGCCCAACGCTCATATTGCTGATCTGGTTCCAAAGAACAGTCTCTACAGACAAAGACAGACCAATGGTGGGAAGGAGGGATGCAACATACACAAAAGGGTGCTACCAGAGCTGAAATTAGTAGCCTCAAAAATGGGGGTAAGAAAAGAACATAAGAAGTGCCAGACTGATTCAGACCAATGGTCCATCAAGCCCAGCATCCTGTCCTCCGACAGTGTCAATTTCGATCGCATGGGAGAAGAACCAACAGTCCCAATGGGCAATCCATTCCCTGTTGTTCACTCCCTGCTCCCGACAGTAAGAAGTTCATCCCGGAAGCCACTTGGTTAATAGCCATGAATGGACCTACTCTCTAAGAACTTATCCAGCCCTTTTTAAAACCCAGCTATACACTACTGGCCTTGACAACATCCTCTGGCAACAAATTCCATAGATTAATTATGTGTTGAGTGAAAAAGTACTTCCTTTTATTTGTTTTAAATCTGCCGGCAGCTAGTTTCATGAAGTGTCCCCTAGTTCTAGTACTATTTGAATAATAAAATAATAAAATCAAAAAATAAATTTAAATAAATTTGAGAGGGTAAATAACCATTCCCCATCTACTCGTTCTACACCATTCAAGATTTTATAAACCTCTCTATAAAATATACGGTACTTGTTGAATTTCAGTACCTTAATCGGCTTGACAATATCAGGTATTGATTCATACCTGATTGGGGTCGCTGATGTCCGGGAACGTCCCAGAATGTCGACTCCCAGTGCTGGAATGTTGACTTCTGGTCAGAATTTTACAACTTCCAGTCCCGATTTTTCAGTTTTCTGAAACGGAGTTTGGTAATAGAAAACTTGGTGCTGAAATTACAGATTTTGTTGGGTATCCGGGTACCCGATTGATGATTGAGTAGCCTGTCAAGTACTCGGCATGGTACTCGGAAATGCGGGTGTTCCCTATGGGTAGCAAATCAGCTACCCATTTCAGCTCTAGTCTTGACCCCACTGACATCAATAGGATTTTTGCCATTAACTTCAACATTATCTAATTTCCATAGTATTATCAGTGTTCACAGTGCTTTACAATTCTTCTCTAGATCACCCTCACAATAACCGTGTGAGATAGGCCACTGAGTGTCTTTACACTTAACACTTGCTACTGTTACACCGCTTAAGATGGGGGCAAACATGGTGTTTGTTCAAGCAAACTCGGGAGCTAACCACAGAGGGAGCATGGGTTTGCAGGGGTGGAACAAATCCAGAGAACTCATCAGGAAACTTGCAGAGCAGTTGAAAACATGACATGCAATGAATGTGTGTTTGGGGTCCATCCCAGCGAGCTTTGCTAAGTCAATTTCACCAGCGAGAGGAAGGAGGTGGGGGGAGGCTTTGCTTTGCAGCAAGAAGCTTTGCCTTGTCAATTTTTACCAGCAGGGAGCTTTGCCTTCTAGCAGGGGAGCTTTGCCTTGTCAATTTTAGCAGCAAGGAGCTTTGCCTTGTCAATTTTTACCAGCAGGGAACTTTGCCTTCTAGCTGGGGAGGTTTGTTTAGTCAATTTCACCAGCAGAGAGCTTTGCTTTCTAGCAGGGGAGCTTTGCTGTGTCAATTTTAGTAGCAGGGAGTTTTGTCTTGTCAATTTTAGCAGCAGGGAGTTTTGTCTTGTCAATTTTAGCAGCAAGAAGCTTTGCCTTGCAGGGAGGGAGCTTTGTTTAGTCAATTTCACCAGTGAGGTACTTTGCCTTGTAGCAGAATGCTTTAACTTGTCTATTTCACCAACAGGGAGCTTTGCCTTGCAGCCCGGAGCATTGTCTTGTCAATTTAATGGACCGGGAGCTTTGTCTTGTTAGTTTCACCAGCAGGGAGGTTTGCCTTGTGGGGGGCGGGTGCAGGGAGTTTTGCTTTGTCAATTTTACCACTGAGGAGCTTTGCCTTGCAGCAGGGTGTTTTACCATGTCAGTTTTACCAGCAGGGCTTTTGGCTGCCACCTGATAGGCTCTCCCTGTTGGTCAGAGTCTACAGGGTGGCAGCATAAACACAAAACTGTTGCGTCCTCTTCCACCTCCCTCAGAATCCCTGTAACTAAGGCCGCTTTCAGACTTCCTGCCCCCCGCGCACATATTTTGGCTACGGGAGGGAATGCGTTAGAGACAGGCCGATAGCTGGCAGGAGGGTCAACATCAAACAATGGTTTCTTGATCAGAGGTCATACCACCACCTCCTTGAGGCAGCCTGGCACTCTGCCCTCCCGCAGGGAGGTGCTGACCACCCCACCCCAGCCAGCAACAGCCTCATTGTCTCCCGGCAGCTCTTAATCAGCCAGGATGGGCATGGATCTAATTCGCAAGAAGTGGCTCGAACAGCTCCCAGCACCTCCACCACGTCAGCGGGTGTCACCGACTGAAAGTGATCCCATAAAATTGGATAAGTCGGGGCTTCTACAACCTCTCCCTCCTCGGCATTAAGTGTGGCATCAAGGTCTTGATGAATACGAGCGATTTTCTCCGCAAAATTATCCGCAAAAAGGTCACAGTGGGTGGAAGATGACTCAACCCCCGGTTTGAGGGAGGCCAGACTGACCAGCCCCCGTACCACCCAGAACAGCTCCGCTGGATGAGATCTTGCGGACGCTATGAGGGCAGCAAAGAACTCCCTCTTTGCTGTCTGCTTAGCCACGGCATAGGCTCGTAAACTAGCTCTATGTCGCAATCTGTAGGCTTCAGCAATCTGTCGGCTTGTGGACAATACATTGAAATCCTCAGCTCAGTGTGCAGCGGCTGTCAAAAATGTGAACAGAGTGTTAGAAATCATTCGGAAAGGGATAGAGAAGAAAAATGAAAGTATCGTAATACCTCTATATAAATCTTTTGTGCAACTGCAACTTGAGTATTGTGTGCTGTTCTGGTCACTCCATCTCAAAAAACACATACTAGAAATAGAAAAGGTACAGAGATGGGCAACGAGAATGATAAAGGGTATGGAACAGCTCCAGCCTCTCTTTATAGGGAAGCTGTTATGCTCTTTATAGACATCCCAAGAGGATACAGGGAGAGCCACTACATTTTTTTCTACGGAACGTGAGGAGACAAGACCAAGAAGCTCTTCCACCCTCCTCCTGATGTGGCCTCCCCCATTGTGGAGTGTTATGAATCTGATGACATCACAAAATTCCACATCAGGCGTGACCACATCAGCAAGGGGACAGGAGAGTCCCATTGCTCTGCCCCTTTCAGCAGGGTCCTGCCCCTTTCCAGGTCAAAGCGCCCAAGAGGCTGGCAACCCTACTGGTAGTAGATCCCTTCAGCAAAGTGGCACAGGCCCCCATGCCCCCCGCAGGATCAGGGCCATATTTTGCAGCCCAGAAAAAGAGAGGCAGATCGTTGAGTTATAAGAGCAAAGGTCTGGGAACCAGGAATTCTGCCATAAGAACGTAAGAAGTGCTGTACTGGGTCAGAACAATTGTCCATTCAGCTCAGCATCCTGTCTTCAGCAGTGGCCATTCACGGTCGCTTCAGAGAAGTACTCGACAGGCCAGAATGGAGTGATCCATTCCTTGCTGATCATTCCCAGCTCCCAACCGTCAGAGCTTGCGTCTCCCAACCTAGGACGCATTTACAACTGCGGTGACGAGACCCGCGAGGGAAGAAGCGGCAGCGGGGAGGAGCCCAAGAGCAGAAGAAGAGCCGCTGTGAATGGGGATGTGTCGCGGCTTCCCTCACACGTGTCAGGGCAGGATTTTGCGCCCTGACGTGCAAGGGAAGCCATGGCACATCCCCTTTCACACCGGAGGGAAGCCGCGGCACATACCCTTTCGCACCGGAGGGAAGCCGCGGCACATCCCCTTTCGCACAGGAGGAAAGCCGTGGCACATCCCCCTTCTCACTGGAGGGAAGCCGCGGCACATCCCCTTTCACACTGGAGGGAAGCCATGGCACATCCCCTTTCGCACCGGAGGGAAGCCGCGGCACATCCCCTTTCGTATGGGAGGGAAGCCGTGGCACATCCCCTTTCGCACCGGAGGGAAGCCGCGGCACATCCCCTTTCGCATGGGAGGGAAGCTGCGGCACATCCCCATTCGCACTGGAGGGAAGCCGCGGGACATCCCCTTTTGCACCGGAGGGAAGCCGCGGGACATCCCCTTTCGCACTGGAGGGAAGCCGCGGCACATCCCCATTTGCACCGAAGGGAAGCTGTGGCACATCCCCTTTCGCACCGGAGGGAAGCCGTGGCACATCCCCATTCGCACCGGCTCTTCTTCTGCTCTTCAACTCCTCCCCGCTGCCGCATCTTCCCTTACGGGTCTCTCCACCTCACATGCAGCCCTACTGGAATAATAGCCATTAATGGACCTATCCTCCAAGAACTTATCCAATCCTTTTTTAAAACACAGGTATACTGCTACTGGCCATTCTAGCCCAGCCTCTAGTACCAGGTTTCTTGTGGCCAACAGAAAGTCATTTGACCCTTCTGGTTTGCTTTCCCCCCCTCTGTAAATGGGAAAGTTTACCAACTTCTTAGGGGTATTGAGTGGATTAGTTAACACTTCTCAAGTTGGTTTGTAACCTTAAAGTGCTGCAAGTGGCCAGTATTATTAATGCAGGCAACATGCACAGCCCATTAAAAATGCTGGGCCATTTTCAGAACTCTCTCTATGGGCAGAAGTCTTGAAAATGGTTGATAATACAGTAATCAGCAAACAGTGGCAACCTCTCTCTGGGCCCTGTCCTTAAGGCAGGGCTGTTTCAAAATAAACATGACCTAACCAAGCAGCGACATAATAAGTGCCGCACTGGGTCAGACCAATGCTCCTTCAAGCCCAGTATCCTGTCTTCAGCCATGGCCACCATTGGTCACTTCAGGGAAGTGCACAACAAGTCATAATGCAGCGATCCATTTCCCACTATTTATGCCCAAATCCTGACAGTCACAGGTGATGTTCCCCAACCAACCTGACTAATAAGTTACAAGTTATTACAAACATTAGCACCAAGGTTCAAAGTGGCTTAGAAATTCTCTCTTTCCAAGAGAGAGAAAGTGTGCAGGTTCAGAGACACCCCTCTCTGCAGGCAATAACATAATTAGATGGTGTCTTGATTTCCCTGGAGAGAACGTCCTCTGTACGCAATTTTGCTTTTCAGCAGTTACACTGTACACAGTTGTTGGTGCTTAGGAAGCAGGTAGAGCAGCACATAAATAATCAATTTCCTGATAATGTCTTTCCTTAAATGTCTTTTTAAGGCTCACTTATTCCAGCGCACGTACAAGAAACTAGCTGACTAAATTATCTACTCCTCTAGTATGTCTATTTATCTCCTGAGAGGCGACGGGGGATGGCCCCTGGGGAAGGCAGGTGAGGCCTCCCCGTGAGTGGGGGGGGGGGCACTGCCTGAATGATAGGGAGGAGGGACTCCCGGTGGGAGAGGGAGTCCCAGGAGGATGGGGGGGCAGGAGGGGGTGGGCCTTGCCTCCCGGTGAGACGTGTGTGTGTGCCATTGACCGAATGACAGGGAGGTGGAGCCTCCATCTTGTGTTTGATTTGGTGGGGGACAGTTTGGGAGTGTTGCTGGTATACCGTGCACCTACCTGCAGAGGCTATGTTGGAGGCTATGCTCTGGCAGAGGCTATGTTGGAGGTGGTGTTGTGGTCCCCAAAGACGGTAGTCTTGAGGGATCTCAACATTCACGCTGACCCAGTTCTCGGGGGAGCCGAGCATGAGTTCATGGCCGCCATGGCAACCATGGGTCTGTCTCAGAGGGTCATCGGCTCAACACATCTTGGAGGACATACCTTGGACCTCATATTTTGCACTGGCCTTGAGGCGGGTGCTCCATTAATGGGGGAGGTAACAGCAGTGCCCTTGTCATGGATGGATCATTACCTTCTGCAGACCTCCCTTCTAGCACATGTCTGCCCCCCGGAAGGGTGTGGAACCTATTAGGATGGTCCGCCCCCAGAGGCTGTTGGACCCAGTGCGGTTTCTAGGTGCTCTGGGGGA
>QEPC01011244.1:1948542-1970041 GCA_003113815.1 Sphenodon punctatus | reverse complement strand
CTTGACACATTAATGTCAGATGCATAATTGTGCAGGATCCACCATTCATGGGGGAGGCACTCCCAGAGTTCCTGACCCCGTAGTGAAGCCCCAAGTTGAAACCTCTTGCGTCACAAGGCTCATGACTTTAATCCAAAGCCCGTTGCTTAAATAAACAGATATACTCCCATCAGTTTTATGGACTTTTGAACATGTCTTCTCTTTGTGCATCTGTATTCTGTCCCTGTGGAGCCAGTCTGCTTAAGGGCGCAGTGTTTGGTGGGGGCAGTCTGAGTGGGGGCTGCGTGTCCAGTGGGGGGTGGCCATTGGGGGGAGGGGGACAGGTGGATACCCAACTGGTGTGGGCTGTTGTCTCGTTTGTTAACACTCCTAGATTCTGATTTCATCCTGGGTTCAGAGAGACCACTGTTAATACCACACACCTCTCTAATTGCGTTTCCTGAGCTGTATTTTGGGAGATGCTTTTGATCTTGTCAACCCCCATCTTTAATTTAAATTCCTGAAACTGTTTTGCACTAAGGAAAGGAGGATTATTTACCAAAGTAAGAAGCAACAATGTACTAAGCCTTCATTTTTTTCTTCTTCTCCTACCCAACACAAAGATGGGTTATCTTGGCCTCCTAATGCCTGTGATGAAGGCATGTTTGATGTTGTCTGAACTCTTTTCTTCTGACTCTGTAATAAAGATGAAGGGGAGGGAAGCTGGGCAGGTGGTGCTCAAAATGTGTTTGAAGAGAAACAGGGACAGACAGACAATTATTTCTTCTGTTGGGTCCAGCAGCTGGGGAAATGACCTTAATTACTGGTGGGTGTCACAGGCAGGCGGATGGCTGGGGGCGGAAGCTGAGAGTGGCAGAGAATAATCCCGGTGCTTAGGAAGAGTCAGAGGGAGATGGCTCCAAGTCTGAAACAAGCTTAGGTTAGTAATTGGAGAGTGTCTGTACTATGTCCAAAACAGATACAGCGCTGCCAGCTCCCATGATGTTATTGTGAACCTCAAGCATTTTTCTTTTTTCTTAAATTCCTGACACCAGGAGTCCGGTTATTTTGAGAGTATCTTGTGTTTCATTTAAACCAGGGATGGGGAACTTCCAGCCCAAGGGCCAAATCCAGCCCATAGCTTTTTTTTATTTGACCCCTTTCCAGTTCCTGGATCTGGCTCCAAGATCTAGCCTCTATGCCCGAGCACTGAAAGTGTGGTCTCAGATACAGCGATCTGAGATGGAGGCATGCATTTGAGGATAGGGGATGGCTCCATGGCATAGATCTGCTAAACAGCTGGAGAAGAATGCCTTTAGGAGTATAAAATGTGTTAATAGGGTCAGAAGAACCTCAAGGATCAGCAGGTCCAATTCCCTGCACAAGGCAGAATTAAATAAGAACATAAGAAGTGCTGGACTGGGTCAGACCAGTGGTCCATTGATCCCAGCATCCTGTCTCTGATAGTAGCCAATCTTGGTCATTTGGGAGAAGTACTCAATCAGGTCACAACGGGCAATCGATTCCCTGTTGTCCACTCCCAGCTTCCAACAGTAAGCCGTTATGGCCCCTATACCTGTTTTGCTAATGGCTAGCTATTAATGGACCTAATCTCCAAGAACTTGTCCAATCCTTTTTTTAAACCCAGTTATACTCCTACTCTTGACCACATGCTCTGGCAACAAATTCCACAACTCAATTGTGTGCTGAGTAAAGAAATACTTTGATTTATTTGTTTTAAGTCTACCACACATTAGTTCCATGGAGTGTCCCCTAGTTCTAGTGCTGTTAGAGAGAGTAAATAACCGTTCCCTATTTACTCGTTCCACACCACTCATGATTTTATAAACTTCTATCAAGACCCCTCTCAGTCATCTCTTCTCCAAGCTGCAGAGCCCCAACCTATCCAGCCTCTCTTCGTACGGAAGCCATTCCATACCCATTTATCATTTTTGTTGCCCTTTTCTAGTTAAACTACGGGCATCTTTAGACATAACAAAGATTGGGTGTCAAAACCCCTAAGCACGTGTTTGGCCATTGTATGTAAGCACCGTAACAATCCCAACACCAATTTGGCTCCCGTTGAACACACAATGTGAACACCATTGCATCACAAGGACAATTTGCATGTTTTGGCTGAATGTGTGTCCAACGTTGTGTCTAATGATATCGTGTGGAATGTTAGCAGGTACAACACGGGGAATGAGGTGGCAGTGTTTGTGTGCTCAGATTGGGTGGTGAGCAAAACACCGATTTCCCCCAAGATGGACTGTGTGTCTAAACAGTGCTACATGGTGAACACAGGGCTAAGCCGGTGTTCATATCAAGGTCAAAACACACATTCAGGCACCTGTTGACATTATATCTAAAGACACCCTATATCTTTTTTGAGATGCGGTGACCAGAACTGCACGTTATGATATTTTCAGCTTTATTCTCTATCCCTTTTTGAATAATTCCTAATATTGTGCTTGCCTTTTTGGCCCCTGCCACACATTGAACTGAGAATTTCAATGTATTGTGCATGATGCAGTGGCGGCCCCTCCCTTTGGCACTGGGGGTGGTGACCTACAAGCCCCCAGCCAGCCCAGCACCAGTCCAGATGCGATACGTGCGGGCCGGCTCTGGGGGCTTGTAGGGCCAGCTCCAGTCCGGATGCGCTCACAACTCCTCTGTATTTGAGTCCCCGCGTCTCTTCTGTGCATGCGTGCCAGCTGGGGAGAAAGACTTTCCTCTCTGGGCTGGGGCGCATGCGCAGAAGAGACGCAGGGACTCAAATACAGAAGAGCTGCACCTGCCTGCAGCTGGAGTGTGTGCGTAGGCACAGCCACGGGTTCTGGTAGGTCGGCACTGCCGCCGACCTAACAGAATGCACTGCGCATGCAGTTTTCAGGGGGCGTGGTCAGCTTGGGCAATGGGTTCTTATGGAACCCATTGCCCAGCTATTTTAATGGCCTGAAGGGGTGGCATTGAAGCCGCCTCTCCAGGCTGCACCGCGGCTGCGCAAGGCCAGGCGTGAAATTTGCGGGTGGGCGGGGTCTCTCAGACCTCGCTGACTCGCTCACAGCTGGCAACCATTGCAGTGTTCCCAGCAGTGATGGTCCGGACCTGCTANTTTTTTCTTCTTCTCCTACCCAACACAAAGATGGGTTATCTTGGCCTCCTAATGCCTGTGATGAAGGCATGTTTGATGTTGTCTGAACTCTTTTCTTCTGACTCTGTAATCAAGATGAAGGGGAGGGAAGCTGGGCAGGTGGTGCTCAAAATGTGTTTGAAGAGAAACAGGGACAGACAGACAATTATTTCTTCTGTTGGGTCCAGCAGCTGGGGAAATGACCTTAATTACTGGTGGGTGTCACAGGCAGGCGGATGGCTGGGGGCGGAAGCTGAGAGTGGCAGAGAATAATCCCGGTGCTTAGGAAGAGTCAGAGGGAGATGGCTCCAAGTCTGAAACAAGCTTAGGTTAGTAATTGGAGAGTGTCTGTACTATGTCCAAAACAGATACAGCGCTGCCAGCTCCCATGATGTTATTGTGAACCTCAAGCATTTTTCTTTTTTCTTAAATTCCTGACACCAGGAGTCCGGTTATTTTGAGAGTATCTTGTGTTTCATTTAAACCAGGGATGGGGAACTTCCAGCCCAAGGGCCAAATCCAGCCCATAGCTGTTTTTTATTTGACCCCTTTCCAGTTCCTGGATCTGGCTCCAAGATCTAGCCCCTATGCCCGAGCACTGAAAGTGTGGTCTCAGATACAGCGATCTGAGATGGAGGCATGCATTTGAGGATAGGGGATGGCTCCATGGCATAGATCTGCTAAACAGCTGGAGAAGAATGCCTTTAGGAGTATAAAATGTGTTAATAGGGTCAGAAGAACCTCAAGGATCAGCAGGTCCAATTCCCTGCACAAGGCAGAATTAAATAAGAACATAAGAAGTGCTGGACTGGGTCAGACCAGTGGTCCATTGAGCCCAGCATCCTGTCTCTGATAGTAGCCAATCTTGGTCACTTGGGAGAAGTACTCAATCAGGTCACAACGGGCAATCGATTCCCTGTTGTCCACTCCCAGCTTCCAACAGTAAGCCGTTATGGCCCCTATACCTGTTTTGCTAATGGCTATTAATGGACCTAATCTCCAAGAACTTGTCCAATCCTTTTTTTAAACCCAGCTATACTCCTACTCTTGACCACATGCTCTGGCAACAAATTCCACAACTCAATTGTGTGCTGAGTAAAGAAATACTTTGATTTATTTGTTTTAAGTCTACCACACATTAGTTCCATGGAGTGTCCCCTAGTTCTAGTGCTGTTAGAGAGAGTAAATAACCGTTCCCTATTTACTCGTTCCACACCACTCATGATTTTATAAACTTCTATCAAGACCCCTCTCAGTCATCTCTTCTCCAAGCTGCAGAGCCCCAACCTATCCAGCCTCTCTTCATACGGAAGCCATTCCATACCCATTTATCATTTTTGTTGCCCTTTTCTAGTTAAACTACGGGCATCTTTAGACATAACAAAGATTGGGTGTCAAAACCCCTAAGCACGTGTTTGGCCATTGTATGTAAGCACCGTAACAATCCCAACACCAATTTGGCTCCCGTTGAACACACAATGTGAACACCATTGCATCACAAGGACAATTTGCATGTTTTGGCTGAATGTGTGTCCAACGTTGTGTCTAATGATATCGTGTGGAATGTTAGCAGGTACAACACGGGGAATGAGGTGGCAGTGTTTGTGTGCTCAGATTGGGTGGTGAGCAAAACACCGATTTCCCCCAAGATGGACTGTGTGTCTAAACAGTGCTACATGGTGAACACAGGGCTAAGCCGGTGTTCATATCAAGGTCAAAACACACATTCAGGCACCTGTTGACATTATATCTAAAGACACCCTATATCTTTTTTGAGATGCGGTGACCAGAACTGCACGTTATGATATTTTCAGCTTTATTCTCTATCCCTTTTTGAATAATTCCTAATATTGTGCTTGCCTTTTTGGCCCCTGCCACACATTGAACTGAGAATTTCAATGTATTGTGCATGATGCAGTGGCGGCCCCTCCCTTTGGCGCTGGGGGTGGTGACCTACAAGCCCCCAGCCAGCCCAGCACCAGTCCGGATGCGATGCGTGCGGGCCGGCTCTGGGGGCTTGTAGGGCCAGCTCCAGTCCGGATGTGCTCACAACTCCTCTGTATTTGAGTCCCCGCGTCTCTTCTGTGCATGCGTGCCAGCTGGGGAGAGAGACTTTCCTCTCCGGGCTGGGGCGCATGCGCAGAAGAGACTCAGGGACTCAAATACAGAAGAGCTGCGCCTGCCTGCAGCTGGAGTGTGTGCGTAGGCACAGCTACGGGTTCTGGTAGGTCGGCACTGCCGCCGACCTAACAGAATGCGCTGCGCATGCAGTTTTCAGGGGGCGTGGCCAGCTTGGGCAATTGGTTCTCATGGAACCCATTGCCCAGCTATTTTAATGGCCTGAAGGGGTGGCATTGAAGCCGTCTCTCCAGGCTGCACCGCGGCTGCGCAAGGCCAGGCGTGAAATTTGCGGGTGGGCGGCGTCTCTCAGACCTCGCTGACTCGCTCACAGCTGGCAACCATTGCAGTGTTCCCAGCAGTGATGGTCCGGACCTGCTATCTGCGAGGATCAGGTAAGGGACAGGTTTTTTGCCGGGGGACTTGGGGACAGTGGGGGAGCGGGGGTGTGTGTTAACTGGCGAGTGGGGACACATGGGGACATGGTGGGGGAAGTGGGGACACACGGGGACATGGGGGAGTGGGGGCACACAGGGGAGTGGGGGCACATGGGGACATAGTGGGGGAGTTGGAATGTGGGTTTTGTTCACTTGATGATGTGGAGTGTTTGTTTTGCTGCTGCCTTTGAGGGGTCTCTGGATGCCTTTGGGGGCTTGTGGGAATGGTTTGGTTTATGTGTGGTTTTCTGGTTTTTATATGGGTTGTGTTCACTTGATGATGTGACGTGTTTGTTTTACTGCTGTCTTTGGGGGTCTCTGGATGCCTTTGGGGGCTTGTGGGAATAGTTTGAATCTGCAGCTTTGCTAAAACTGACATTTGAACATGTGAATATAACCTGCCTAAATTAAGGTGCCTAATTGTAGTTTTTGTTGTTTTCTGGTTTCCATGTTGTTTTCTGGTTTTTATATATCTGTGCATGCTGATAGGGCCCTGGAAATAAACCTGCGCAGATTGCGGAAAAGCTTTGTGTCCCGTGGATCTTTGCTAAAACTGCTTGTAAGTGAGGTTTAAGGTTGACTGCCTGCTTTTAAACCTGGCAGATGCAGGAGGTGACTATAGATGCCTAAATGAAATTGCTGGATACGCTGCACTTGTTCACAGGTGTGACTTCTACCTATTTGTTTGGGCAGGCATTGGCTCCACCTACCGTTGCCCTGGCTCCGCCCCTATGCTCACCGGCCTTGGTGACCCACCAACCTCAAAACCCACCAGCCGCCACTGGCATGATGGGCTCGATCCTAAAGTCCGCACGACAGGCAGAAACCAGACACACATGGGGTTGGAATTGAGCCCAATGATGCCAAAGTCCTTTTCCAGAGTGGTAACTGCTAGTTTAGAACCCAGCATCATGTACATATAATTTGCGTTATTTTCCCCTATGTGCATCAATTTGCACTTGTCAACATTAAATTTCATCTGTTATTTAGATGCCCAGTCACCCAATCTCACAAGATCCTCTTGAAATTCCTCACAGTTCGCTCAGGTTTTAACTACCTTGAATAACTGTATGTCATCTGCAGATTTGATCACCTCACTCTTTACTCTCTTTTCCAGATTATTAATGACTATATTAAACAATACCGGTCCTAGTATAAATCCCTGAGGCACTTCACTATTTATTTCTCTCCACTGCGAAAACTGCCATTTAGTCCTACTCTTTGCTTCCTATCCTTTAATCAGTTACCGATCCACGATAGGATACGACCTCCTATCCCATGACTTTTTAATTTCCTCAAGTGTCTCTTGTTAGGGATCTTTTCAAACGCCTTCTGAAAATCCAGATACATTATATCGACTGGCTCATCCTTATCCACATGGTTATTTATACCTTTCGGCATTCCCTTCTCTGTACCTTTTCTAGTTCTACTATATCTTAGATCTAAACCATCTTCAACAAATATTTATCTAATTCCTCCAGTGAAGTGGATTCTATGGCCTTTCTCAGCAATTTGTTTCATTGCCCAGCTGTTCTTACAGATTGGAAAGTTCTTAATATTTAATCACATTGCAGTCTGGGTACATTACCTAAGTTATGAAATACTTGCACTATACTTCAGTGGCACTTGAAATTCCCAACTAAGAATGGTGCCCCTTTGTCTTAGATGCTGTATGTTCGCATCAGAGCTGAAACGGTTACTAGAAAAAAATGGGCAAATCCACCCGACCCATACTACCTGAGCTGAAAAACTGTGGTTTGGGTAACAATCGATGTCCGTTTGCTCTCCATTGTAGTTATTCTGTTTTGGTATTGCCACCATTTTGATTACATATTTTTGGCAACATTTTCACTGTTGCACATGCACAATGACTGAAAAGAGTGCTACTAAACTGACAAAACACAAACAAAACAAACTCTCCACAAAATAACAGAACCCGAAAAACTGAAACCCCCCAAGGAGAGCTATAGAATACCCCCAAAATCAGATATACATGTACCTGCTTCGGTTGTAGATATTGTTTGGGCACACAGAGTACACAAAAACGTGACTAATATCCGATAATATCCCAGTACTGGCATTATCGGATACCGGAAATGCCGGTGATCCCGCCGCTATTGTCTACTATGCCACATTGGCTGTTGGTCCCAGTATGTCAGCTTGTTTGTCCTGGTTCCTTGGTCTCTGTTCTGGTTTCTGACCCTCCAGGAACCTTTGGACTTGATCTTGCACTGATCCTCTGGACCAAGACTTTATCCTGCACCAAGTCTCCAGACCTGATCCTGCACTGACCCTCCAGACCTGGACTCAATTCTGCACTAACTCTCTGGACCCGATCCTGCACCTACTTTCTGTGTCCTCCCACCCCCATGTTCCTGACACCCTGAGATCAGCAGGCTGTCCGTCTGAAAATCCTGCCTTGCCGCTAGGTTCAAATAAAATCAAGGAGAGTTACAGGACATGATTATGTTAATGAAGTAGATTAACAGAGACTAGAAATATCTAATCTCTGCCACGTTTCCCTGTGCTGTGTAGCAGTTTCCTGGTGCTGACTGCGAGAGGATGAGCAATGTTCTGTAGTGTAAATGATTGTAGAACGGAGCCTGGCCGTGCCGGCAAAGAGACGGGGAAGCAAGCGCCAAACGTCTCTACAGCCAAACGAGAAGCCGGAGATTCATTACCATGCTGCAGCTCAGCTCTCGGTGTGATTCTTGCAAAGTTGCATTCATTAAAGAAAGATGATGTAGTGCCTGGCCCCTCTGCTCCCACGATGCATTTCCTTTTTTTATTTTTTATGGCTATGAAAAATAAAAGCAGTCAGGGAGCCGGGTTGATTGTGATTGCAGCGTGGAGATTGTTAATAATCGGTGTCGCTGTGCAGGATGGACCACACACTGCTGTATTTGTTATAGCAGAGTTTGCCTGTCAGTGGCCTTGGCATTTGTGTAGGCCTTTCAAATACCACTGATGTTGGGCTGTTACTATGCTACTTTCTGTTTTCACAACTTTCTCTACTGCGGGGCTCTTTCCGTCTGTGCAATCTATGATCAATTTCAGGCTTGGCCTTAGAATTTGGGCAGAAATAACATTTGGGGGACCCCATGTCCTCCCCCCTTAATCATGCCCCTTTAACAATGGGCAGCCTGGTCCTTGTCTGGCTGTCCTGACATGGATCTCCAGGGGACCCCAGGAGACCCTGGCCCCATAGTCAAGCTCGTTGTCCCCTTTAACAACCCCCCCAGGGTCCCAAAGTACCTACGCAAGCGAGCTCACAAGTAGAGCTGAAACAAGAATGAAATTCATTCTTGTGAGAATCTCGAGACGAGAAAATCTTGTCGAGAAGCCTGTTCTCAATGAGATTTTCGAGTAGGGCAAAATCTCATTTCAGCCCTAAACTCCCGGCTTGTCTTTAAGCTGCTGTTCATGGTACAGCGGGTAAAGCCTCATCTGCCTGGTCTCTCTTCAGCTGGGTGCTTGTCCTCTCA
Source organism: Sphenodon punctatus (assembly GCA_003113815.1). Lineage (NCBI taxonomy): Eukaryota > Metazoa > Chordata > Lepidosauria > Sphenodontia > Sphenodontidae > Sphenodon > Sphenodon punctatus. The sequence goes on along the minus strand of QEPC01011244.1, from coordinate 1,960,889 downwards.
GTGTCCTGGTTGGGTCCACCTTGGCTTGCTCTCGGAGGCCCGTGGCTTCCTCACCTCCCTGCTGTGCCTCCAGCAACAGGCTGCTCTGCACCAGAGAGGCTGGTTGTTACTTTGTTTCCTGGCCTGTGCTGGTCAATTTCAGCCATGGCTGCTTTGCCTTGTACGTTGCCCGGCTTTCAGAGACTCTCTTCAGAGTTCTCTGCCGACCCCCTTAGCTGGCTCCTGTGCCCACCTTCCACCCTGCCCAGTTTCCTAGTGTGCGTCCCAGGACTTAACTTCACTGGAGTTACTTCCTAGCCTCCCACCTTGGGGTCCCTTCACCTTCCTTCCTCAGCCCTCTCACCTGGGCTTTCTTTAATTGAGCTGCTGGCCAAAGCTTAAAGGGCCAATATTCTGGGACAGGATGGCAACAGCCACCCTGTTACACCAACCACCACTGCAATCCTCCGGAGCAGTGGTGGGGCCTCACTAGTGTTGTTGGGGCTCCCAAGGCCCATTGGGGTGACCAGCAATAGGGAGCAGTACATTCTGCAGGGGCCCCAAACTGCAGGGCCTGGAGCGACTGCCCCTCTTGTCCTTATGTAATGCTGGCCCTGGCAAGTTTCCTCTCCATTTCAGTGTTAGATATAACCTATAAGGCCTTGCCAGCCTTCAACTTGGGCCAGTGGGGATCTGGAGCAGGTTCCCTGGCTATGTTGCCACTGGGGATTTTCCCTCAGCACTGAACAGCTGTATTCAACTCCTTCAAGAGCACCCCATGCCCAGGGCCTGATTGGAGTCCGCACAGTCTGCTTCCCTATTGGCTGCCTGGGGCTATATAAAGGAGACTTGGAAAACAGGACGTGTACAAGTAGCGTGGAAGCTACCTGGATGTATGCGTGCGTGTGCTTAAACCCAGCGGCATAAATGCCTCTTCACTGGCTGTGCGCCCAGGGTGACATCACGGATTTCAACACAGGATGCATTTCCCCCATGTTTATCGTGATGTCTGATAACGCCTCAAGCTGGCAATTCATGCTCAATTGTGAGCAATGATGGCAATGAACCGCTGACTGATCTGCAGTTTAAAGCCATCAACAGGCAGTAAGTTGGCAATTACTACTCTGCAGAAGCAGTTACTAGATGGTAGATTATCAAATAATAGGCAGCATCTAATCAAAGCACCCGAGGCGGATAAGTATTCCCATAAAGGGGCATTAGTCTCCTAGAGAAGAAGGCAGCAAAACCTCTTTCTATCAGCCAGTGGCTATGAGCATTCCCTGGAGAGCCTGCAGGCCAACGTTAGCCCTGGGGTGGCTATGAAGGGCGCTGATCGTGCAGAAAGACCTGACAAGATTGATCAGTTTGCAGCACTGACATCACGCAGTGAAGCTACCATGATGGTTTTTGCTGCCTTTGTTGCTGTTGTTGTTGTTGTAAAACTTGCCTCTAACTTTCCCCCCTCAGCCACAAGCTACTAGCACAGCAGCATTTGGGCCATTGCTTAGTGCACTCATTTCGCTGTCAGGGTTACAACAGCATGTCTCATTGAAAGGAGTGACCTAGAGTATGTGGCTTTCAGGCTCTCTCATACGTCGGTGTCAGCTAGGTTACAGGCTATAATGGGTGTGATCCAGGACTCCCGTACACAGCGAGGACCCTGTGCACGCAGAGGAAACAGCATGGGGTCACCATACGTATAAGTGCAACCGGGGTGCCAAACACAACATGCACTGGTTTGCACGTGTGTCACCTGCTTGTTGTGCAAAGCCCTGTGCAGGACCTCTGCGGCCATTGGGATCATGGCTAATAATAATTAATAATAAATCATTATTTTTATTTTTAGTGCCCCACCACCAAATGGTGCTTGAAGCGCTTCAAAATCATAAAATTCAGCAATATAAAACAATATAAAATCCACTTAAAACAATTTAAAAGGGGAAGTCAAAGAGGGAGGACAAATACATTAAGGAGGACCAGCTGTGGATCCTAAAAGCTCCTAGAGAATAAATAAGTCTTCCGGTGCTTTTTAAGGGTAAGGAGGGAGGAGCTGAGACAGACGTCTGGGGGAAGCAAGTTCCACACTGAGGGGCCCGCCGCAGCAAAGGCCCGATCACCCACCGACTTAAGCCAGGATGGCAGGATCCCCAAAGAGCGGGTGGTTTCGGAGCACAGATAACCATTACAGCGAGGCTCCAGGAGCAGGTCTTGAGTATAGGCAAGGCAAACCAGCCCTGCAATCTTAAATTCAGTCCACTGCCAATGCACCAAGTACAAGTAGCCAACGCAGATAACGTAGGGCGCAGCAGGCTGGGGTGTGTCCAGGTTCAAGTCCCGTACTCTCGTAAGGGCAAGTGGACAGGTTCTACCTATTATTATAAACATTTATATAGCACCAGCAATGTACCTGGCACTTTACAAAGAATAAGATAGACACGGTCCCTGCCTGGGGGCTTACAATCAAAAGACAGGGGGAGGGGAGACAGGGATGGGGGAACAGAGTGAGAGACAAGGGAGGGCTACCTAAAGTGGGAGTCCTTCCTAGAGGATATCTGGTCAGCCTTGGCCTCCCCCTGCAAAGGTGGTGGGATTTGCCTTGGCTTCCAGCTAGTTCACACACACACACACACACACACACACACACACACACCCCTCACAGTGGCAGCAACCACTTCCGGAAGTAAATTTTCAGAGTGGGTGGGGGCAGTGTTGGCCCCACTCCCTCACTCCCCCACTCTGAAAATTTCCTAGTGGTGCTGAAGACGTTTTCAAAGGGCACCGCTAGAGTTCAAGACCTGCTCCGTGGTAGCTACGCCCCTGGAAGAGCAGGCATAATATGATCACAGCTGCCTAAACCAGTAAGCAGCTGCTCTGCCGCATTCTGAATGAGCTGCAAGCAACAGATGAGCACTACTGGCAGCCTACAGAAGAGGGAAGTTACACAAATCAATCAAAACGGAACCTATAAGCCACATGGTTAAGGGTAAGGAGGCTAGAAAAGTCGACAGCTAGCCTATTTTCTGCTAGTTTGCCAGAGGTTGTTTACGTGAAGGAAAATCTCTATTTCAGAACATGGCAGCTCTACACAACCCCCACAGAACATACCCCACTGCATCACGAGCTCCCTGGAATATGCACGCCTAGAACTCGCCCCCCCCGCCCCCAGCTCTCCAGAATTGAAGTCTCTGTTAGAAGGGCCAAATTCTGCCTTCCTTCTGATATACCTGAAGAATATGCTACTGGATGAAGACAAACAATGTGGTGGCGAACCAGCTCCCCGGGCTACCCTGAGGAGGGGTCTCTGCAACAACCACTTCTCGGGTTGGTGGGGAGGGCGGTTCACACGAACAACCCTCCCCACCCCAGTAATCTGGGTGTGGGAGCAGCCGTCACAGGTCCCTCAATGGTATGGGTTGGCCGTGGAGCTGTCCATCTGGGACAGGATGGCCGGATCACTGCTGAGCAACAGGATTGGCCACAAATCAGATGATTGGGGAGGGGGCGGGGGGGCGAGGGCCTGGAGGCACACCATCACCTGGCCTGGGTGCACGCACCAAACAGCTGATTGGGGGTGCTCTGCCCTGGGGTGAGGATGCTCCTCCAGGCCCGATCCTCTGACCTCGCCTGGCTGGGCGGGGCCTGAATAGACAGGAGGGGGACCGTTAGCTCAGTTTAGCCTGGGTGGCCAGGCCTTTGCCCGGGTTATGTTGCTGACCACCACCTCTCTGAGGCCGTAGTGGGTAAACATCTGGCGGCGACCTACTGAACGAGCAGGTAATTCCCAGACTACTGCTGGCTACTGTCTCATTTGTGTTCGCCCATTGAGGGCATTGGCCTTCAGACACTTTTACACTGGTGCCGCGTCATGCTTAATAAAATATACAGCTTGATTTTCAAATTCCAGGTGAGTTTCAAATTCCAGGGGCAGCATTTAACAAAAACACCAAAAAAGCCTCATAAAAACCGATCGAAAAACCTTTTTATTTGCAGTGTCTAAAGATGGCTGAGGTACAATAAACATGGAGCCTATAAATGACATTTCATAGAGTCATTTTTCAGGGATAAGCTCTGTTGAGATAATAATAATAATAATTAATAATATAATTTTATTTTTATAGCATTGTTTTATAGATCCATTATTTTCTGACATCATTTGACCTGCCATGGTGCACAAGGCCTAACTATGCTGCTGTTGTATGCCTTCATCCTGCCTCAGTTGTAGCCCGCAGAGGCAATGATGTTGGCGTCAAGCGGATGCAGAATCATGCCCAACGTTAGAATGGTTTGTGCCCCACCCATCTGAAAGACCCGTCTTCTCCTTTGTGCCATCGATCCTTGTGGTCAACTGGGAGCTCCCTCCTGCAAGTTCTGTCAGTGCATCACGTCCATATGTCAAGGGCATGTAGAGAGGTGTTCTCGGTGGCTGCTACACAGTTAAGGAACTTCCTTTCCTTGGAGGTTCGAGAAAACGTGAGCACTTTCCAGAAGCAGTGCAAGTCCTTTCTGTTTAGCCAAGCATTTGGTGGGTGGGGATAGGGTGTGTGCGTGCGTGTGGTGTGTGTGTGAGGGGACTTATATATGTGTTTAATCTATGCATACCAATGTTCAAGTTATGTGCCCTGAGTCTTCAGCATAGGGCGAGATATACATTTAGATTAACCAAACAAATATCATTGAAGCAATGATAATTTTCAGACCCTGTGTGGCCTGAAAGCTTGTATACTCTCACCAAGATTAGGTGGCCCAGTGAAAAATTTCATCTGAACTCTTCTTATGGGGATGGGCTGCCGTGAGCACATTACACCAGTGCTCTGTTTGCTGCACTGGCTGCCTATAGTCTTCCAGGCCCGAATCAAGGCCTTAGTGCTTACCTATAAAGCCCTAAACGGCCTGGGCCCCACCTACCTGCAGGACCACCTCACCGCCCGGGCCCTGGATCGACCGGGGGTGCCTTGAAGTCCCCTGGGTTTCCTGGGGGGGGCGACTATGGAGAAGGTGTTCTTGATGGCTGCACCTAGGCTGTGGAATTTCCTCCCGGCGGAGGCCTGGTTGGCCCCGGACCTCCCTTCTTTTTGATGCTGGCTGTTCTGCCAGGCCTTTGGTGAGGGAGATGGGTGATGGGATGGGGGTGTAGAGGGTTAGGGTTGGTGGGTTTTTGTTTATATATTTTTTTAACTTCTCCCTATTGTTTTGAATTATTTTAATGAATGGTTTATATTGTTTTGTATATTTATGTTGTTAGCTGTTCCGAGCTGCCTGCGGCAGGAGGGGAGGGATAATTTAAATTTTTTTTTTAATAAATAAATATAAATAAACTACATTGTCTTCACCACTTGCATCCGGGACCAAGGCAACCACCCTTTCTCTCTAGAGGACAACTTATATCACCGGAGCTGTGCCAGCTGAGAATCTGCCTGTAACAGGGCAGAGCCCTGGTAGGTGAGTTCTTGCAGGATCACTGCCTATGAACCAGTCCACACATCAGGCCTATTCTTTGCCAGCCAGGTTCTCCCTCAGCTGAGACCCTCCCAGCTGGTTTCCAAGGTCAGCCCTTCGGACTCTTAATGGCTCCTTCCCTCTGAGCCCCCCACCCTCTCCTGAGGCAGAGTCTTCAGGCTTGCTGCCTCTCCTGGACAGTCTTCTTGAGCTCCTCAGTCCAGCCTATTATGCTCCCCAAACTTACACAGCTTCCCCCAACTGGAGTCACTCATCTGCCCTTCATTGGCTCTGAGGGCTGCATCCAGCTGTCACTTACCCGAGCCCCATGGTCCTGGTCCTGCAAGGACGTGACTGACAGTGTCACGCTGCCGTACCATTTTAAAACATGGTTCTTTAACGGCTTGGAATTAGAAAAGACAGAAGTAAGGAAATCATTGAGCAACCCAGATCAGCTGTGTCCTGAGCTGCTGCCGTCCATGTGTGGGTATTTTGTGTGTATACAAAGATCACCATGCGCCTCCTGCTTTTGGCAGGCCCCTAGTTGCTTGCCTATTGAAGCAGGCCTGGGCTTGGAGGATTTTTCAACCTCCGAAGCTGTAATGAATACAATAAGGGCAGAGTGGCTTGAACGTTTACAGCGCAGCTCAACAGTCTGTCCCTCACCTGATTTACTTAGCAATTCACTTAAATACCAAGGGTCAACTTGTGTTCAGGCTTTTCCTTTGAGGAGAAACCTTTACAGGCTTGACCTATTTGTGTTTGAAAGAAGCTTGAATTTCTCCTCTTTGTTTGCTTTTGAGAGAGCTGGCAGTGCATTCTTTAGCAGGTAGCAAAGTTCTCCAGCTTGCTATGGCTTTTAATTGGTGAGAGACAGAGTATAAAAGAACTTGCGTTGCAATGGAGATAAATGGCATTCATTTTGGGACAGGTTTTAAGTTCATTCTAGTGAAGACCATCTTCTGAATCGTTCTGTCAGTTTGGCTGCTAAAGAAGAGTTTGCAGTCTCTGGGAGAGAAATTGGCAAACTAGGAGACCCGAATAGCCCAAGTGGAAGGTAGAATGTGATAAATGAGATTTATCTCCAATCGGAGTTCCAAGGCATTTCTAGACGAGTCGCTACTCGTGCAGGAGGGCAATAACTGCAGTGAATTACCTGCACATGTAAACTACTCACCTGTGAGTCTCACAGAGAAGTCCACATGTTAATGCTCATCCATAAACCCTAGATATTGAGGGTTTCCGAATGTACATTTGAAAACTCCTTCGAGACTTGCACAAATTGCTCTTCATGCATGTCTGAAAATGGCCTGATTGCGATTCTTGTGGGAGTTTCCTGTGTGGCTATGACGTTGCAATCCTGTCGTCCCCAGCATCGCCTTCTTTATTGTGGGAGATGAATGATCGCGGGAGATTACACACACACACCCATTTTCACACATGTCTAAAAACGCCCCCAGATAAGAAGGCAAGTGCAGTTGCCTGCGACCTAAACTATTTTGTTTTGCTATCGGGTTGCTATGTTCTGCCTGGGTTAAAATTCTACAAGATTTGCTGCTGATTTTCTAGGGTGTCCTAGAAAGGGGACCAAAGGACTTTTCATGATTAATTTTCTTCTATATTTTCATGAACAGGGATGAATGTATTTTGTTGCAGAAACTGAATTAAAATTAAAGTACTGTGAAGTTATAAAGAGGTCTTTTGAGAACATTTTTAGGACTCAGGACATAGAGTTACCGTCTCCCTCAGGGCTTTCACCTGGATAGGGTGATGTCATGTCAGGGGAACAAAGGGGCTGTCATGACCTCTTTCTGATGAAACCCCGCCTCTTTTGGAGCATCATGATTTCATGACATTTCAGTGGGTGGGGCCACATGAGAAAGGAGGCGGGAAAGTCCCTTTGGAAACCCTGATTTCCCTGGCTGACCCAGAGAGATCAGGGCAACCCTAGGTACATCTTGGTACCCTACCACCCATTCTCCTCGCCATGAGTTTTGAACTCAGTTTCTGGAGATCGTACGGGTACTCATCTACATGTACATTATTTGCATTTATTATTTTACTCATCATATTTCAATGTATATTCAAACAAATTAAAATTAAAATGTTAAAATGAGTAAGAGAGAAAATTCTTGTCATGTTTGGGATTCCCTCCGAGTTTGGGGGTTGGGTAAAATTGTAATTCCATTCCCGCCCTTTCGTCAGTCCTAGTGAAAAGTGTGAAATGTGCTGTTGATGCACAATGAATATTTTTATTTCTACTTTTGGGGGGGTTTAGTATTATTATTATTTTTTTCTAAAGTGGATTGAAAGATAACTTTTGATTAAATAAATAAATAAAATAAAAACCCACACATGATTGTCTGAAGGCGGCAGGATAGAAGACTGGTGCCTCCTGAGTTATATGGCACCCCCCAACATGACACTCGGAGCACTCTACACATAACACAATTTTTAATCTTCACTACAACCCTGTGAGGTAGGTTAGGCTGAGAGAATATTGTGACTGGCCCAAGGTCACCCAGTGAGTTTCTGGCTAAGGTGAGACTTGAACTGCCCCTCCCCCATCCAAGTACTCCACACTTAACCATTACACCACATAGCCTCTCTGTGTGCCTCCACAGCCTCGAATATTTTAATGCCTCTACAGCTGAGACTACTGCGGAGGTGGCTGGGCCTATTTTAAGCTTGGCTGATGCCTGCTTAAGGGAAGGCTGAAGTGCCTTGTCTGTCCTAATTGCAGGTAGAACAGGAGGGATCAGCCTGGGGCTAACAACCCCTATGTGTTTTATTTCAGGGGTATGTTTATTATTAGATAGCACTTTCAGTGTACAAAAGTGTGTTACAATCCTTATCTAGCACACCTGTATGATAATCCTGCAAGGGAGCCATTATTATTCCCATTTCACAGATGGGGAATTTATTTATTTATTTGGATATTCAACACCCCACCCCTCCTGCTGAAGACAGCTTGGGGTGGCTAACAGTTCATAAAATAAATATAAAATCACAAAATATAAATAGGCACATAACTACAATTAAAACATTCTAAAAAAGGGGGAAACCAAATAAAACAAAATATAATAAGAAACCCACCCTAACCCTACAAAACCCCCACCCTCACTCGCCTCCCTCACCAAAATCCTGGCGGAACAGCCAGGTCTTGCATTGACGTCAAAAGGAGGAGAGGTCCCAGGCCACTGAGAACGCCCTCTCCGTGGTCATTCCTCGAGAAAGGCACTTCCACCCAACCACAGGGGCCGATCCAGAGCCTGGGGAGCGAGGCGGTCCCACAGGTAGGTAGGACCCAGGCCACTTAGGTCTTTATAGGTAAGTACCAACACGTTGAATCAGGCCTGGAATACTATAGGCAGCCAGTGCAGAGAACTGTGCACCGGTGTAATGTGCTCACGGCGACCCATCCATGTAAGGAGACATGCCATCGCATTCTGCACGACTGCAGTCTACGAACTGTCACCAGGGGTAGCCACACGTAGAGCACGTTGCAATAGTCCAGTCTTCAGGTGATGAAAGCATGGATGATAGTGGCTAGGTCGGAGTTGGAGACGTATGGCCGAAGCCGCCATACCAGATGTAATTGGTGAAACACACCCCTCACCACAGCCCCCACCTGGACATCCAGGTGGATCTGCAAAGCGAAGAGCACACCCAGACTCTGAACCTGGAAAACCGGAGGGGGGGGGGGAAACCTCATCCATGATGGCGGACACCACACCCATCACCCTCCCCACTAGCATCGCCTTCATCTTGTTGGGATTCAGTCTCAGTTGGCTTGCCCTCATCCATTCCCCCACAGCTGCCAGACATCGAATAAGCACAGAGACTGCGGCGTGTGGGTCAGATGAAAAAGAGAGGTTGAGTTGAGTGTCATCAGCATATTGATGACACTGAACTCCAAACTGTCTCACGGCCTCACCCAGTGGCTGTGTATACATGTTGAAAAGGAGAGGGGACAGAATGGCTCCTTGCAGGACTCCACACGAGAGATTAAAAAATGATTCCCGAGCACCACTCACTGAGTTCTTCTGGCCAGGAAAGAGTGAAACCATTCATGAACAGTCCTGCCCACCCCGGCACGGTCCCACAAGTGAGTCACCAACATCTAGTGGTCAACGGTATCAAGGCAGCCGACCGATCTAAAAGAATCAGCAGGGTCGAATACCCCTCATCCAATTCACAGCGGAGATCGTCGACCAAAGCCACAAGCGCAGTCTCAGTGCCATAACCCGGACAAAAAACGGATTGCGAGGGATCTGCTAAGCTGATGCAGTTCAGATGCTTCTGAAGCTGCTGAGCCTTCGTCTGTTCAATAACCTTCCCTAAAAAGGGAAGGTTAGAGACTGGCTGATAGCTGGCCAGGGAGTCAACATCCAGGGTGATTTCAGACGTTACGGCCGGGCGCTTTCACCACGGGCTGTGGGGTGGTTCGGACCACGGCCGGGGGTGAAGGGGCGCGCCAACAGACATGCACCCCATTGCCCCCGGCCGTGGTCCGAACCACCTCACGGCTCGTGGTGAAAGCGCCCGGCCGTAATGTCTGAAGCAGCACCCCGCCCCCCCAGAGGAAGTGCGGTGGATGCAAACACGGGCCGCGTTTGACTGTGGTGCACATCTGGTGGCCAGCCAAGAGACGTGCACCACAGTCAAACGCGGCCCGCGTTTGACTGTGGTTCAGCCGGGGTGAATTTCAGACGCGTAACGTCTGAAATCACCCTCAGTGATAGTTTTTAAAGCAGAGGCCGCACCACCGCCTCCTTGAGGTTGAAAGAGAGTGACTTGCCCAAGGTCACCCTGAAAGTTATTTATTTATTTTATTTCATCGATTTATATCCCATCCCTCCTGAAACAGCTCGGGGCGGCTGGCGAGGGCAGGATTTGACCTCTGGCCTCCTAGATCCAAGTCCAACACCTTATCTACTATCCATTCTCATCCATGTCTCACACTCTTTGATGATCTGTTATATTTTGTTGGGCTGATTTAAATAGGCCATCAAGGTAAAGTCAGGGTGGGGAACCTGTGGCCCATGGGCCAAATCCTACCCACATGGCTATTTTTTATTTGGCCCTTTTTCAATTCCTGGATCTAGCCGATGGACCAAAGAGCCCTGAAGCCCTGAAAAAGTGAGTTTGGGGGAAGGGAGCAGAGTTGAGGGATGAGGGCCTGCACTGAAGGGCAGGGAATGGATTCATGGCACAGATTCATGATCTGAACTCTTCTCTTCTTTCCCCCATCCTGAGTACACCCCAGAACTCTCGCTCCCCTGAATTCCTTTACTAGCCTATGCAGCTTGTACTAACAAACTGGCCCATGAGAAGGAACAGGTTCCCCACCCCTGAGGTAAGGAAACCCATAAGGAAGCTGTCTTTTTTTCTTCTTCTTCATGGATCTGCACACACTGACATTTTGGTTTTGGGGAAGGGGAGGAATTTGCCCTCGTAGGCTTTTTAAAATAAAATAAATGTTACTGCAGGCTAATGCTTTTCTTCCCCTTCTCGACAAACACAGTCCCTCCAGGTGCAAAGTCTAAGCTTACCCCTTCTCTAATGGCAAACTACACAGGATACATTCACATAAAGATTAGCTTAAATCTCCTTGGGTCCTCTCTCTCAGCCCACACTGTAGATCCTCCTCCCCTCAACGAGCTGTTCCCAGCTTTCCCATCCAGCTGAGTTCCCCTGCCTCAGCTAGTCAGCAAATGAACTCTTTCCCATCCAGATCGCCACCAGATAAGAGGGTGGCGTATTTCACTAGCTTGTTACAATTCCCCACTGTGTACCGCAACCATATACATTTACGCTTAAAGAATGAATGACACTCTACCTATCTAGTTCAAGACACATTTGATATCATTAATCCCTTTGGAGAACAGATCTCTGTGGATGTGGTGTGTAAAATTAAACAAACGAACTAAGAGTCCTTGAAGGTGCTCTGAGGACTTTAGCTTATTATAATCTTGACTCAGTCCTATCCCTCTGAATGATGATGGAAAAATAAGTCTTGAAACTTTATTCCAATGACATCCAGTCTTAATGTGCTCAGGAGCCGGATGAGAAGACAGTTAAGAACATAAGCAGTGCCATACTGGGTCAGACCAATGATCCATCAAGCCCAGCTTCCTGTCTCCAACAGTGGCCAATCTCAGTCGCTTGGAAGAAGTATCCAACAGGTCACTATTTATTTATTTAAGACATTTGTACCCCACCCCTCCTGTACACAGCACGGCGTGGCTTCCAACAACAAAACATCAAACAATATAAAAACAATTTAAAACAATCAAAGTTAAATACTTTTTAAAACAGGGCCAGAGAAACAGCTTCAACATTAAGACCATAAAACAAGATAGGGGGAAGAAAACAAAGCCCTAACCCCCCCTCCCCAAAGGCCCGGGCGAACAGCCAGGTCTTACAATACCACCGGAATGTCAACAGTCTAGGGGCCAGGCGGGCTTCCTCTGGAAGGGAGTTCCAAAGGCACGGCACGGCCACTGAGAATGCCCTCTCCATTGGGGCCCCCCGCTTTATGCGGGGGACCTCCAAGAAGGCACCCCCGGCCGACCGCAAGAGCCAGCCTGGGGCACGGAGGGCGAGGCGAACCCTGAGGTATGAGGGGCCCAGACTGTAAAGGGCCTTATAGATCAACACTAAAACCTTGAACCTGGCTCAGCACGCTACTGGCAGCCAGTGCAGAGTCCGGAGCACAGGTGTAATATGTTCCCGATGGCCCGTCCCTGTAAGGAGACGAGCCGCCGCATTCTGCACTAGCTGCAGCCTCCGAACCAGGAACAAGGGCAGCCCCACGTAGAGCGCGTTACAGTAGTCCAGCCTCGAGGTGACGAAGGCATGGATGAGGGAGGCCAGGTCCAGGCCGGAGATGAATGGACGCAGCCTGCACACCAGATACAACTGGCGGA
>QEPC01011244.1:1897825-1948105 GCA_003113815.1 Sphenodon punctatus | reverse complement strand
AGGTCTGCGTCCAATATCACCCCCGGACTCCGGACCTGCTGAGCTATAGGAGGGCGAACTCCCTCAATCAGGGGAGCCACTACCTCCCTCGCTCTCCCCACCAACATCACCTCCGTCTTATCGGGGTTGAGCTTCAGTCTGCTCTGCCACATCCATTCCACCACGGCCTCCAAACACTGGGATAGCAATGAGACAGCAGGGTCTGGGTCAGATGAAAAAGGAGAGGTACAGGTACTATGCGGCGATCCATTCCCTGCTGTTCACTCCCAGCTTCCGACAGGAAGAGTTTACATTCCCCAAACCTACCTGGCTGACAGCTGCTAATGGACCGATCCTCCAGAAACTTGTCCAACCCTTTCTTAAACCCAGTTATACTACTGGCCTTGACCACATCTTCTGGCAACAGATTCCACAACTGAATTGAGCATTGAGTGAAAAAATACTTTCTTTTGTTTTAAATCTGCTACTTGTTAGTTTCATAGAGTGACCTCTAGTTCTAGTCCTGTTAGAGAGGGTATAACCATTCCTTATTAATGTGTTCCACACCACTCATGATTTTATAAACTTCTGTCATATCCCCTCTCGGTCATCTCTTCTCCAAGCTGAAGAGCCCCAACCCAGCCTCTCTTCATAGAGGAGCTGTTCCAAACCCCTTATCATTTCTGATGCCCTTCTCTGTACCTCTTCTGTTTCTACTATATCTTTTTTGAGGTGGGGTGACCAAACTGGCACACAATATTCAAGGTGTGGTTGCACCAGAGATTTATGTAGTAACATTATTATATTTTCAGTTTTATTCTCTATCCCTTTATGAATAATTCCTAACATTGTTTGCTTTTTGACAGCCACCACACACTGAGCTGAAGATTTCAATGTATTGTCCACAATGACTCCAAGGTCCTTTTCCTGAGGGGCAACTCCTAATGTAGAACCCAGCATTGTGTACATAAAGATTGGATTGTTTTCCCCTATGTGCATCACTTTGCACTTGTCCACATTAAATTTCATCTGACATTTTGATGCCCAGTCACCCAGTCTCACAAGATCCCCCTGCAATTCTTTACAGTCTGCTTGTGTTTTAACTACCTTGAATAATTTGGTGTCATCTGCAAATTTGATCACCTCATTCCCCTTTCTGGATCATTGATGGCGTCCATCCTCCCCTGATTTCGCAGGTTCGGAGTCTGGGGGAGCTCCTGGACCTGCAGCTTCGCCTGGATGCCCAGGTGGCGGCTGTGGCGAAGGGGGCATTTCGCCAGTTACATCTGCTGCGTCGGCTTAGGCCGTATGTCTCAGACTCGGATCTGGCCACAATCATCCATGCTTTTATTACCTTGAGGCTGGACTACTGCAATGCACTCTATGTGGGGCTACCCTTGGTGCTGGTTTGGAAGCTGCAGCTGGTGCAGAATGCGGCAGCCTATCTCTTGACTGGGACGGGCCGACGCGAGCACATTACACCGGTGCTCTGTTTTCTGCACTGGCTGCCGACAGTTTTCTGGGCCAAATTCAAGGTGTTGGTGTTAACCTTTAAAGCCCTATGTGGCGAAACGCCAGTAGGGGGTGCTATACAGCTGAGCAACCCACCTCACTGCGTTTCTCCTAATCTCTGACCAGGGGTTCCCACAGCTGGCAAACCCCCCAAAACCCTTGATATTCCATTGCCACCACCCGTTTCCCAGCAGGCATTCACACCACTCAGGAAATGTGAACCCCCAAAAGGCATAGGCCTTACAGCTTCCCAAAAGCACTCCCCTTTCCTGGCACTCTGTTCCTGGGATTTCCTCCTCTGTGTTGGAGGCCAAACCCCTGAGTCACCCACAGGAGGCTTCCCTTGGTTCCAAAGCTGTTGGCTTCTAGCCCAATAGGTAGATTTCCTCCTCTTCAGTAGCTTGGTTACCTGGCCTAAGGAGACGTATAATGCTCAGCTAATAACGCACCCCCCACCCCTCCCAAGTAGGGTAAAAAGAAAACTTAGATTTTACTGGTACATATAAAAAGGAATAAAAGCATAGAACTGGGGGTTGATAAACCTTTGAGCAAAGTCCGGTTTGGGGAATGGTACCCCGTCTGGAACGTGCCTATCTAGTACGGTATCTGGAGTAGCAGGCAGGCAAGCAATTACTCATGCAGGATTAGTTCTCCTGGTCTGATCTCCATAAGTGATGGTTTCCGTATGGTTTCCCTATGGGGTCCAAGTCCTTGTTCTGGCTAGGCCAGAGGTACAGATTTCACAGTCACAACACACAGTCATCCCATCAGAGTCCCAGAGAGAAGAGCATGGACAGGGTCTGAGGTTTTTAAAAACTCCTTCCCCTTCCCTGTGATTTGTCCAGGTACATCACCTGGCCCAGGTACAAATTCCAGCTGACCAGCCCAGGCCAATCAGGTTTCAGCTTCCTGATGGCATAAGCACATTCCTTAGGAATTTCAGGAATGTGGGGTCCTTCCCATGTGTTCAATTAGAGGCCTAACGCTGTGTTGAGCCTGCCTTGAGTTCAGGCAGGGGGTCTTTGTCCGCATCAGTGGCTGTCTTAGCCAGTGCCCATCTAGGCAAGTGGTATTTTGCCACACCCTAAACGGCTTGGGCCCCACCTACCTGCTGGACTGCCTCACTCTCAGGGTCCTGGATTGGCCCCTGCGGTCGGCCGGGGGCGTCCTCCTTGGTGTCCCCCGGGTTTCCCAGGTGTCTACCATGAGGAGGGCGTTCTCTGTGGCTGAACCGCGGCTGTGGAACTCCCTCCCGTTGGATGTCCGCTTGATTACTGATCTCCCCTCTTTCCGCAGACACTGTAAGACCTGGCTGTTCCTCCGGGCCTTTCCCGAGGGAGGCGGGGTGGGTAGGGATGGGTTTATACTGTTTTAATTGTTGTTTATTGTATATTTTAATATGTTTTAAAATGCTGTGAGTCGCCCGGAGATGCCTGAGGTAGGAGGGGGCGGCATATATGTTTTATAAATAAATAAATAAATGGATCAATTAAACAACACCAGTTCCAGTACAAATCCCTGGGGCACTCCACTGTTTACTTCTCTCCATTGTGAAAACTGACCATTTAGTCCTACTCTTTGTCTCCTGTCTTTTAAGCAGTTACCAATCCACAATAGGATGGATTTTAACCAAAGAGACACAACAAGGCTAAGTGCATGGTCTAGATGCTCAGAATCAGAGTGAATCAGACTGAGAGTGAAAACAGACGTGACGCCAACTCTACTTCAACACAGTTTTAACATTTCTTATGCATGTTGAAGGGCTGTATTGGTGCCCTGTGCAGCCCTGCAACATGCACAAGAAATGTTAAAGCGGTGTTGAAGTGGAGTTCGCGTCATGTCTGTTTTCACCCTGAGAATCAGAGTTGGCCTGGGACAATGTCATAGCTTGGAAGGGTTTAGTTTGCTTGAGGAATCATGATATGAGCACACACAGGAGCTACTTAACTCAGTAGCCATCTTTATTCAAGTGTCAGACGATCCTAACCCCTCCCTCTCAATCCCTGCTGACCCAAGGACTGCATAGCTTCAGGGGAGATCATGCCACACAACAAAGTGAACTCTCAAGTTACCCCACACAGGCTGCTGCTCCAAATACCAGTCAGCAGCTGTTAGTCAAAAGCTGCACCTGTAGGCTGATAAGCCCAAGTGGTGGAATCTGGATTGTATAACGGGGGAAGCATGCCCGAGCAGGGGAATGCACGAGGGAGGGAGTGGGAAGGAAGAACAACTGTTCTGGAGGTTCGAGGTACCCCTTTTCCCAAGCTCTGGGGAAGAGGAGCCTGCCTGACCTGCACACAAGGTAGTGTTCTCTTTTGCTCTAGGAGATAGGCTTTCACCGACGCACCGGCACCGTCAATGCACTGGGTTGGAATAAACTGAGTACCGAGGTGGTGAGTGCTCTGCTCTGAGCACAAGTGGGAAGAGGTAAGAGTTTGATCCTACATGCAAAGAGTTACCCATGGAGAGGACCCCATCTCACACATTTATTTATTTAATTTTCAAATTTATACGCCACCCTTCTCACAAAGGCTCAGGGCAGTTTACAGTCAATAAAACAATAATGAAATTCACGCAGTAAAACACTTCTTCTCTCCCCCCCAAACTCCCCACAATCCTACCCAATATCCCAACCAACCCTCATCCCTGCCAGCCAAATGCTCTTTCAAATAAAAAAAGTTTTATACCGCTTCCGGAAGATGCTGAGCCTCAGACTCAAACAGACCTGCCAGGGAAAGGAATTCCATAAAACTGGGGCAGCAACTGAGAATGCCCCACCCCCCCGCACACTCCCCACCTACGGACAAGGGTAACTAATGGAACCTGCAAGAGGGTTTCCCCGGCCGACTGTAGGAGCCGCAATGGAACATGGTAGGAAAGGCGGTTTCTTAGATATATGGGACCCAGAGCATTTAAGGCTTTAAAGGTCAAAACCAGCACCTTGAATTTAAAACAACACCCTCTGCTCCGCCCCCGAACAGGCCCACAAGCGGCCCGCTAATGCCATATACATGACACAACAAATTTTGAATCAACAAATTTGAATTCAGGTATTTGTATAAATTCTAGAGACAAAGTACAGTTGCCCTGTTGTTCTCAAATGTAAGAAGTGGAGACAGAGAGGTTCAGAGGATGTCTTTTTAATCGGAACAACTTCTGTTGGAGAGAGCATGTTGATGCAAGCTTTTGAGCCACACAGGGTCCTTTCTAGCTTCCTACATACCTGAGGAAGGGTCCGGTGTGGCCCAAAAGCGTGTATACTCTCACCAACAGAAGTTGGTCCAACAAAATTCTATGCGGATTGCAGGTGGAGGATGTTCAGCGTTATTTATTTGCCTGTCCACAGACAGCTGAAGTTCGATTCAAATATCTGAGTGAGATTATGCACTGAGTGAGATTATGCAGGGAAAATGCACTGGGACCGCCACCGGAGATTATCATATTTACTTTCCAAGCAGGAAAATTATGGTCAATGTTACAAACTTTGCACATGCCCTGGCAACAAAGAAACGCAATTTGGCTCAGTTGACAGCTGGGTCGTCTTAGGTTTTACCGGGTCTGAAGACAAAATTATATCTAGGCTATTCTAGTTGGCGGCTTTTGTTTGCTGTTATTTGAGGATATTCTTGGGGCTGAGTTATCTGCCTGCTTTTGCTTTGCACACCCACCCTCCCCCCATTCCCCAGTCTCGCACAACCTCCCCTCCTTCCATCCCAGGCCCCCAGCCTCTGCTCCCCGAGTCCCCCTTCCACGTTTACTCACCGTTGCGCAGGGCAGGGCAGGGACCAGGCAGTTCAGCGTTCAGTGGAGGCGCTCGGTGGCGAGATGGGCTGCGGCGCGGTGCGCATGCTCAACTGAGTCAGTTGAAGCATGCGCACCGCAGCACATCTCGCCGCCAAGCGCTTCCACTGAACGCCCAGGCGAGACTTTGCATTGAGCCCATAGGGTTCAATGCAAATCTGCCGCTCATGGGAAATTTCATTTCCCAGTGGCGCGCTTGGATTGAATGCTCAGCCACCTGGCGTGTGTTCAGTCCAAGTTTGTCCCTTCTGGGACTCCAGACAGAGCGCTCACTGACTGAGCGCTCTGTCTGTGCTGGGCGGCTGAAACTGACATTGGAGCGCCGCACTGCTCTGATGGCAAGCCAAGCTGCAGCAGTCAGAGCAACGCGGCGCACCGATGTGAATTTCAGCTGCCCGGCAGAGACAGAGCGCTCAGTCAGTGAGCACTCTGTCAGTGGCACCGGGGGGACGGGGGAGAGCGGGGGCAGGGTACTGGCCCAGGCGCTGTCAGGCGAGGGCCGCCACTGCTCAGTCTCCAGCCAACTACCCCTGACAAGTGTTGCAGGCTCTCTTTATATTGGCCTCAATGGAGTCTCTGTTGCTGAATTAAAGGGCCAGCATCCGTTTTCTCCTTTTGACTGCCTTAGGCTGCATTCCCATCTGCGGTGGCGGTGGTGGCAGAGGGAGGGGCGAGCGAAGATGCGGTAGCGGGGAGGAGCCGGCTGACAGGAAAAAAGCCGGTGTGAATGGGGATCTGCTGCAGCTTCTCTCGTGCATGTCAGGGCGCAAAATCCCTCTGCCGTCACTGCTGCTGCAGATGGGAATGCAGCCGTAGTCACATTCTCTATGACGTCATTTTGTAGCCGTACTACTGGCTCCATCGCCATCTTGTGGTAGTACTCGGCCACACCATGTTCACTGCGTTTCCCCCACTGGTGGCGGTGGGGAAAATGCAGGGAACACGGGGCTGTGATTGTAAGGAACTTCAGGGGTCTAGTTCAGGCCTCTGCTTGGATGCAAGGTGACTACAGCTACAATATCCCTGATAGATGTGTCTCCAGCCTCTTTTTGAAAATCTCTAGTGACAAGAGAACCTACAGCCTCCCTGGCAACTTGTTCCATTGCCACATGGTTTTCACTGTTAGGAAGTTTTTCCTGCTGCTTAACCAAAATCAATCTTCCTGTAATTTGAGCCCTTGTCCTGCCCACTGTGGCAATGGAGAACAGTTCACCGGCCCCTCTTCCTTCCTTCGTCCCCTGTGGTATTTCCCACAATGCAAATGACATGGAGGAATGCCCTTGTGGTAGCTCTGCATGTAGTGTTCCTATGGAGAAGAGGAGGAAATCCCTGACCTAGGACTCTCTGGCCATTTCTATGTACATTAGATAGGAAGTGATGAAAGGAAAATAATGGATCAGTGTTAACCCTTCTATGGTTTGCTTTGGATTAATTAAAATGTATTTATTCAAATTTATACCCCACCCTTTCCCAAAGGTTCAGGATGTCTACAGCGTATAAAAACACACAAAAGCATGTAAAAATTCCCTTACAAATCCCACCCGACTCCCTACATTCCCCACTAGCCAAACTTATCCCTACTTGCCAAATGCTTGGCCAAAGAAAAAGGTCTTACATTGCATCCAGAAGATGAGCAGGCTGTGCCTTAGATCAATTTCCAAGAGAAGGGAATCCCATAGTTGTGAGACAGCCACCAAGAACCCCTCTCTGTGTGCCCTTGTGGAAACTTAGCGGGCAGATGGTACCACTACCTGCAAGAGAGCACTCCCAGATGACTCGGAGGCCACGATGAAACATGAGGGATGAAGCTGTTTTTCAAATACTTAGGGGCCCAAGCCATTGAAAAAATCAAACAGCAGCTTTGCTACTTGAGAGAATTAGATCCTTGCAAGCCAACCTTTGCATTTAGGTAGCAGAGAAGAAGGGATCATTGAGGAGCAGAGAAGGTGGTAAGGATTCCACCAAACTCTCAGGAACTGGGTTTGTGCCACAACCCACTCTAAAAGTCTGTTGTGTGAATGAATCTTCACAGAACTGTGCAGGAAGGGGAGGGTGGGGGGGAAGCCATTGTTATTTGAACGTGTCAGCATTGCTTTCCTGGTTCAATCTATTCAGTCAATTTAACTTCCCCCAGCTGAAGTCAATTGTATCTCTGACTAAGGCCCTTTATGCAATGATTTATCGAACATTAAACAGTTGCATGATGAAACGGTGAGGTCGGCTGAAGCCTCATCCTTAAGTCAAGAAAGCTGTGTGCAGAGCCAGCATTTCTGCCTGCGGGAATAGCCAACTGTGAAGCGGAAAGGATGTTTCCTTTCCTCTTCGCAGAGGAACTAAGAAACAAGGAGCAGTTATTTACCCTCTCAGCTAGGACTAGAACTAGGGGGACACTCCATGAAACTCATGGGTGGCAAGTTTAAAACAAAGAAAAGAAAATATTTTTTCACTCAGGGTATAATTGGGTTGTGGAATCTACTGCCAGAGGCTGTGGTAAGGGCCAGTACTATAGCGGAGTTTAAAAGAGGTGTGGACAAGTTTCTGGAAGATAGGTCCATTAGCAACTATTAGACAGACAGGATCAGGGAACATGATGGGAGCTGGGGGGAAACAACAGGGAATGGATCCCCCATTGTGACCTGTTGAGTGCTTCTCCCAAGCCACGGTGATTGGCCGCTGTCGGAGACAGCTGGGCTAGATGGACCATTGGTCTGACCCAGTATGGCACTTCTTATGTTCTTATGTATGGCGGGTGACTCTCAGAGAATGAATGCCCACTGACTGTATAGAGGTTGGAGTCTGTAGTGCTGTTACAGAGATGCAGGTGAGAAATAAACAGATGCCGGTATGCCAAAGGATGAATGTGTGGGAGCTGGCAGTTCTGAAAGATCAAAATAGCCTTCCAAATCCCAGTAGTAATTGTGATTGAAATAATTTTTCAATCAGAATGCCAACCGGGCCATTTTGAGTAAGCGCAAAATAGCTTCCCTGATTCTGCATGCACGAAATGGCCACTGCTGTATAACAAGATGGCATCTGCATCAGGCCAGGTTTTTTTTTTTTTTTCAGTCCAATCAGAATGCCCGGAGCCAGGTCAAAATTTTCATTTCAGCCCTAGTAGTTGGTGGGCACAATGACCTGTGAGGCCACACAGCAGATGTGACCACTGTGTCATAATACTGCGGGAGCAAACTGGGGAACTGGAAACTGTATTCTCAGCTAGAGACGGTGCCCACCTTGCCGTGGTTGTCAGGTGACTAGCAGCAGACTGCTGATTGGCTCCCACCTGAGTATAAACTTCCTGTTGCTGCCAGGCCCCCAGTCTGAACTGGCCTGTTATTGTTCAGATGCCAAATCCTCACCTCACTGGCACCTTCAAACCAATCTTTTATTTTATTTAAATTTATATCCGAACCTTTTGCTAAAGCTTAGGGCAAGTTACAGCATAATCTTCTGCGAGCTCCATTCCTCACATCTGTCCAAATCCTCCTGAACCTCACAGCCTTTCTGCTCGGAATTGCTTGTGATCTTTGATGATGTTTGATGATATTTCTAAATAGTCACATGGACCCTGATCTCTGATTATTGTCTGTCACCCCTGGCTTGTTTCTTTAACAGTGACCAAACAAAATTGGTGATATCCCATAATTCCCAGCGGCTTCTTCTTCTACCTCTCAGTCTATGTCCCTGTAATGATTGTCTGAAGCAGAGATGGGCAATTGTGGCTCCGGAGCGACATGCAGCTTTCGGATAGTTCAAGTATGACTCTTGTTCACATCTGGTCCTGGACCCTGTGTCTTACTTCACTGCAGCCGAATCCTAGCTGCTTCTCAGTATCTCAGCAGAGCGCTGGCTCCACCATGGAGTCATGAGGAAGGAGAGGGGTGTGTATATCTTGTGGCTCTCAGCCATAGGAACATTTTGGGACGTGGCTCTTGGAGTCGGGAAACTTTGCCCACCCCAGTCTAGAGAGAGTGTGGTGGTTGTTTTTTTGGCCCCAAATTTAAGAGATGGATACAAAGTATTTCAGTTGATCTCTTTTACTGGACCAACTTCTGTTTGTGAAGGTGAGGGAGGGCCCTGTGTGGCCCAAAAGCTTGCATATTCTCACCAACAGAAGTGAGGCCAATAAAAGATTATCTGAACTACTTTGGGCTGTTTGGTCATTGTAGAGAAAGCACACAGTCTAGACAGAGTCCCATACCTTAGCTGGATCAACCTTGGGGGAAGAAGAGGCTCGGGATGTTTAGGCTGGAAAACAGAGCAGAGAGTTAACAACGTATCTTCTTAGCTTTCTCTCCTACCTCCAGTTCTGCTCTATCATTCTTATTCGGCTAGAATTTCCATTACCTTTCCTTCTGTTCGAAATGCCTGCAAAGAGACCCATGTAGCTAGCCAGAGTACTCACTGCAATTCAGCATTCATCTTTTTCCTCTTTCATATAATTTTTAATTAGTTCACAGCTTGAAGTGTTTCTTTTTTCCTCCTTGAGGTCAACTGACTTTAACTGATGGCAGCTTTTTTCTCCTAATCTCCATCAAACACCCAAGTGGTTTCACTGCAGCCTCTGTAGTGCTCATGGCAGAGTGTTAAGTGGGGGAGTAGAGAAAGCAGACAAACCAAGCTTTTGTTAAAACACACAGTGCGAAAACTGCTGACGATTTTAAAAAATACATAAATTGCCAGCATAGAAAACATAGCAGTACAGCTGGAGCATCCTAGAGGAATGGGTGTTAAACCTTTTAGAAATGGCTACAATTACTAATCATTTCTGTAGCGCTACTAGGCATACTACTAGCTACTAGGCATATGCAGCACTTTACAGGTGCAGATTTTGGAGACAGGTCCCTGCCTGGGTTTACAATCTAAGATGGATACGGGGAAAGTCAGCATGTTCCCATTTTACAGATAGGGAACGAAGGCCAAGAGGTTTTGACTTGCCCAAGGCCACCCACTGAGTACATTGGGTGGGGTGAGATTTGAAACCTGGTTTCCCAGATCCAAGTCCAGCACTTTATCCATTACACCACACTGGCTTCCCCTGTTCGCTGTAGTAGTTGGGGCTGCATGTGCACACGTACACACAGAGTTGTTCAATATGGGTCTGGGAATCAGGAGACACAAGGTGGTGTAATTTTTCCCATTAAAGAAGCCAATGGGAGCCAAGCCACTGACTTTAGTGGAATGAGGATTGCACCCAAGGGCTATAGCACAGTGGGGTTCCAGGGGTAAAAGTGGGATCGGTGTTGTGTTTCTTAGGGCTTTTTTAGACAAGCGGGATTTAAACCGCAATTTAATCCCGCGACTGTTGGACACTTCCACGGGGGGCTTTAGACACTCCTCCGTGAACCGGGAATTGCCTGGGCGCCATTAGAAACAGCGGCGCTGGACGACTCCCGGATGTTTTGAGACGCGGCGTAGAGTACAGACCTCGATTATCAAGGTGTTACTACGCCGTGTCTCAGAACACTCGGGAGTCACCCGGCGCCGCTGTTTCTAATGGTGCCCAGGCGACTTCCGGTTCACGGAGGAGTGTCTAAAGCCCCCCCCCCCCCCGCGGAAGTGTCCAAAAGCCGTGGGTTTAAAATCCCACTCGTCTAAAAAGGTCCTTAGTCTTGCTTAGAAATAATCACAGAAAGATTAGATGAAGATGAAACAAACACTTTACTTACAACTCACTTATGAAGTAGACAAAGGCTCTGCTTTCTAGAAGCCATCTTCGGTATCTTCTACTAAGACATCATATTTCTCTAGTATGTAAGGGTACTGGATACCTTTGGCTGCACTCACTTAAAGTCACAGTATCCTTACAATCTGAAATTGGCCCTGTGTCTTTGAACTCTTGTTAAGGGATGAATCGGGAAGGGGCAATGCATCACATGACCCTGAGTAAAGCTGGGGATGACTTATGTACTTGGGGGACGGGGAGTCCAGTTTTACAACAGAGATTGTCACAGTGTCATTATCTGAGCAGCTGCTGTAGAGAATGACTTCAGTTCCAAAAACCAAGTGATCAGTTTCCTTTTCTTTAGCATGTGTTTTAGACAAATGGAATACAGTTGCAAAGGACAGCCTAGCATCTCCTCTGTGTAATAACGCAAAGTACAGACAGCATGAAATGGAGGAGAATTCTGGGAAATGTCATCTTCTAATTATGCAAACAGGCAAAGTCTCCCATTATCTGTTTCTGAGCTGGAATATTACCATGCAGGATCATGAATTTTATGTTTTAGAATCTAAACTCAGTAGCCAAATTCCTGTAATCCTGTATTTCCAGATAAAAGGTTTCAGTAAAGTGAAATGCAGGATATAAACTTGTATCAGAAACATTGGGGGGAGGGGAGAAAATAGAAAGTTGTAGAAAAAGAAACGTGAAAGGCAGGAAAATCAAAGTTAAAAGTTCCACTAGAGAGAAATAAGAGTGGTTCTTTGAAAGCAAAAAGCACACTCAGTAACTTTAAGATTCCACAGGGCCTGTCATTGGGAAAAAGCCCCTCATGCAGACCCTAAACATAGCATAGGGCCCTTCTTCACGAATTAGTGCCTTTAAAACCCCCTTGGGAGTCTTCCTAGCTTTGGGTCCATTGTAGCTACCTGTAGCTCAGGCCGCAGATGGCAGCAGATGAACTCATTAAACAGATAGAACATAAAACACCCCAAATATAAAAAATAAATAAAAGCCAACATAAGCTACCCCCTCTCGAGCCTATCCCCACCTGCCAAACCTCTGGTCAAATAGAAAGGTCTTGCATTGCCCCTGGAAGATGCTCAAGTTTGGGCCTTGGCAAGCTTCCAGGAGAAAGGGAATTTCAGAGCTGTGGGGCACCCACCAAGAATGCCTCTGCTAGCCGTTGCTGTAGCCACTTGGTGCCATGATGGAACCTGCAGGAGGCTGCTCTTTAAGGATCGTGATGATACATAGGGGTGAGTGGGATTTGAATCATGCAAAATGCTAACTGTTTAGCAGGATTATGGCTGCAATACTCGGCATCTTGAACTGAGCCCATGTAGCTCCCCCCACCCTTAGTGTCCAATCCTGTTAGTTCAGTGGAGGTTTTGCTGTTGACTTTAATTTAGAGGAATTCCTATGGAATCCCTTCGGTTCTGTTCTGAAGAGCAGTGAGAAGCAGGAAGTAACTTGTTTTTCCCTGCACTCCTTCCCTGCTATTTTTTTTGGGTGTGTGTGTCACTGTTTGCTATGTGCTATGAACCCACAAGGGGGGGGCAGCTAATGCAAACCCCACCAGGAAGAAGGGGTTCAGAGACAGATTGGACCACATACGCGCCATCCCCCTAAATCCCCACATGAAACAGAGACTTGGACAGAAGTCACGTGGTCACCATTCCCTCAGGGTGGAATGGCAGCTAAGCCACAAGGCTACAACCAGACATCATCGCAGGGAACTACCTCAGTATTAGGCAGGGAATAGAATCCATCCTGGAGGAAGAAACCTCTGAGAGGGAGAGTCAAGCAGAAGAAGTGAAGGGAGAGCTAGTTAAGACACAGCAAGGCAGGGGGGAAAACCCCCTCAACAGACAAGGAAACACCACACAGACAAGAAGTATTCCAGGCAAGGGAGCAGGAGAGCTATAAGGAACGGGAGGGAGCAGCAAGCAGACAGCAAGACTTAGGAATAAGAGGACGGAAACTACCGAGACCTACAGGGGAAGAAGGTGTGCTGCGAGAGGAAGGACAACGCATACACCACAAAGGGTCAAAACTGGGGAGAAGGAAAGGTCAGCAGGTTAACAATAAAAGCCTGGGGCGTGTTCTGCAGGGGAACCTTAGAATAGCAAGGCTCCATAAAAAGGCTAGGAAACAAAGAGGGGAGCGAGGTATACGAGTACGACAAGACACTACAGAAACACTGGGGAGCTATGGAGGGAGACAAGGAGCTATAGGAATGCTGAGAAGCTATGAAAGGGAACAAGGCCCTAAGCAGGAGACACACAAGACATTAGCGGTAAAAGGGGCAAGGTGCTAAGCAAAATACCAAGCGAGACTCTATGGGAACACTGTGGAGCCATGGAGGGAGACAAGGCACTATGCAAAGTTATGACTAGAAGGGAACAAGGATCAAGCCTAAAAGGAAACAGGTGCACTCCTAGGGAGAGAGGAAACACGCAGAGCAGAAGCAGCTAAAGGAGGACGAGGGGGATAACAAACTATAAGGGAGACAACATGAAAGTCACAAGAACATAAAAAGTGCCATAGTGGATCAGACCAATGGTCCGTCAAGCCCAGCAGCCTGTCCTCCGACAGTGGCCAATCTCGATCACATGGGAGAAGAACCAACAGTCACAATGGCCAATCCATTCCCCATTGTTCGCTCCCAGCTCCTGACAGTGAGAAGTTCATCCTGTAAACTACTTGGTTAATAGCCATTAATGACCTACTCTCTAAGAACCTATCCAGTCCTTTTTTAAACCCAGCTATACTACTGGCCCTGACAACGTCCTCTGGCAACAAATTCCATAGGTTAATTATGTGTTGAATGAAAAAGTACTTCCTTTTATTTGTTTTAAATCTGCCGGCAGCTAGTTTCATGGAGTGTCCCCTAGTTCTAGTACTATTTGAGAGGGTAAATAACCATTCCCTATCTACTCGTTCCACACCACTCAAGATTTTATAAACCTCTCTCATGTCCCCTCTCAGACTTGTCCCCTCTATAAACCACTCAAGATTTTATAAATACTTTCACCCAGGCCAGCGGCGGTGACGGATCAGGTAAGTGCCCCGTAATGGCTGGGTTTGAGGGGATGGGCAGAGGGGAGTGCGGAGCCCCCAGACCAAGCCGGGGAGCGCCTCCTGAGCCAGGCAGAATAGGGCCCCACATTTCTCCCTTGCACGGGGCCCCACAAATCGTAAGTCTGGCCCTGTTTACACCCTCAGAGAATTCCAACAGATTAGTGAGGCATGACTTACCTTTGCTAAATTCATGTTGACTCTTCCCCATTAGACCATGTTTATCAACATACCCAGCGATTCTGTTTTAATGATAATTTCCACCATTTTGCCCGGCACAGAAGTGAGGCTTACTGGTCTGTAGTTTCCAGGATCACCTCTGGATCCCTTTTTAAATATAGGGGTTTACATTTGCCACCCTCCAGTCCTCAGGTACAGTGGCAGATTTTAGCAGTAGGTTACAAATTACTAACAGTAGGTCTGAAATTTCATATTTGAGTTCCTTCAGAACTCTGGGGTGAATGCCATCTGGCCCTGGTGATTTGTTAGTATTTAGTTTGTCAATTCGCTCTAGGACCATCTCCATACTCACGTTGATTTGTGACAGCTCTTCCAATTCATCACTTGCAAGGTAAGGTTCCAACATCCTCTGCAGTGAAAACCGAAGCAAAGAGCTCATTCAGCTTCTCTGCAATGTCCTTTTCCTCCCTAAGCCCCCCTTTCACCCCCTAGTCATCTAACGGCCCAACTGACTCTCTAGCAGGCTTCCTGCTTCTGATGTACTTGAAAAGGTTTTTATTATTAGTTTTAGCATCTTTAGCAAGTTGCTCCTCATATTGCATCGGAAAGGTGCCTCACACATGATTGAAGTTTTTCAGAGCACTGACAGATGCGCTGTACCAAGCTGCAAAATCCACCTCAGTAAAGTGCATATGTCAGTGCTTCGAAAAGCTTCACTCATGTGCAGGGTGTTTTTCCGATGTAATGAAAGCCACACCTAATTTGCAATGTGGCCTGCTGCCCGAACTCATAAGTAAACTTTTGATCACATCAGAAAGCGCCCTCAGTCACTTGGAAGAAGTACCCAACAGGTCACAATGGAGCCATCCATTCCCTGTTGTTCACTGCCAGCTCCCGACAGTAAGAGGTTATATTCCCCAAACCTACCTGGCTAATAGTTGCTAATGGACCCATACAATAAGAGAAGGTTGGGAAGTGAATAAGGGAAGGAAATATAACTCAACACAGGAGTAAAAAGAAGAGAAGGCAAGCTGAATAAAGGAAACGAAAACACCAACTAAACAACGGGGTAGGCTGCAGCTCACTTGGTAGAGTCCATGTATAAGGTCCCACGTTCAATCCCCGGCATCTCTCATGCTGGATCTCCGGTAGCACGCCTGGGTGAGGCCTCTGCCGGGGATCCTGGAGGATCTCAGGTAGCACGTCTGGGTGAGGCCTCTGCTGGGGATCCTGGACGGTCTCAGGTAGCACGCCTGGGTGAGGCCTCTGCCGGGGATCCTGGAGGGTCTCTGGTAGCACGCCTGGGTGAGGCCTCTGCTGGGGATCCTGGAGGGTCTCTGGTAGCACGCCTGGGTGAGGCCTCTGCCGGAGAGCCAAATTTGAAACCCTGCTGCCGTGTCAGGTTGTGACAATGCTGGGCTAAGATGGACCATTGGTCTGACTCAGTTAGGCAGCTCCTTATAACCTAAGAACAAGGAGAGATACAAACTGAGCAGTAATGAAGTCAAGGGTGTGGGCCAGAACGCTATCAGCAAACAGATGCCCCAGCAGCTTCACATGCTCCCAGCCTGCAGGCTGGGGCCAATCAGGAAGCTAGGTGGGCATGGCTACAAACAGAGAAGAGAGAGAGGAAAAACAAAGCACAAGGGGAAAATCTCAACCCAAGCAAGCCAAGCAGTGGTGTAGGGGGTAAAGAACTACTACCCAGCCCCAGAGGCCAAGGCTTCAGGGTTGAGACCTGACACTAGATAGCAGTTGCACATTTGCAGCAAGGGGTGGGGAAAGCATGCACTGAGTTAAAAAAAACTTAGAAAATCGGGTGCATCCTGGGAAGTAGGAGGACTAACAAAAACAAACAAGTCTGCTTGCCTCTGAACTGTTCAGGTAATTATCTCCTCCAGAGTGAAACTCTCTTTCCCTGAATCAGCCATGCTTCCTTATTGTGTAACTGCCCCTGCTTGTGTGAACAAAAAGTGGATAACACAAGTTTGGGGTTATTGCCTTGTGGTAACTGCTTCCGTGATCAAGTTTCAGCTTTTATCGTCCCCTATCCATGTTTATGCTGTATCCCTCCCTCTGGATAAATCTGGACAAATCCCAGTGCCTGTGTCCAAGAAAAGGTGATCTTGAACCTCAGGCTATTTTCCTCTAATATTCTTTTTCTGCCCAAAGGCACCTCTAAGCAGAGTAATCTTCGAATGAGATGTTTGACACCGCTGTCGGGTTTTTTAGCACGTGCAGCACTTCTCAGCCCACTGCTGCATGGAAAAGGAAACGTCTATCGATGCCTGTCACAGATGATCTGAGAGGCAAAGGCTGAAGTGACTTTAAAGGAGGAAACGCTTGCTCTCCAATGAGACACATGGCTGAAAAGTGCTGTCAGTTCTGTGATGAAAATGGAGATGCAGTGTATCCTTAAGGCTCCTGTTCTCATCTTGGACTCCCGTTTTGCTCCCATGTGGCAGAATGCTAGTCAGGTCTGACCAATTGGCGGGCAACTGAAATTCCCTTTTAACTTCTGATTCAACTTGATGCTGAGGAAGACGTAAAGGATTGTAATGGGTTGGGCAAGGGCCCTTTAAGGTACTTTGGGCATTGCCTTGGCGCCGCCCACCACAGGACTATAAAAGCCCACCACAGTGAAAACGCCGGCAGTCCGTTCCTGGCTCTTTTAGAGTATGTTGCGATCTGATTGTATTCTCACCTGACAAAATGATTGCAAACTTGCTTTTTAGATTATTTTAGTAGCTGTGTCACCAGTTTGTAACAAGTATTAGATTGAATATAAGTAGTATTGAGTATACGTGCTTATATTAGCCTAAGTAGAAATATGTTGGTTCATCTCGAAAAGCATGACAGATACAAGCCAAGAACAAGACTAGGCGACCTAACCCTAACCCAGGGGTTTCCTATCACAGTGGTGGGAAAACTGCTGAACCATGCAAGAGAGAGATTGTTTGGAAGGGAGGAAGGGAATGTTGATATAAACAAAGCAATAAATACTGCAAAACAGGAGAGAGCTTGCGACACGACAAACGGCCTTTTATGATACAGAGTGATTGGGTACCGGTGAGAAGGTAGCCTTGGAGGCGCCAGGAGGAGTGAGGAGTATCCCAATCTAAATTACAGAAGATTCGGCCTTGTCCGGAGGGTTGGGGCCTGAATGTTCTGAAAACATAAGGGAAAACAAATGTGCATACTAATTGGGTTGGCCCAAAAACCATCGAAAACCATCAAAGGGTAATGAAAGGCCTTGTTCCCAAATATGCTAGCACAACCCCTCCTGCCTGAAAGGTCAACCGAACCCTGGACTCAGTATTTCTGATAACATTTTTCCCGCCCAGGGCAGTATATAAGACTAAGCAATACTCCAGATCTTGGTCACAGCGCTTGAAACCTAATTTGGTTCTCATGGGCTGTCGACCCTTTCTGGGACTCCTCCATAGAGAGTTCTCCAACTCAACTAGATACAAGGGGCACCTTTCCCGGGTACAGACCTCCGAGACCCCACCTGTTCCCACTTCTCCTGACCAACGCTTGCCACTGTGATCTTCAGGACGCGTAAGAGACATGTATTTTATGTGTTAGGAAGGCCAGGCTAGGACCTATCCAAGAACTGTAGTTTTGGGTTCATGCTGTACTTATTGTGTGGGCATAAAATAAAATAGTGTTGTACCCAATTAAAAACATCTAATTTGTGGTGTGGGGGTGACTAAGATCCTGACTGGGAATTGTACTTGGGAAGGAGACCAGGTAAATTCCAATTTAACACTTCTCCCAAGCCACCATGATTGGCCACTGTCGGAGACAGGATGCTGGGCTAGATGGACCATTCGTCTGACCCAGTATGGCACCTCTTATGTTCTTATGTTCTTATAAGGACAGTTCACTCAAGGACAGGGGATGGATCCATGACACAGACCCATGATCTGGACCCTCCTTTACCTTCCCCTATCCTTAGCAGACCTCTTATACAGAGCTGCAGGAGAGCTCCCAGTTCTCTCTTGCTGGTGGGGAGTGGACAGCATCAGGTTTTGCTTCTTCTTTTTCATTCCACCAGTGAGTGCAAGGACAGCAGAATTTCATGGCCGACAAGAGATTTCCATGTCATCTGTGAAATCGTGAATTATAGTTTAGAAACTAAAAGCCAGCTCCTTTTTATACTGCCTTCAAATGTCTTGGAGGTTGCCACAGAGCAGGCATGGGGCCCTTTAAGGCTGGCCTGCCCATCGCTTTTGCTCCGCCCATTCTAAGGCCTATAAAAAGGGATGGAGTAGGCAGCCTTGGAGTCTGGGCCTAGCTGTTAGAGGATGGACCTGGGGCTCCACAGGGCATAGGCTCCAAAATAATAGGGTGGTGTAAGGACCTGTTTCCAGGGCATGGACGGACTTAGGGAAAGGGTCAGGAGTGGGGAGGCAGAGCTGGGGTACAAGGTTCAAAGAAGAGGTTTAGGGTTTAAAGCAAGGTACGGAACAAGGCACAAGGAGAGAAGGTAAAACAGACAGGGAGAAGGGGAACGGGTCAGATAATGAACAAGCCAGATGATCATCCAGATTCCTCTGGTTATTATTATTATTATTATTATTATTTTATTATAAACATTTATATAGCACCGGTCATGTATCTGGTGCTGTACGGAACATAGACATAGACGCGGTCCCTGCCTGTGGCTTGTTAGCAACTAACCTGCCATATATATGGTAGGTAGCTAATCAGGAAGCTGGGAGGTCTGTCAGGGGCTGGCACAGGGTAGGGACAGGAGGGGCATGGTCAGGGCAAGGTAGGGAGACCTCTTGAGGGGAATGGCTGGACCTGAGGCAAGATGAAGCAGGCCCAGTTGCTTCTCTAGGGACCCTGAGGGTGAGGATTCAAGACCCAGGTCCTGACAGGTGGCAAGGGGGAGAGAGTGTCAAAGAAAATGGGGGAGAGAAAGGGGAAGCAATGAAGAATGGGGAAAGGGGGGAGGGCAAGGTGCAAGGGTGAAGGGGCTTTGACTACCCCGGACAAGTGGAAGAGAGGGCGTGGTTCAAAAATATTTGAGAACCACTGCTGTCTGCTGAGAGCAGCCTTGGACTCTGCTTATGCAAAACACTAAAATGAAAGAGAGAGCGATGCAGGTAAGAGAGCTGTAGCTGCTAAACAGATCGTTTTGCC
Organism: Sphenodon punctatus; assembly: GCA_003113815.1. NCBI lineage: Eukaryota > Metazoa > Chordata > Lepidosauria > Sphenodontia > Sphenodontidae > Sphenodon > Sphenodon punctatus. The sequence continues at coordinate 1,928,736 of QEPC01011244.1, read as the reverse complement.
AGATGAGATTTCCCCCCCTCAGAGACATCGGCGCATAATAGAGTCATCCAGGCTTTTTCCATTTCTTTTGAATTTATTGTCCCAGTCTTAACATACTACATTTTCCTTTCTGGTTTGATTGTTAACACATAACCTCATTCCTATATTTCAGGCTTGGCTATGAGTAATAGCAATTGGGGATATTGCGATTCATTTCATCTGCTAGAAGACTGTGGGGGCTGGGTCAGGCCGGGGCTGAGAATTTAGAAACTCAAAGCAGCCTGTGCACGTATCATGGGAGTTCCCTTGGATTCAGAGAGGATGACCCGCTTCGTACAAGCCACGCATGGATTCACTTCCAAAGCATTTTACTGATATAAAAGATATTAGGGGTGTGCAGCAGGCAGGCACCCTGTTAGTTTTTGTTATTGTTTTTGTTTATAAAAACCCCTCTGTTCTTGGGGGAGAATCATAAAGGGAAACGTTTTTGTTCTTCTGTTTTTTGTTTTTTTTAAATTAAAAATAACCAATAAAATCACTGCACGTGTGCAAAATGGCCGCCGAACCATTTGGCGCATGCACAGCCCTTACCCAAAATAGCGCTGGCAACATTGGCACCATTTTGGAAAAGGGAAGCCGGTTTGCACATGTGCAAAATGGTTGCCGTGCCTGCGCAGACCAGCTGTCCTTTTCCAAAATGGCGCTGATGCTGCGATTTTGGGAAAGGGTCCGTATGCACAGAACGGGCCACGTGGCCATTTTGCAAATGCGCAGGGTTTTTTTTTTAATATTGGTAATGAAAGTAGACACTTTTTTCCTAATTTTAGTCTGTTTTTGTTACCACGGCCTGTTGTTTTAATATTTTAATTTCTAAAACGAACGGGCCATTGTTTTTTTTGGTAATTAAACAAAACAAAAATGAATTGCACACCGCTAAAAGAAACTGACCGTACCAACTAGACTAGTTCATTCATGGCAGATCTTGGAGAGTCACCAATGGCGTCACGTGGCCTGTTGAAGCGAGTGTTGTTATCTCTGAGTTTTGTTCAGGGACTCTGGGTTTTGACTCTGGGTTTTGACCCAGAATCTCTGGGCCCCAGGGGAAGCCATGGGGCAGGCAGGGGTGTCCCTGCCAAGAGAGTTGGAGTGGCAGGAGGTTGCCATGTCAAAAAGGGGGTGGGCCATAGGGACTTTCCTGACCCCTGTTTCTAATATGTCCTTGCCCTTTTGGGGCGCTGTGATGTCATAATGCTCCCTAGTGGTGTGGTACCTGTAACAGGGCAGAGTTCCTGTGGGCCACCGGCCCTTTAAGGAGGTGCATCGTAGGGCTGAAGTAGGTGCATCTCTGGGGCTAATTGGAGATGACAGGTGAAACCGGGAGAAGCCTGGGAGGAGGTAGGGGCTAGGCTGAGCTCTGCCTCAAACAAAGAGCTGCTAGAGAGCAGCAGATGGAGAGTGACAGAGGCAGGATCTGAGAAGGGAGCTCTGCCTCACTCAAATAGGCTCAGAGGGTTGTGCCTGAGTGGGAGGGTTTGCTGGGTGTCAGAGGGAGCATGCCTGGCCCAGAGAACAGTGGACAAGGGGCCTTTGGCCTGAGGAGTTGTCAGCCAGGTCAGAAGGTGATCTCTTTGTTTATATATAAGACTGTCCATGGGACAAAGAGACTGTATATGAGAAGAATAAATAGACGTTGAGTTAATTCCCTAAGAGCGTGATTGTTGGGGTCTGATCCTGCCAGGACCTACCACAGGAGAGTCCATCCTGGCTACAGGACCCCTTTGCTCCCACCCCCCCTTTTCAGTGTGGCTGTGCCCCTGCGAAGCTTTATGATAACACGATCCTCTGTAAGGAGTGGCGTTATGCCAGAAAGAGGGATTGATAGCTCCTTCGCCCCGTCCCCTCTAACGTGGTCCTGCCCACTGGGTTTTCTCCTGGAGGGAGACGGCAACCAGGGACCCACGTTCAGTACGTTTTCCACATTGCTACCAATGCAGAATGTGCAGTAAACGCAGGTCCCAAGGGGCAACGCTACATACTCCAGAGTCCACTCTACCCTGGAACGGAGCCAGGAACGAAGCCCTCAGTGGCTGTGTCCAGCCAGGGTGCGTGCTCCAAACCTGCTGGGCCCAGAATCACACCCAGTAGGCTTGGAAGACCACGGCTCAGTTTTTTTGGGATCACCACAGACTATTTGTGTGACCTGGATGAAGCACTGGAGGCTTCTCTCCATGAGTTCAGACTCCACTTTGTCATTTGTAAATCCCACTCCGTGCATGAGTAAATCTTAGCTTGTGCATCGCAACATTTCCACTTGCCAAAGAGAGACATGACCCCTGCCTGCTTTGCCAGTAAACTGTTTCCACTCACATGTACGCACACGAGTATGTGCACATTCGCACACTTTTTCTCTCTCTCTCACACACACCCCCCCGGAAAGGGGTGAAGGGCTTCACTGGCTGCATGCCGACCGTGTGGAAGGGGAGCAGACAGTGTGAACGTGGGGGTGAAGGTGCGGCCGACGTTGGTGGCAGCAGTCGAGCCGCGTGGGTGTTTGGATAAGCATTTGGGCCAGCTTGAGTGAGGGGGCAGGGTTGGAACCGACGACTGCAAGATGGCTGTACGGGAGGATGGGCAGGAGACGAGGCTCAAGCAGGGACGAGGCCAGCACCAACAATTGCAGCCTGGCTGGGCACCTGGAGTGGCAATGAGCTAGTTCAAGAACGGGGCAAGGCCAGCACTAGCTGCTGTGGCCTGATGGTGTAGGGGGGATGGACTCCAGCTGTGGCAGTTCCCATGCTTAGGCCCCTAATGGTTCACGCGTGTCCGGGCAATGGCAGCCAGAGCAGTGGCCGACTCCACCAATCCGACCCTAACCCCCTCTAAAAGCAGGCCATTGCCTACCGTAGGCCGTTTTTAGACGAGTGTGCGACCCGCTCGCGCATGATTTCAAAAATACCGTGAGGCAGGATTACACAAGACGCCGCCGGGGATCACGAGCATGGGAGGGGGATGCGCATTCTTTTCCGGCCATGAATTGACCGGGTCAGCGATCGAGGTAGGTAATTCGCGGCTGGAAAAGAATGCGCGTCCCCCTCCCATGCGCATAATCCCCGGCGGCGTCTCGTGTAATCCCGCCTCACGGTATTTTTGAAACCATGCGCGAGCAGGTTGCGCGCTCGTCTAAAAACAGCCCTAGGCACTATAGTGGAATTTGCCCATGAAAACGGGGTGGTCTTGCCTAGCATGGAACTTTTGGGTGACATGTTAGCTGGGTAGGTCTCCAGAACTTGGTACTCTGGCATGGATCTGGCCTCTCTGCTTGGGTGCCCTATCTGTAAAATGGGAGTAATAGCACAGATGCTTTGTGAGGATTAAGGCTAGGAGGTGATCAGATGCTATGGTAATGTTGGCAGCAGAAGACCCTGTATGGAACAAAATTATCAGTATAGACAGAAGATTATTTATTGGCGCTAGCCCCAGCTCTGGTCCTTACAATCTCCATTCCATCCTTCATTCAAGTCAATGGGAGCTGTGTCTAGCTAGGGACTGCCGCAAAAGTCTTCTGTGCGGTCTTTGGCTTCACCAAAGCCTCTTCCTGCTTCTGCAGTCATCACCCGACTTCTCTTTGTATTGATAGATGTGGCATTTCCCCCACCGTCGCGGTAACAGCCATTCAGGTTTAAAATGGAACCCTTTGTATGTAAAACGAAGCTGTGGGAGCATCTGGTTGGATCCATCCGTTCTCGTAGGGGCTAACTCTGAAGCTCTGTTATTCTTGGTGGGATATAAAAATAATAATAGTTTCACTTGGCCATAGCGAAAGCTCGTGCCATAATAAAATTTACTTACTTACTTAATAATAGTTTCAGTCTTGGTAATTGAATCTTTTGCCCTTCCGTAGCAGCAATAAGAATGTTTTTTGCAGCTCTGGGTATTAAATATAATCAGAGTTGTCATGGCAGTGTTGCTAGTGTACTTTGCTTCAACGAAGGCAACATAGCTTAGCCACGACAGCTGTAATAACAGAGAAGCATTTCATCGTATACTTAGTACCTTCTATATTGGCTCCTTGGACCTCTCTTGAGTAGCTTTTTGCTGCGTTGTAACTTATTGGATGGCTCATGCATAGAGATTTTAGTTTTCATGAGGATACTTTTTCAAATAGCGGTCATGTTTAAAATTGCTCTTTTGGGCGAGTCTGCTTTTAATGGAGCATAAAACTTGTCCCACTTGTCCCAGAAAACCCTGCTCGCTAAACTGTCTTCACTCATGATGCCTTCGGCAACGGGATCTCCTTCTCTGAGCAGCTACACTCTGCTTCCTCCCTCCCAGCATTCAGATTCTTCCTACCTCTCTTCCTGTGCTGGATCCAGGGAAATTGCGGCCCTGTTTGAGTTGGTCACATGGGTGCTTTCCCAACAGAGGAATGTTTGACGAGCACAGATTGACCACTCAGTACAATATGTCTATTACCATCCTATCAAAGGGTCAAATACAATAATAAGTGGTGTGATCCTCCAAGGTGATACTCCTAGCACTAGGACTCAGTGTGGGTGTGAGTTCCATTCACTTCACTGGGATTTGTCCCAATGTTCAGTGTTAGCCCAGCATTACACACTTGGAGGATTGCAGATAGGGGTAGGAAATTCAGATTAATCTAACAGCATGGACTGAGCCGTTACGGATTGATACCAACCGAAACAACATGACAACAAGCCTACTCTGGTTTGATTCTAATTTTTGTTTTTTTAAAATCGCATTACTGTGCATGTGCAAAATGGCGGCTTGACTGTTCTGCCCATGCGCACACTTTTCCAAAATGGCGGTGACAGTGTCGCCACCATTTTGCAAAAGGGCAGCCAGTCTGCACATTCACAGTGGCCATTTTGTGCATGTGCAGAATGACGGCCCTTTCCCAAAAGGATGTGCACGTGCAGAATGATTCTGCATTCGTTTTGCACATGTTCAGTCAATTTTTTCCTTAAGTAATTTAAATACAGATGCATTATAAAAATCTGTATTTAGATGCAGAAATTTAAGGGAAATGAAACAAAAGTTCCTCCGGCGGACCACCCCTAATTGCAGAGAGGGACCCGTGTTCACTTCTTTTTGTTCATTGGTTGCACTCGGGAAAACGTGAATGTAGGTCCCTGATTGCAGAGTCAAGGGAACACCCTGCCTCCAAGTTGTTCAGATGTTAAGGGGCAGATTATCAGCTCAAATAAATCTACTGTAGAGACAGAAGAGGAATTGCAAGGAAGATGGATGACTTGGCAGGGATAACTGGAGGAGGGTGGCTTGCAAATGAATTCCAATAAAACACAATAATGGTGAGTCATAGAGGGAGATCAGAAGGCGTAGCTGTGATGGGAAACCAGGGGGACATCTTAAAGCAGGTTGAAAAACTCAATTTCTTGGGATTGCTGATATCATGATGATACAGGTGGCTGTGAGACAGAAGTAAAGGCAGAAAGTGAAGATGGGATAGAAAACTTGGAAAGAGATGTTGGGTTATTCTATGTGATAGAAAGAGGCCAATACAGCTAAAAGTGAAGATCTGTCAAACCGTGGCAAGACTGGTAGTTGCCGGCTGGAACATTAGTCTGTGAGATGGGAAAAGAAGGAGGAGAAGATACTCAAGAATACAGAAGTGAGGCTGTTAGGATGGATTTTTATCACAGAGAGTGAGGTAGTTTGGGCCATGGGTGCTTGGAAGTAGGGGTGGTGAAGTAGTGTGCTTGCACCCCCCCACCTCCTGCCTGGTTCTGTCCTTTTCAAGGCCTTCAAATAGGGTCACATTGGAAATTTATTTATTTATTTTTATTTTGTACACTTTTACCCCGCATCCTCCTGCCCCATGGTGACCCGGAGTGGCGAACAACACATAAAATCAACAGTAAATCAGTAAAACAGTAAATCAACACATAAAACTAAATATTAAAATATGAACAATTTCTAAAAGGCAGTGTGCTAAAAGGCAATAAAAGCACCCCCTCCCCATACCCCCTTCCCCGAAGGCCCAATGGAACAACCAGGTCTTACACGATCTTCGGAAAAAGGGGAGGTCCGGGGATAAACGGGCCTCCATCAGGAGTTCCACAGCCTTAGTGCAGCCACCGAAAACGCCCTCCGCGCCGTCACCACCCAGGATACCCAGGGGATCTTGAGTTGGGTGCCCCCAGCCGACCGCAGGGGCCACGAAATGACGCGAGGCCTGAGGCGGTCTCGCAGATAAGCAGACCCCAAGCCGTTTAGGGCTTTAAAGGTCATCACCAACACTTTAAATTGGGTAGACTATAGGCAGCCAGTGCAGAGAACGGAGCACAGGTGTAATGCGCTCGTGGCAACCCGAGTGGAAGCACACCCCTCCCCCTGTCCTCTCCATGAATTTAATTCTGTGGGTGCCCCTAGCTGGTGGCCTATGTATCTGAAAAAGGACCTCCTCCCCGATGTTCCATCACTGTTCCAATCCTCATGTCAGCAGAGGGGGATGCCCTCTTGCACGTTCCATCTCTGCACCCGCTTCTTACGGGTGTCACAAGAGGTGTTCTAAGGGTTTCCACTGGCAGTGGGTTTTTACCTGACACTTCCATAGGCCAAAATGGAAGTGTCAGGTAAAAAATGGTATGAACGTGGCAACCCTAGGTGATCTCAGTAGGGATGTGCGAACAGCAGGGGGTTTGGGGTTCAGCCCGTTTGGGGTTCGGCTGAACCCGAAACCGTTCGGGTTCGGCCTGTTCGGGTGGTGGTGGGGCGGTTTTCCCTCCCCCCTCCAGGCTGCACGGGTGAAAGGGGCGCTGAGGAGCACCTCCCCCCCACCCTGCCTAGCCTCGTAATTTTTTTTAACCCCATCCCCACCCCAGGGATCGCCCTACCTGGTGGTGCCAGGGCTCTGGCCCTGGGTCTGGTGGCGGCAGTGCTCCAGAGCGCTTCAGGCCACTACTAGGCCTTCCGGGTCAAGCTGGAAGGCCTAGTAGCGGCCTGAACCGCTCCAGAGCACCGCTGCTGCCGCCGCTGCCACCGCCACTGCCATACGGGGCCCGGCCTACCTGGTGGTGCTGGGGCTCTGGCCCGGGATCTGGTGGCGGCAGTGCCCCGGCACCACTAGGTAGGGCGATCTCTGGGGTGCGGGGTTAAAAAAGAAAACATTTTTTTACAAGGCTGGGCAGGGTGGGGAGGTGCTCCCCGGTGCCCTTTCCACTCGCGCAGCCTGGAGGGGGGAGGGAAAAACGTGTTCCTCCCTGCCCCCGCCTGAACGGGTTCGGAACCCGAACTTTGTTCGGCCAGGAGGCGGTTCAGATTCGGGGTGTTCGTGAACGGGCTGAACCCCCCGAGTTCGGGCTGAACCCCGAACCTACGAACCACGTAAAAACATAACCACATAAAAACTTGTCATGGGCCACAGGTGGCCCTGGGGCTGGAGGTTTCCCACCCTTGCTCTAAAGAATGGAATAACTGGGGGTGGGGTGGGGGCAGAAGAGGCTCTGAGTGGCTGACCGTACAGTTTAGCGGAACTCAAGGAAGAAGATTTTCAGCTGCTGTAAATCCCCATTGCATCCTTAGCCCTACAGCTATGAGCCAGGGAGCCTGAAAGACTTTTAAGGGAACCTGGCTAGACAGAGCTGATTTTTATGTATGTGCTGTTGTGGGTGATGATGATCCTCAAGCAAAAGGCTGTGCTTTATAATAAATGTTCAATAAATAGGCAGGATAACTTCCAAAGCCTCATCTCATTGCCTTTGTTTTATGTGGCAGAATCCTCCTCAGTTGCTTTTTAGCAGGGCCAGCAGAATGGCAGCCGAGAGCCGGTTACAATTCTGGCACAGGCTTGCATGCGCTGTCCCCTCAGTCAGATTTAGAAGGGATAATAAAAACGTTCTTAGTGAGGGCTCTGTTAATCCACAAATATCTCTGCGGCCGGGGCTCCTGGCATTCTCTGCTTTATAGAAACTTAAAATCATCTGGCCTCAGTGCAGTGCTGACTTTAAACTATTTTCTAAGGTGGCGGGAGTACATTATGTACCGGCCCACCTCCTGCCTGACCATGCATGTATGGGATCCCTGTGATCACCCACCCTGGTTCCCCCCTCCTCCAGTTCTGGTCTGCCTTGAATCCATTCCCCTCTTCTTGGCTGGGCATGCTCAGCATCTCTGTAATGGGACATCCTACGTACCTGCAGGATTAGGCCCACGGGCCAGGATAAGTCCCTGCAGGGGTGCAGCCCGTTGGGAGCTAGTAGGGTATCATTGTGTGTCTGTCTATCCCTTTAAGTGGCTAGTAAGCCACTTGCTCCTCCTGGTCTTCGGTAGGCTGTGGCACCTCTCACTCCTTCCCTGGGCAGCTGGGGGTGGCCTCCTACTCTCCCTACCCTGCCCAGCCCCCACAGCACGCTTTGCTCCATCAGCGTTTCCCCCTCTCTGGCTGTCGTACAGTTGTGGAGACAGGCCATGTAGAGCCAACCAGCAGGAAAATTCAAAGCAAACCATCTCATTCCTTCATCTCTACTCCAGGACTCCCACAGATTCCTCTCTCCCTTTTCTCTTGCTATGCTAAGGTGCATTTGCTAATGCTTTCTGAAGCTCCCTTCATCTTGAAAGATGGGAGTAAAGTTTTTAAAAAGATACTTAACAGGAGCAGATTTAAAACAAACAAAAAGAAGCCCTTTTTCACGCATCATACAATTATTGCATGGAACTTGTTGCTAGAGGATGTTGTGAAGGCCAGTAACGTAACTAAGTTCAACCAAGGATTGGATAAGTTACAGAATAGATCCGTAAATGGCTATTAATCTGGTTGGTCAGGGGAACATAACTTCTGATTGTTGGGAGCTGGGAGTAAATAGCAGTAAATGGATGACTCCATTATGACCTGTTGTGCACTTCTCTGAAGCGAATGAGGGCGGCCATTGTCGGAGACAGGATGCTGGGCTTGACGGGCCATTGGTCTAACTCAGTATGGAACTTCTTATGAGGGGAGTTTTCTTAATATCTGCTCTCTTGTCAAGATGTCTTGGGTCTCTTGCCCTGGCGGAACTGACCATTCCTTTTGGTGGGATAAGTTGGAGACATCTGTGTGTATTGGAACCATGTGTCTGTGTTGGACTGAGTGGGACTTCTTCCAAGTGTTTTGGAAGCCCCCCTTCCCATTTAAACTGAACATCAGGCAAAAATTCTTGACTGTGAAGACAGTCGGGCAGTGAAGTGGGCTATTCAGGGAAGCTGTGGAATCTCCATCATTGGAGGATTTGTAAGAAGAGGCGGAATAAGCATATGCCGATGGAATGGCAAGTCCTGCCCCAAGCTGTGGGCGGAGCTCAGTGGCCCTCACGATTCCTTCCATCTCTATGATTCTTTTTGATGTCGAGTGCCATCATCTGCCATTAAAGTCGGTGGCAAAACTCCCATTGACTTTAATGATGGAGAATTGCCCTGCGAGTGAATGAATTGGAATGTCACAGTCGAGATAAGATAAACAAGGAGGATGCCAAGGAAGGCTTTCACCAGTTTATTCTCTGGCACCCTGAAATGCATAATCAAATCCTGCCCCCACCCCTGTTCTCACTGGAGCAGCAACTGTGGCACAAATATTTTTATGCAGCCTATACAATTAAGTTAACATGGGGGATGTTGTTGTTATGATGGTGAAACAGCTAAATAAACAGGCCGTTTGTGTACGTCACTTGAACAAAAACTCCCACATCTTTTTATTATGCCCTAACACCCCCCACCCCTGCAATTCAATATACATCTATGGGACCAGGAAAAAAAATAGTTACTCTGAAGTTGATGGGAGACAAGAGCCCCCTCATCCAAAATCCCCAGTGTAAGATGAGGGCTGGGCTTTGCAGTGTTGTTAGGCTGTCGGGATCCTGGCCATGGGCAAGAGGCTAGGCAGAGCCACAAGTCAGCATCCAGGGCAACAGGAAACTCCAGCATTGGGTCTATGGGGGGGGTAGGGGGTAGGCAAAAGGCATAGTCTGATAATCCAGGCAGGGGTCAGTGTCTGGGGAGTTCATTCAAGCAGGGTCCAGAAGGGGACAGGATGAGCTGGGGTGCAAGAGGTTGGGCAAGGCAGCTGGTGGAGCCAGGTCTCTGTCGGTTTATCCAGGACGGGATTGCTGTGACCTGGGAAGCAATATAGAAGTTCCTGTCCAATCAGGGTGTGCAGGTTGCCAATCAGGAGGCTGGCAGGGTGGAGCCTGGAGCAGAGGAAGCCATAGGGCTGCAATTCCACTACTTCACCACAACAGCCTTGAGGCAGTGTGGATCCCACTTCTACCCACGGCGCTAGAGGACCTGGGTTTGAGACCCAGGTTTCCCCTTGTGTCCTGACAAAGGTGCAGACTTCTAGTCTGGAACAGGAGGACCCCCTTTGCATTTCAAGCTAGCTCCAATTTGACCTAGAGCCTCCAACCTCTGGGGAAACCATGATTGTCTCCAGGATTTTTGGCTGCCAGAGCAGGGGCTACATTTGAAAGGAGGTGATCTCATCCCTGTGGAGAGCCATGATATTGTGATGCTCCAAAGGGGTGCAGCTGCATTAGGATTGGGGAAGAGTCTCCTTCATCCTCTGCCCCTTTGCAATGTGTTGTGGTGCTATGAAGACCCGCAATGGGCATGGCTATGTTGGAAGGGGGAAGAGAGACCCTTGGCCATAGCCGTGTCCCTTTTTCATGGCTACACCCCTTTCTGGCTCAAAGAGTCTGGAAAAGTGGCATCCTTATGATTTGTGGGCAGACAGGGTGGCTAAACACATGGCAGGCACTGACTGAGATAGTTTTATTGAGATCAGTATTCCCCGGGTGTGTGTGTGTGTGTGTGTTCTAGTTCACGTGACCGAAACGGTCCCTGAAGCAGGAATCATTAAAACAGGGGTTGGCTATTGACAAAGTTTGCAATAGTGACGTTCAACCGTTCTCAACTTCCCCCATGTAAAGGATATTTTGGGGAAGTGGCAGGGAAATGTTGCACTCCAGAATAAGGCAAATGGAGAGGCAAGATATCATCTTGGAGACTACCTGGTAAATGGAGGGCTGAGCTTTTACTTCATCAGATGCTTGAAATAGCCTTGCAAAACATCTTGAATCAGAAAATTAGGGGAAGCAGAGAGGACAAAGGAGGGTGAGTGAGAACTAGAACAGTCTTTGTGTTTGACTCTAGACTAACACAGGGTAAAAACACACCTGACAGCAGTGCGGTGGCAGCCCGACCTGAGCAGGAAAACTGCAGTAGACACAGTCCTGGTTGGGATGCCATGTCCCAGTTGGGACTCCAGGCTGGGCCACCAGGGCGAGTGGGGAGAACCATGAATGTGCGGCCAGGTGGCCCTGCCCACCCAATGTGCCCAACTGCCTGCCATGACGGTCAGCCATGGCGGCCAATGATGATGATGAGCCAGGGCAGACCCAAGCTGGGTTGGCAGCCCGGGAACAGATGTGATAGCCTGCTGTGGCCTGCTTTAGACTGGTTGGGCGGACCTTAGCCCAGTCTGTGACCTTGAAGGTTTTGCGAGGTCACAGCCGGGATTAGCTGCCAACACAGCCGGGGCAATTGGTGTCCGCGCACACATGCAGGTGAGGTCCGGGACAAAGTGGGCCACAGCAGGGCACTGGTAACAGGGATGGCTGCTTAAAGCTGGTGCTAGTTAGAGAAGCTCTTGAGGCTGCTCTTAGTTGTGGCAAAGAGCCAAATGAACTCCAGGATTAGCAGAGAGGGGGAAGTAGAATTATTGAGTTGGAAGTAACCTCAGAGGTCATCTAGTTCAGTCCCCTGCTCAATGCAAGAAATCCGCAGCTGCAGCATCCTCGACAGATGACCGTACAGTTTCTGTTTGAAAACCTCCAGCCAAGGAGAGCCCATCATCTCCTTACGCAATTTGTTCCCTTGTCGAACAGCTCTTACTGTTAGGAAGTTCTTCCGAAATCTGCTTTCTTGTAATTTGAGCCCAGTATTTCTAGTCTTGCCTTCAGGGGCAAGAGAGAACAAGTCTTTGTTGTTCTTTCTGTGACAACCCTTTAAGTAGTGGAAGACCGCTATCATGTCTCTCCTTAGTCTTCTCTTCTCTAGGCTAAACATACCCAGATGCTTTAACCTTTACTCGTAGGACTTGTTTTCCAAACTCCTGACCATCTTTGTCACCCTCCTCTGAACCCACTCCAATTTGTCAGTGCCTTCTTAAAGTCCGATGCCCAGAACTGGACACGGTATTCCAGACGAGGTGTGACCAGTGAAGAATAAAGCCCAGTGACATCTTTGCTTCATCCCCTGGCTATGCCCAATACAGTTCTTGAGCACCTGAAGACCCTTCCCTTAATCTCTGGTTTGATTAATAGGGGAAGTTAGCAGTGCTTTATAATAGAGCTGTATTGTTCCTAAGGGGCTGTGAGTGTTTTCCTGCTCAGATTGCTGAGCAGTTTTCCCGCTGGTTAATTAATCAGTACATCTGAGGCCACATTTTCTTAGTGTGTTAACAGCCATGTGCAAATGCTGAGTCCCACTGATGGTGGGTGTCAGGGTAATGTGTTGTTGTTACGTTGCTTCCTGAACACAAAAATATCCAACAATAGCTAAAGGGCAACTTGGTATCAGTCTTTGGGTGATCATGTGTAAGCTTGATTCTCCTCTTATTTACATCTAAATTCACATCTCTAATTTATGTGGCTGGAAGAAAAGCTTTGTTAAAGTGCTCAGGAGGGTTGGGTTTTCTATTGAATTTTTTCATGATTTTCCCAAGGATAGGGCTAAAAAATTGATCAAAACCCATCTAAGAGATATTTATATCCAGATTGATCCGGCTGCTCTCCCCCTTGTCAAGACAGCACCATAGTATTCCTGGTTTAAGATCTTACATCAGCTGGAACGTTACCTAAGAGTCATAAGCAATTATATCATTCGTAGGGCACTGACCCTATTGTGATTTCAATTAATGCCTACAGAGGTTCTTGAGAGTAGATCTAATCAGATACCCTACGCACTGAGATAACGCCTTTGTGGTCTGCAGCAGATGGAGGATCTTCCTAACTGATCTATTTAACTGTTTATTCTCAGAATAAATACAGCACAGCTTGATTAATCCCCTGTTAGCAGGTAGACTTCATTGGGACGTGCACTTAAGACTGTCTTTCTTATTGGCAAATCTAGCTCAGTCATGGCTTGACAGTACAGAGGCGAGCAAGTGTTAGAAAATGTAACGGTTCCCTCAATTTATGTTCATGACTTGACCTATTTAAGCCTATGATGTCTGTACCCATTTGTTTTCATTAGGATCTGATTGGTTCTGTTGCCACTTTGTATTGTATTGTTTGTATTGTTGCGGCTCCTTGTCTTGCCGCTTTTACATTTTTAGAATATTGTTATGACCTATGGTCATGACAAATCAAGTTTTGATTGACTGATATATTTTTTTTTATGTGGAGGTACTATTGACTAATAACACCTGTGCATGAGAAGAATCCAGGCCGTGTACCTTTTTAAAGAAAAAGATTCTTCTAGATTAGGAGATGTTGATGACAGGAGTTCCTTCCTTTATTATTATTATCATCTTTAGATTGATATCCTACCCAATCCACGTGGTTCTAGGTGGCTCAGAACATATTAATAAAATAAAAGCAAAATCCCTCCCCCACCCCCAAACCCCAACCTTCCATTGCACCCACCCACTTACGATAGGAGAAGGAAGCACAGCATGAAGTCTGAGACTTACACAGGAGATCACTAGGCAACCAGGGAGGGACCGTGTTGGCTGCGTTTTCCAAAGGGGGAAAACACAGTGAAGATGGGTCCGTGAACATATCCTAGGCCAAATGTTGGAGCCCTTTATTTGTGCGTGTCCTGGTTGTATTTACAAAATCCCCAATTATTCCATATTTTTAAATTTCCGGGGCTTCATTAGGGGGAATGACTATTTGCAGAAATGTCCGGATGGTTTTTGGATGCACTCCTCTCTTAAGCAGAGGAGCCCCTTCCCTGGCCTCTAATCCAGGACCTGGATTATTTATTTATTTATAAAAGCATTTAGTATCCCCACTCCTCCTGCCACAGGCAGCTCGGGGTGGCTCACAACAATACAAATTCACAATTAAGATCATAAAACAATAAAACATATTATTGCCCCCCCCATCCCTTGCATCCCTGCCTGTGCAGTGCTCCCATGCCCCACNGCCAGATGCACCCCCACCGGAAGGGAGTTCCACAGCCTTGGTGCGGCCACCGAGAACGCCCTCCCCTGTGTGGCCCCTCGGAAGACTCGGGGGACCACAAGGAGGGCATCCCCCGATGACCGCAGGGGCCGGTCCAGTACCCGGGGGGTGAGGCGGTCTCGCAGAGGCAGACAATGGGTAAAACCAAACATACGGCCGGTGAGACTGCTCCCCAGGCCGCCCCAGGGCAGAAAATCACGGGCGACACAGCCTGGGTTCAGGTCGGGGAACTGAGTGCAGTCGGGGAGCCGTCCCAGTGGCCGCACAGCCTGGGTAGGGCCTGGAGCACAACAGTCTTGCAGGTTGCTCCCAGTGTTGCATCCCTGCCTGTGCAGTGCTCCCATGCCCCACCCATGCAGTGTTCCCAACACCCTGCCCCTGCCATGATGGACAGCCATGGCAGCCCCTAGCCTGGGCCTGGAATGTTGGGCAACAACAGACGTGATATCCCACTGTGGCCCCATTGGCTGGGCCTTAGCCCAGGCTGTGACCTTGGAGATTTTTCTGAGGTCACAGCCTGGGCTCACTGCCAATGTGGTCCAGGGTAATCCCGGGCGAACATCTGGTGGCACCTGCACACACATGCAGGTGGAGCCTGGGCTACAGCGGGTCAAAGAGGGGTGCTGGTAAGGAGGAGGGTTGGTGTGGCCCCGCCTGAGTTGGTTTTCTAGATTTTATTGTTTATATTTCTATATTTTGGCTGTTGTTATGTTTTGTTGTATTTATGTGTTTTCGTTTTGTTGTACACTGCCCCAAGCTACTGTGGTCAGAGGGGGCGGTGAAGAAATATACCAAAATAAATAAATAAAAAGTGGCCCACAGCGGGCCACGGTCATGTCTGTTTTTACCCAATCATAACCCAAAAGCCAGAGGGCCTGACTGGGGGGGAGGGGATATGGGGGGGGAGGGACTATTTTTGAAATTGCACAAAGGGGGAGACTGTTCAGGGGGTTCTTCTCAGGGCTGCACTGGGGTGGGTGGCCAGCTGGAGCCTAAGTGGCTTCCCAACCACATGGCTTGTTAAAGGGCCAGATATGCATCAGAACCCAGCTCACTTCCTTGGGGCTGCAGGGATTTGCCCCAGCCCCAAGGGCCTGGTCCTGCAAGCACTTGCAGTGACCTGTTGCACGGTCCCTTTCCTGCCTGTGTTACTCTTATCTCCCCTGGCTGTCGGACAGGCATAGGTTGTACTTGCTCCTGAAAGCAACAGTAGAGTTTGGTGGCAAGGTTTGGCACTTTTTGTTCTGTTCTACCTCCTTGATTGGGCCATTGCTGTTTCTGCTGAGAGTGCAAGTGTTGATTAGTTTTCTTTCCTGTGCACTACCAGTTAGTAACTAGGAAGTCAGCAATGCTTTTGTGCCAAGGAGAACAAAATAAGAGAGGGTTTAGAAATTCAAAGGCAATTGCTTCCTCCCCCTCCCCACCCCGCCTTCATTTGACTCCCCTCTCTTAATCATCATATGTGAGAGACTTCCAGAGGCTTTTCTGATGAGGTTTTGGTCCCCTTGTGTTTCAATTGCTGGTTTATAGAATACATTGTCCACAGTGTGACCTTGGAACACAGGCAATCCCGCAGAAGCAGTACGGAAATCTCCCGCTTGCCTCCCTGTGCTAGGAAGCAGGACACAGAAAGCAATCGGTAACGGAGAGGTGTCTGCAAGGAGGCTCTGGAGATTTCTTCTCTCATCACCTTCCTCCCATAGCTTTTTGTTGGCCCTTCTCGCAGGCATGTTCATGAATTATTGATGGTTACTGCAGCTGTCATGTTTGTGCTTGGAGAACACGCTTTTGCAGAGATCCGACTGCAATTATCAGTAGGAGACAGAGGAACTGAAAACCTTTTGGGACTTCAGCCTCCTCAACAGAGGCCAGAGTTTAACTGCTTTGAGGGAAGGTGGATGGGAAGGTTACTGACCAATGAGCAGACATTTGACCTTACCCCCAGATGGAGGGCATGGTGAGTCATGGTGACATTTTTTTCACAATCATGCTTACTTTGTATGACATACAACACTGATTCTATTTGTACAGTAGAGAGGACAGTGGGAAACAAAGGCCCAACTAAGAGCTGAAACAATGATTTGCAGCCAGTGCCATTTGTGACAAAAATGTCCCATCCAACATTTTCCTGATGATTCGGAAACACCCATTCGCTTGGGTTTCTGTACGGCATTTACAGAAGTGCCGATAATAACAAAAAAGCTACTAAAAGCAATGATGAAACTGTCAAAAGTGATGTAAATGTGTTGGAAATTTGCCAATGGAAATAACAAAAGGGTGAATGGGCAAAAAGGATCCAGAATGCAAGACAGCAAGTCTGTTCCACAAGATTCCCAAAAGGAGGAAAACTCGCGTTAATTGAACAGCTGCTTTTGCACCTGCTCTATAAGGGATACATTTGTAACTGAAGAGTGACACGTAGTCAGGGCCCTGTGAATTCTACACTGCTGTGAAAGCAACCATTCTTGCAGAATTTTGCAAATTGGGCATTTGGCCCAATTGATGCAGAAATTGCCTTTGCCAGCACAGAATTACAGCTTGAGTGGGACTCACTATCAGCCAGCCAATGAGATGCCAGCACTCTGAGCAAGCCAATGGAGTGGTGACACTACTAGCTGCTGGTGAACCATGGGATGTTCCTTCACAATCACATTTACCGAGCTGCCTGTCACGGAGGAACATAGGGTCACACATGTGTAACACGGGCCTACATGTAGACTACAAGTCTGGTAAATATGTAATGCAAAAGGTTCCACATGTATGTAATGTTACAATTGAGAACTGTAAAACCCAAATCAGAGCTGTGACACGTGACCAGGCTCCAGGAAATGGAAAGACAGTTTTGTTGATTGCCCCAGACGAATGGCCAGAGGCATTAAAAATGCTAATGCTAGCAGCCATTGCCTACGTGCAGAGACAGAGAAAGCTGATAACGAGGACAAAGGGAATTCTAGAAGCCTCGAGAAGATATGAGGAGTTTCCTCCTGGGGATATAAGGAGTTGTACCCCAGAGGGGGCAGTGACTATCTGGAACTCACTCACCATCTTGCAGCCAGGAGGGCTGAGCTGAACCATGAACTGAGAGACAGGACTTTGCTCTCTAGCAACTCTAAGGCAGAAGGCCCAGTCGCTTTCATCAAGGGCTGAGAGAAACTTATGGACCTTTGTAGGGTAAGATGCTTATTTAGGAACTCAACCAGAATAGATCAGGAATGCGTTATATTTACCCTTGATTTCTAGTAACCACTCTGTATCAATTAGCTTGCTTATGTAATCAATAAACTTACTTCTTATCTTTATGAAGAAGTGTCTGTGTCTAACATTGGAACACAAGTGAGCAACAAAAGTTCCCAAGCTCTTGCAAACCCAGAGATTAAAGAGTTTGTAAATGGGAAGGAGCGGGCCCTTGAGTGACAAAGGGGTTGTCCCTGCGGCAGGCTTGAACAGGCCAGAGAGAAAAACTGGTTCAAGTGGGCTGTGCGCAAGGGAAACTGAGTCACTCAAACCCGGTAAAGTGGGTGTGTGGGACCCTCCAACCTGTGACAGTGGCACCCCAATGAGTAGGGTCAAGCTCAGCTTGTGGACCAATGTATAGAAAGTAGAGGAGCATTGCCAGGTGACTGGAATTCTCTGAGGGGAGTAACTCCCATACCTGCAGAGACTGAGAATCCCAGGAGCCTGGAACTCAGCTCTGAGAGAGAAAATAAGCAGATCCTTGAACAGAGCACGCTGAGTTTGTTATTTTAGTCTTGATTTTGGAGATAGGAACAGAAAAAGGAAAACGCTACAATCAAAGGACTAAAGAACATGAAAAAAGAACAGCTTATGGAGGAATGCAACAAAAGGGGGATAAACCCATCTGAACTTACTACAGACCAGATGAGACAGACCCTCCGGGAACATATGAAGCGGCACCAGGGAGAGGAGGCAGCCGCCTTACACGACAGGCCGGAGAGCGATTCCTCTGAAGATGAGGATGGCATGCAGACTATCAGCAAAGAATTCCTGGAGTTTAAAAAACTTCAGTGGGAACAGAAAAGAGAAAGGCAAAAGATAGAAACGGAACGCCTGAGACTGCAAGCAGAAGAAAAACAGAGAGAGAGAGAGAGGACAAAGAGAGAGAGCGAAAACACCAACTGGAGCTACTCAAAATGCAGGTAGATGCAGGAATCCAACCCACGCTACCCTCTGGAAACACCCAAGAAAAAGACAGAAAACAGCTCCTCAGAGACTGTTCAACACTTTTGCCCCTATATAAAGAAAATGAATGCATTGATAAATTTTTCACAACTGCCCAGCACATCTTTCAATGAGAAAAGATTCCAGATGACTTATGGATTAATCTGGTGATACCCAAGATCCCCGAGAAAGCAAGAGATGTGTACAACGTAAAGCTCGAGGAAAATCAAGCATTGACTTTTGAGGAATTCAAAACAGCAGTTCTTGAGGAGTACAGAATCACTCCAGAAATGTTTCGCCTGAAACTACGCAACTGTAAGAAGGGAGATGGTATGTCTTATTCGGATATGGGGAAAATGTTAAATCAGTATGGGGTGAAATGGTTAGATGCACAAGGAAAGGCTATGAAGGAGCAAGTAATGGACCTTGTAATCCTTGAGCAATTCCTAAATAATTGTACCCCTAATCTCAAATCACACTTGCTTAATCAGGGGATCACAAATGTTAAAGAGGCTGGGAGGAGGGCATATGAATATATTGCAAATGCTATCTCAGCTTATGGGGAAAGAAAGCCAAAGAATGGGGAAAAGAAACCAAAGAATGGGGAAAAATCCAAAGAAGGGTTTTACCATAAGCAGAATGGGTACAATCCACAATCTGAACAGTAAACTTGACCCAGAACAAACCAAACGAGAATGGGGGTGGGGGGAGACAGGGATCACCCAGACTCCAAAGAACACACACCTCCCAAGACCCTACTAATGATTCAAGACAGTGTTATAACTGTAAGCAAACAGGGCATGTGGTATGAGACTGCCCCCAAAGAAGGGAGTTTCATAGCCCTAAAAGTGAGCCTGATGAGATTATTGGGACTGCCAGTGCAAATTTTGTGTCTGTACTTCAACCCCTCCCCCCCTCCCCCAGAGGTGTTGATGATTGCTATCTCATCCCTAACTCACCCACAGAAGATCAGTTGCTACGAAAACCTGCTAAGGTTAACGGGATAAACTGTGTGGGGAGATTAGACAATGGGGCACACATGGTTATGGTACGGGAGGACTTGATCCCCAAACATAAAATAAACACCCATAGAAAGGTTGTGGTATCCCTGGCAACGGGAATCGAGGATATTTTGCCCCCAGCAACTGTAGATTTAGAATGGGAAGGCCCAAAGGGACCCATCCAGGTGACGGTACTCCCCAGAAAGGCAGAAAATGAAATGTTGGTGGGGAATGGTATAAACAAATGGATGCTGGGATGCAGGGTGGAACAAGCCCAATCCCAGGAACACGGGGAGCCGGAGAGCAACCCGGGAAGGGAGGGTGAGGGGCAACAAGACTCAGAGAGCCCTAAACAAGTTGCACCTCTACCCCTGGAACATGGACATGGGGAGACAGAGAGCAACCCTAGTGGAGGGGAAGGGTTACAGGAAGGCTTTACAGATCCTGCACCCCAACCTGTGAACTCCACTCAGTGGCAGGAAAACCCCAAAGAGGAGTCCCCAAACCAGCCAAAAGGCAGGGGAGGACAAGACTCGGGGGGGTGTGTGTGTGTGTGAACTGCATGTTTCCATCTCACATGGGAAACCGAAAGGAGTGAAGCCAATGGGTCAACCTGATTCTGAAACCCAGGACTTGGGACCCCACCTTACACAGGAGCGGGAGGGACCAAATCCTGCAGAATCAAACCGAGTAACCACCGCGGGGGGAGAGTTAGAGGCTGCAAACGCCCCTACTCAACCCAGGGGGTTGCAGAATGACCTGGAGGTTTGTTGTCCTACCTTAAGGGAAGGTGGGAAGTGGCTAACTGAAGCCAAGGGGTTACAGGCAAGCCGGGAGGTGGAGGATTCTACCTTGGGAGGAGGCGGGAATGTGCAGGAAACCTTTCCCGGGATGGAGGGGGGAACGAAGGGTATCTCTTCCCCAGGGATAGAAATGCACCACCCTGTAGTCCTAAAGGGGCAGGAGCATCAGCCTAAGAGTGAACTATGCGCCTCTGCCTTACCTAAGAAGGACCAGCGAAACGCTGCTGAAGTAGAGACTGGAGGGGAGGAAATGGTTAACAGTGTCCAGGGTCAAGCCGCTGCACTTGGTAAACTAAATCCTCCGGAACTTTGCGTGGGGAGGTCTGAGGGGACACTTGGAGGTTCTCACACCCATGTCACAAAGTCAGACTCCCAAGAAGGAGGAATACATGGTTATACGAACCCAGGGGATCCTGGAGGTACAAACAGAAGTTGGGGGCAGGGCACAAGACAGGCTGCTGATAATAGCCCCTTCACAGAAGCAGTTTTTGGCTTGGTGATTGATTTGAATGCAAAAACATTCAAGCACACCAGCACAGCCAGGACGGAAAGGCAAAAGACAATGAACACAAGTATTCTCACTGGGGATTACGACAATTCTCCAGGTGAAAAGGGTGTTCAAATGCAAAGTAACTCATGCTATACGATACGGGTACTCAGCAATGTGAAAGCACTCACACGCACTCCATGCTCTCTCCTTTGGGTCATACTACTGCTTATGATCTGCAGTCTGGACACCCCAGCCAGATCAGAGATAGAAGTGGGGACATGGCAAAAAGACATAGGGGGGATTCAGACGTTCTGATTTGTGCGATTTTTTAAAAAAAACGAATGTTTCATGCCTGTCTGAACACTTAAATTCGATTAAATGGAGTCAATATCGCACTAAAGCAATGCGTGTTGAAAAGCTACTCAAACCTACCTTTTTGCTGTCCGTTTTCAATAAATCCGCACTTAACAGCAGTGTGAAAGCAACATCGTACTGGTTTTAACTAGTGTGTAATCTTTTCTGATGTGAATGCAACCGTGCTTCCAAGTGCGCTGTTTTACTCCTGCCCCTACCGGAAGCAGTGAGACCAGCTGGAGCCCTGTAGTTGCCTCGCTGGGTGCAGGCTGCAGCCAGCTTCTCCCCAAAAAAGTTCTTCCCCTCCATGTTTCCCCTCCATGCTTCTCCCCAAAAAAGTTCTTCCCTCCAAGGGACTTTCAATCATCTGCCTCTGCCTCTACCGTAGTGCTGCAGCAGTAGCAGCAGCGGGATACCGGAAAGAAACCAGGGAGAGAAGCAGCGCGCCTCACTATGCGAGGGGCTTCTTTCCAGCAGCCTCAGGCTCTCCGTTTTTATTCCCTGATTCTACAAAGTAGCAACCTTTGCTACAAAGGTTGTAGCAAAGGTTGTTGCAAAGTTTGCAAAGTTGCAGCAAAGGTTGTTGCAAAGTTGTAGCAAAGGTTGTAGCAAAGTTGTACTTTGCTACAAAGTAGCAACCTTCTGGCTCCCCACAGGCCACTTCCTGTAACTGAACCGCACTGAGCAGCCGGGTAAGCACGCACTACAAGAAGGTCTGAATGCATTATTTCGCTGTACTTAAAATCGGTATGGCATGCATGTGAATGCAACAGGACTTGTTAACAGCGAACTATTGAGAACCAGTTTTAAAAAATCCAGATAATTGCTGCACGTGTGATTACACCCATACAGTCAATGAGAAACAGGCTGCCAGATAATCTGGAAACATGGCCAAAGTTTGTAACTGGGGAACAAAGGTTGTTAACATGGCGTTCCCACCCATTTGTCACAGTCTTATACAGACACCTCAGGGTATACCCCTACAAGAGAGTGAACCCAGAAACACTGAATCCTGAGGACCACTCCACTATGACATGGTGGAAAATACGTGAACATGATAGCTCCACAGGGCTGAAAGACGGTTTGGAAAACCAAAGGTCTAACTTTAATAGGATTCAAACACATGGAAAGGAGGCAAGGGGGTTGCGTATCCCTACACACACCGGCAGGACACACCAGTCTAAGCATGTTACGGGACTCTGTTGTGCCCACTTCACAAGCAAGGGGGCTGTCATGGAGGAACATAGGGTCACACACATGTAACATGGGCCTACATGTAGACTACAAGTCTGGTAAATATGTAATGCAAAAGGCTCCACATGTATGTAATGTTACAATTGAGAACTGTAAAACCCAAATCAGAGCTGTGACACGTGACCAGGCTCCAGGAAATGGAAAGACAGTTTTGTTGATTGCTCCAGACGGATGGCCAGAGGCATTAAAAATGCTAATGCCGGCAGCCATTGCCTACGTGCAGAGACAGAGAAAGCTGATAACGAGGACAAAGGGAATTCTAGAAGCCTCGAGAAGATATGAGGAGTTTCCTCCTGGGGATATAAGGAGTTGTACCCCAGAGGGGGCAGTGACTATCAGGAACTCACTCACCATCTTCCAATCAGGAGGGCTGAGCTGAACCATGAACTGAGAGACAGGACTCAGGGAAACTGAGTCACTCAAACCCAGTAAAGTGGGGTGGGGGGGTGGGACCCTCCAACCCGTGACACTGCCTGTGGCAGGAGGGGTGGGGTAATAATTTTAAAAAATAATAAATAAATAAATAAATACTTTGTATGACACACAACACAGATTCCATTTGTACAATAGAGTGGACGGTGGAAACCAAAGGCCCATTGGTGTGGCATGGATGGGATCCTGTCCCCAGGTGTTGAAGGGGAGCAAGCCATGATCACTCAAGAAAAATAACTGCTTTGCTGCGTTAGGGGCTTATATGGGTTTCGCTTGGGTTAACGAAAGTTAAAACAGTGGAAGCCAGGTTTAAATTAGTTTGGGCGTCTATGCAAGGAGTTCGAGTCCAAGGCACGGGCGGACTAGGGGAACAGGTCCAGAGATGAGGAGAAGAGACAGGGCTGGGGTGCCAGAGTCAGAGCAAGAAGGTCAAGGTAAGGAAACAAGGAGTCAAGAAAATTAGACATGGAACAGGGAGTCACAGGAACCAGGCATGGAGTCAAAGGATCTGTCGGTACCCTAGGGCTTCCGCTGGAGAGCGGTTCTTATCAGCCAGTAGGCATTGCAGGCAGTGATAGCGCAGGTCGAGTCCAAGCAGGCAGCTAGCATGAGCATCTAGCAGAGGGGTTCAGCAAAGGCATAGTCAGGAGACAGTGCAGGTCAGATCTAGACAGGCAGCAAGGTGAGGCCCAGAAGTGGGTCAGCTGCTGAGGCTGTACCAGAGCTGATGTATTGGTGAGCCTCAGTAGCGCTGTGGCGCTCAGCTTTTATAGCAGAGAAGAGAAAATGCTGGTCACTTCCTGTCCTGCCCTGAGGGTACGGAGCTGCCCCTGATTGGTCAAGAGCATAACTGGCACATAGGCAGAGGAGCAGGCGCTATCTTCAGGTCTGCGGTAGGGGTATTGTGGGATGCCTCTCCTGCAGGTGCTATCTGAGGGTCTGCAGTAGGGATATTGTGGGATGCTTCTACTGCAGGTGCTATCTGAGGGTCTGTGGTAGAGGTATTGTGGGATGCCTCTCCTGCAGGCGCTATCTTCAGGTCTGCACTAGGGGTGCCGTGGGATGCCTCTCCTGCAGGTGCTAGCTGAGGGTCTGTGCAGTGGCTACGGGTGACAGGATCAAATGGCAAAAAGAAGAGGTCAGATGAACTGCCTAGTTTCCTGGGACTTGTAGGTCTGCCTTTTATATATGGCAGGCAGCCAAATCGGGAAGCCGGGAGGCGTGGCAGCAGCTGGGACAAGGTAGGCAGACAGGAGGGGCGTGACCACAGCAAAGTAGGGGAGGCCTCTTGAGGAGCGTGGCTGGGCCTGAGGTATGGTGAAGCAGCCAAGCCACTGCTCAAGGAACCCTGGTGAGTTCAAGATCTGTGCCCTACCACTTTACACATTTTTGACTGGTTTAACTGTAGCAGTTTAAAAGCACACTTTTATTAAAACCTATGCAGGTTTGTGTGTTGAAAGAGCCTAAAACTGGTTCAGCAGGATCCCTTGGATTTATCTTCTTTGCGGCATCCATTTTGTCAGATTTCAAAGGTCTGAATTTCTTTAAGTGCTAGGGGCTGGAAAGTCCCCCTTCCCTTCCCCCCCCCCATGCTGATGCTACATGCAGATTAGGTAATTAACTTGTAAAAGTTAAATCACCCCCTGCCAAGTGTTGTTGCAAAGGCAGCTTTAAAGAAAACAGGGGTTAAAAGGTGAACAGCAAAAAACGCTGCTTCTTAAGATGCCATTTATGTTTAAATCAACACTCAAAATCCTTACAATAAACAGAACTCAAGGGGTGCATTCCTCCAGCCATTGAAGTCAAGGGCAAAACTCCCATCGACCTGAATGGTGGAGCAGCGTCCTGTTTTTTTCTCTAACTATTTAGCTGATTGTTTGAGGTTCTGTCTCTAATAAACAACTTGAGAAAAATAACGTATCTGTTCCCTCAGCTTTCTGTTGCCAAATTATAATGAGGCCTCTGCACAAACAGTATCAGACAATGCACCACATCTGTGCGAAGGACAAAATCATAATCAGTTCAAGAAACTATGTTAGAAGGATGTTGGAATGTGCATTCTGAACCCTCATCACTTGGCCCAATCACACAAGCAATTTTTAGTTGAAGGCTCAAAAGCACTTCGCTTTCGTTAGGGCAATTTTCCTGCCAAATTTAATCCCCCCCACAATTTGCTTTGGCATTAATTCTTTTTGTTAAAAAATAAATAAAAAATGTCAGTAGAATCTTTTTACAATAAGGGAAGATGTACTTTGCCTGAGCTCTTGAATCCAAAATTTCTTTGAGTAATTTTTGTCCCAAATATATGAAGAAAAGTTCACTTTTGAGCAAAAACTAGGCCTTGAAAAAACTCTTGGGCAAAAGTCACAGAAAATCAGTAGAAAATTACTCCTACTGCTGTGATGACTGTTGGTTTTACTGGGAAGCAAGTCCTCAAGATAATTCATGCAGTAGCTATGTTTGCCTTCTTATCAAATAAAACTGGGCGTGGTCTCAGCTTTTTATTTTTTTTAGAAGATATTTTATTGTTGACTTTAAATGATCACTTTTAACTGTTAATTGTAAATGTCTTTTTGCAAATTTATTTAATGATTTTTGTAATTTCTAGAGCACTGCAGGAAGGGGGTGGGAAGGGAAGGGGACATCCTGGAAGCTCTCTGGAGGCGCCTTATAGTGGAGGGTGTTGGGAGGGAATTACGAATACGGATTCATAGTACGGATCCAGATCTTTGATTCCAGATTTAATTATGGGTCCGTACTATGGGTCTGTATTTAAAACCATTAAAAATAATAACAGAAACCTGTACATATGCAAAATGGCCAATGTGCACGTGCAAATTGGCTGCCCTTTTCCAAAATGGTAGCGGCACTGCTACCACTATTTTGGAAAAGGCCATGCATGCGCAGAATGATCTGGTGGCCATTTGCGCATGCACAGTTATTTTTGAAAATTTTGTTTTGAGCTTTAAAACGAACCGCAACAAGCGGGTTGCAGTTCGGCAGGACTGATGCAGATTAATCTGTAACTGCCCGCTAATCCGTGTCACCCATCCATAGCGCCTTCTATGGGTAGGGCACACCAGAAATGCCCAGCACCTCGGCCTGTCTTGGAGATTGCCTGCATCTCCTGTGCAGGCCAGGCAGTAAAGTGAGGCAGGTCATGTTAAAGGCTCTAGGGGGCTGTCAAAAAGGTAGTGGACCAGAGGTTCCCCACCTCCACTCTAAACAATTGCCACAGCTAGAAGTCTGCCAAATCAGTGGCCGTTTGTGGGCTTTGGTTCAGGTCTGTAATGAAGGACGGGGATGGAGTCTGTAGCTACTGCTCTGTGAAAGGAATTCTCTCTTCTGCAGAGTGGGCTCATCAGAAGGCCCACTTCCCTCCCACTTCAATCTGATGGTGTGGGTTTAAGTAAGGTTTCAGTGGTGCATTGGTTTTACGCTGCGTCTCTGCACAGGAGGGAATTTCATCCTGGGTTCTGCATCCAAAGTAGCTGCAGAATCAGAAGACTGGAGATAATTCTACTCCAGCTGACTTCAGTGGCTTTAACCTCACTCCCCAGGCCTTACTTCCCACAGGCTCACTTCCCACAGGCCTGTCACACCTGCTCCCCCCTGCCCCCCACATATATCCTGGTTGTGGGAGGGAGTGCGCAAGCCAGGATATGTGCAGGGTTCGGCCGCTCGGAAAGCTCCCCCGTGTGTCTTACCCGGCAAACACACGCAGCGATACAGAGATGGATTTCTTGCTCTCTATTGCTGTGTGTGTTTGCCGGCAAAGCTGCGTTGCAGGGTGGGAGGACTTTCAGACCGGCCAAACACTGTTCATATCCTGGCTTGCGCATTCCCTCCCACAGCCAGGGTATGCATGGCGGGCAGGTGTGAAAGTGGCCGGACCAGTCTGAGGTGTTCAGATTAAGGATGTAATCTCCCACCTGTCGAAGTCAATGGCAAAACTCCCATTGTCTGCAATCCCAAACCCCCTGTGCGCAGCTTCCGCGTAGCACAACGTCCCCACAATGAACGGGCGCGTGGGTTGCACGCGGCACATGCGAAGCATGACATCGGTCCCAAAGTCTTTAGTGGTGACAGAGTGACTGAGTCTGCATATCAACATGTCATGTTTATTGAGAGATGTCTGAACAAATATCTTTTCAGCTCTTCACCACTAATCATTGAGAGGCAGCCTCCTATAGGAGACAGTGCACTATCCACACAGAAATAAATGAAATAACCGAAACCTATCGGACAAAAGCAGGAACAAATACATGTTCGCAGCCACCACCCAAATCAAATGGGTGAATATGTCAGATATTGTATTCATCCAATATTCACTTCAGCTCTACTCTTAATTATATTTCTGTCAGCTCCAAACTGTCATTTATCTCTCCTGTTGCTATTCATTGCCTCAGGGCAGGAAATGGATTTTGTCCGTTCTCCTTTTTAAGCAGGGAGGAAAAGACAAAGGGTCTCATTTGGGAAAGCCACCTGCTCTGATGCTTGTCACTATTTGTGTAGCTTGGGGAGATTTCAAAAACAGCCATTGTCCCTTTGAAGCAGAGAGAGTTGGGGGCTGTTTGTATTTTTGGAACTGACATGGAAAAGGGAGAGACGCTTTTCTCGTACAGCTGACAATGCCACTCAGATCATCAGAAATTCTTGCAAACCCCCAACTAGGGTAAACCCAGTTCCAAACTGCAGAGAATGGGTTGGAAGCTTGTGTTTCTTCCATTATTTTAATTAAGAATATAAGAAGATAAGTAGTGCCATACTGAGTCAGACCAATGGTCCATCAAACCCAGCATCCTGTCCTCAGACAGTGGCCAATCTCGATCACATGGGAGAAGAACCAACACTCACAGTGGGCAATCCATTCCCTGTTGTTCACTCCCAGCTCCCGAGAGTAAGAGGTTCATCCCATAAACTACCTGATTAATAGCCACGAATGGACCTATTCTCTAAGAACGTATCCAGTCTTTTTAAAAAACCCAGCTATATTACTGGCCTTGACAACGTCCTCTGGCAACAAATTCCATAGGCTAATTATGCGTTGTGTGAAAAAGTACTCCCTTGTATTTGTTTTAAATCTGCGGGCAGCTCGTTTCATGGAGTGTCCCCTAGTTCTAGTACTGTTTGAGAGGGTAAAGAACAGTTCCCTATCTACTCATTCCACACCACTCAAGGTTTTATAAACCTCTATCATGTCCCCTCTCAGACTTCTCTAAGCTGAAGAAACCCAGCTTGTCAAGCCTCTTTTTGTACGGAAGCCCTTCTATACCCTTTATCATTCTCATTGCCCTGCTCTGTACCTCTTCTAGGTCAGCTATGTCTTTTTTGAGATGGGGCGACCAGAACTGCACACAGTATTCCAGGTGCAGTCGCACCATCGGTTTGTATAGAGGCATTATGACCTCCTAAGTTTTATTCTCTATGATTTATTTGATCACCTCACTCTTAACACCCTTTTCGAAATCATTAATGAGTACATTAAACAGCACCGGTCCCAATACAGATCCCTGAGGCACACCACTTTTTACATCTCTCCATTGTGAAAATTGACCATTCAGTCCTACCCTTTGCGTTCTACCCTTTGCGTTCTATCTTTTAACCAGTTTCTGATCCATAGTAAGTCACTACCTCCTATCCCATGGCTTTTTAATTTTCTCAAGAGTCTCTCATGAGAGACCTTATCAAATGCTTTCTGGAAATCCAGGTACACTATATCTACCGTGTTTCCGTTGTCCATATACTTATTTACACCCTCAAAGAATTCCAACAGATTAGTGAGGCATGACTTAGCTTTGCTAAATCCATGTTGACTCTTCCACATTAGGCCACGTTTATCAACATGCCCAGCGATTCTGTTCTTAATGATAGTTTCCACCATTTTGCCTGGCACAGATCTCAGGCTTACTGGTCTGTAGTTTCCAGGATCACCTCTGGATCCCTTTTCTAAATATTGGGGTTACATTTGCCGCTCTCCAGTCCTCAGGTACAGTGGCAGATTTTAGTGATAGGTTACAAATTACTAATAGTAGGTCTGCAATTTTATATTTGAGTTTCTTCAGAACTCGGGGGTGAATACCATCTGGCCCCGGTGACTTGTTAGTATTTAGTTTGTCAATTTGCTCTAGAACCTCCTCCAAAGTCACATTGATTTGTGACAGCTCTTCCAATTCATCACCTACAAAGTAAGGTTCTGGCGTGGGTATCTCCCCAACATTGTCTGCAATGGAGACCGAAGCAAAGAACTCATTCAGCTTCTCTGCAATGTCATTTTCCTCCCTAAACACCCCTTTCACCCCCTGGTCATCTAACGGCCCAACTGACTCTCTAGCAGGCTTCCTGCTTCTGATGTACTTGAAAAAGTTTTTTATTATTAGTTTTAGCGTCTTTAGCAAGTTGCGCCTCAAATTCCTTTTCGACCTGCCTTATTAATTTTTTACATCTACTTTGGCAACGCTTATGTTCTTCCCTATTTACCTAATTGGGACTCTCTATTCATCTTTTAAAGGATGCCCTTTTGGCTCCAATAGCCTCCTTCGCCTCACTGTTTAGTCACACAGGTAGACATTTGTTCCTCTTCCTACCTTTCTTAATTTGTGGAATACATCTAATCTGAGCTTTCAAGATGGTGATAATTAATTAATTATTATTTATTATTTTTATAGCAATGTACCTGGCTCTGTACAATCAGTAGTTATAGACAGGTTCCTACCCCAAGGGCCTTACAGTCTAAGGCCCGTTTCGCACAGACATTCTAACACTGATAAAATGGGTGTTACATTTTATTATACATGTTGCAGGGCACCCATAGAGCACACCTGCAACCCTGCAACATGTATAATAAAATGTAACACCCATTTTATCAGTGTTAGACTGTCTGTGTGAAAAGGACCCAAGTAAGTCAAGGGAGAAGGGAACATAGGAAGAGACAAGGATACATTCATGGAGTTGAGTAGTCGCAGGTGCACATGCTTAGCTTGTGGCACTTTCTCATATTACATGGGAGGTGGATTTCTACAATTGAAATCACGGCTCTGTTATTGCGGGAATTGGCGCACATGAGAATGGACTACTCTGCTTTAATTGAATTAATTAATTAATTAATTAATTTAATTTAATTAATTGCTTTTAATCTGCAAGAACACCCATCCGTGTAAGAGCTACATTTGGGGATCTGGTCATGTGCGAGTGTTCTTGCAGCATAAAAGCGGAATAATGCATTCTCACGTTCACTAATTCCCGTGATAACAGAGCCGTGATTGCAGTCGTGGAAGTTTCCCCCCGCATGTAAGATGAGAAAGTGCCCTTAGTTACAGGGAAGAGGAGGACTGAGAGAAGGAGGGAAGAGGTGGCATCCATGACAAGTCTATGGGGATGAGGAGCTAGGAAAAGCCTGACAGAAGAGGTAGGTTTTCAAGAGGGATTTAAAGGTTGGGAGGGAGGGAGCAGAACAAATGTATTTAGGGAGGGAGTTCCAGGCATGGGGGGCAGCAAGGAAGAAGGGGCAAATATGATTTGAGGAGCCAGGGAGTCGTGAGCAGTTGAGGGTGGTGACAGAGGAAAAGTGAATCTCCTGGACAGGAATGTGGTGGGAAACAAGTGTGGATAGAAAGGTGGGAGCAAGGCCATGAAGAGCCTTGAAGGCGAAGATGGGGAGCTTGTGCGGAATACATTCATATAGAGGGAGCCAGTGTCGGCGGGCTACGTAGGCGGAGCCAGGGCAATGGTAGGCGGAGCCAGGGCAACGGTAGGCGGAGCCAGGGCAACGGTAGGCAGAGCCAGGGCAACGGTAGGCAGAGCCAGGGCAACGGTAGGCAGAGCCAGGGCAACGGTAGGCGGAGCCAGGGCAACGGTAGGCGGAGCCAGGGCAACGGTAGGCAGAGCCAGGGCAACGGTAGGCGGCATAACCCAGCAGCAAGGAGTTCCAAGGGTTATTACATTTCTTAATCAAGCAATTCCAATTAGGTTAGGCAGGTTATAATCACCTCCTCTGCCAGGTTTAAAAGCAGGAAGATAACCTTTAAACCTCACTTACAAGCAGTTTTAGCAAAGACACACACACACGCAGCAGAGGTTAAGAATACTGCTTCACAAAGAAGGGACTTGCTGCATATATGTTGGAGGAGACCCCAATCCCTGCTTCAGAAGTCCCTTCTGAAGCAGTATTCTTGCCCTCTGCTGCGTGTGTGTGTGTGTGTGTGTGTGTGTGTTGGGGGGG
>QEPC01011244.1:1875668-1896785 GCA_003113815.1 Sphenodon punctatus | reverse complement strand
CCCCCCCCCCCCGCTCTGAGTGGCGGATGGGGGGGAGCAGCAATGGCAGTGGGAAGCGCAGGGAAGCGGCAGTGGGAAGGCGCGCTGTTCAGAGCTGTGAGCTCTCTGGACAGTGCGCCTCCAGGCTCTATGTGCGGCTTAAGCAGGGAGGAGCTTTGGGGGGCAGTGCGGTGCTTTGGGGGGCAGTGCCCAAATGCCCTGCGGGGGGAGCCGCCACTGGCCAGTGTAGAGCGGAGAAGAGGGGCTGGACATGATCAAAGCGACAGACAAGGTGGATGACTTTGGCAGCAGAGCACTGAATGGAAGTGAGAGGTACAAGATCCGAGCAGGGGAGACCAGTAAGGAAGAAGTTGCGGTAGTCAAGGCAAGAGATGACTAGAGCATGGACTAGGGTTTTGGCAGTGGAAACAGTAAGGCAAGGCTGGATTTTTGCAATACTATGCAGAGCAAAGCAACAGGACTTGGCAACAGCCTGGATCTGAGGCATAAAGGAGCAGGGTCACTTGTGGGGGCTGGTCAACCTTACAAACAAACTGGTCTGGATGAGGTAGTTGAAAATATTCTGAGGGGGGCTGGATGGGCTGCTGAAATGGGCTGCTGAAAACCCATATTATTATTATTATTATTATTTATTTTATTTATATAGCACAAGGAATGTACCTGGCACTGTACAATCCACAGTCCGAGACAGGTCCCTACCCCTAAGGGGCTTACAATCTGAGAGACAAGAGAGGGGAATACGAGGGAGGGGTAAACATCAGGAAAGACAAGAGGACATTCATGAGGTTGAGAAGTTGCAGGCTCACGTGCTTCGCTTAGTTACAGGGAATTAGGTTCTGAGTGAAGGGGAAAGGATGCCGTATCACTCATGACAAGCTAGAGAAAGCCTGATGGAAGAGGTGGGTTTTCAGGAGGAATTTGAAAGTTGGGAGGGAGGGAGTGGAGTGAATGTATCCAGGGAGGGAATTCCAGGCATGAGGGGCAGCAAGAGAGAAGAGGCGAAGACATTTAGAGGAGCAAGGGGTTCGCAAGCAGGCGAGGGAGGGGGGCAGAGGAGGAGCGAAGCTCCCGGGCAGGAGCGTGGTGGGATACAAGAGTAGAGAGATATGGGGGAGCAAGGCCATGACGAGCCTTGAAGGTGAAGACCAGGAGCTTGTGCCGAATGCGTTCCTGTAGAGGGAACCAGTGCAGGGCGGAGAGGAGGGGCTGGACATGGTCAAAGCGACGGGCAAGGTGGATGATTTTGGCTGCGGAATGTTGAATGGAGATGAGGGGGGCCAGATCAGAGCAAGGGAGGCCAGTAAGGAGGAAGCTGCTGTAGTCAAGGCGAGAGATGACTAGAGCATGGACTAGGGTTTTTGCAGTGGCGACAGTAAGGCAAGGCCGGATTTTAGCCATATTGTACAGAGTAAAGCGACAGGATTTAGCAGCAGCCTGGATCTGAGGCTTAAAGGAGAGGGAGGAGTCAAAGATGAATCCCAGGTTATAGGCTGGATGGTGACTCCCTCAATGGAAATTGAGAGGGAAGTAGGAGGGGAGCGTTTCGGGGGAAAGATGAGGAGTTCAGTCTTGACCATGTTAAGCTTGAGTTGGCGACGAGACATCCAGGCTGAGGTGTCAGCAATACAGGGTGATTTCAGACGTTACGCGGTCCCGATTCACCACAGCGGATTCCCGGTGGGAATGAACCGAACAACCACCCCCCGTGGTCAAAAAAAGCTCCGAACAGACGTGACGGGACCGGGACCACGGCAGGGAATCGGGCCGGCAGATTACGGACCGGGGCAGCGCAACAGACGTGACGCCGATTCCCGGCCGTGGTCAAAACACCCAGAAGGCGCTGGGTCAGCCTGTCCCGGCTGCTGCTGTCCCTCCACCGCCTCCAGGTGCAGCACAACCACCTCTTCCCCCGCCCGTGCCTCTACCGCCACCTCCTCCCTTGCTCTCTCGCCCTCCGCTCGCCTCTCCCTTCCGCCTCACTCCATCCCGCCCCGTCCCCCTGCTGCTGTGTGCCCTTTAAATCTCCCTCCGCTGCTTGTGTTGTTGCTTGTTGCCTGGCAGTGACGCTGTGTGCTTTGTCCCTGGCTGGGACTCATTTCCTTTGATTCCGGCTGGTGGTTGCCGGCCAGATGTTACTTTTTGTTGGTTCCCGTCGGGAATCGCTTTGACCACGCTTTCGGAGATGGTCCGGTGGGGAGCTCCGGAAGCGTGGTTGATTTTGACCCCATGTGGGTATTGACTGTGGTGAACATCTGGCGGCTGCTGAACAGACGTTCAGGGTGCTTTGGCCCAGCCACGGGATTGACCGTGGTTCACTGTGGTTGAGCGTGATCTTGTAACATCTGAAAATACCCAGAGTCAGCAATACGAGTCTGGATGGAGCGGGTGATTGTGGGAGTGGAGAGACAGAGTTGGGTGCCATCAGCATACTGGTGATACTGGAAGCTGTGGGTTTCAGTGAGTTTACCCAGAGAAAGAGTTAAAGGGAGAAGAGAACGGGGCCCAAGACAGAGCCTTGGGGAACTTCCACAGAGATAAGAAGCGACGTAGAGGAGGTTCCAGCAAAAGAAACATTGAAGGAGCGGTTCGAGAGATACGAAGAGAACCAGTCAAAAACAGCGAATCCAGGAGGAGGCCATGATCGACAGTGTCAAATGCGGCAGAAAGATCAAGGAGTACAAGAACAGAGCAGAGGCCCTTAGACTTAGCTAAGAGAAGGTCATCGGTTATTTTGGCAAGGGCAGTCTCCGTCGAATGGAGAAGGTGGAAGCCCGATTGGAGGGGGTCACGGGAGGAATTAGAAGAGAAGAAGTCCAGACAGCACGTGTAGACAGCTCACTCCAGGAGTTTGGAAGCGAAGGGTAGGAACGAAATGGGACGATAGCTGGAAGGGTCAAGAGTAGCCTTCTTAAGGGATAGGGGATATGATAGCGTGTTTGAAGGCCAATGAAAATGACCCAGTAGAGAGGGAGAGATTTATGATGTTCACCATCATCAAATATCAACAAATATGGATTTGGTGGATGTTTGCAATCTCCACAAGACATGAGTGGCTACAGACCCACCTTCCTTAGGGTCTTGAGGTCAATGGGGCTTGCTCAAGGCAGATGGGTGGTGCACAGCTGATGAGTGTGGGGTAGGCTATATGGAATTTTTTCTACTGTTTGCAGGATCAGACCCCCCCAAACGCTGCCTTTTCACATACAGTGAAAGATGAATTAACTTTAGTTTGAGGTTTGTTAATTTCTCTTCTCTAAGAACTGGATTCTCTGCTGGCACTGATATTATCTCGGCTAGGAGTAATTCTTTGAAAAGCATGAGTCTGCAGTGGGGTGAGATCATAATCGTGGCCTGCAGAGAACAGAGAATCATCAGCGTGCACCGCTGATGAAACACACCCTCCATTAAGAAACTTACTCCACTTTCTAGCTTTAGGAAGTATTAGTTACAAGTGATTGACGGAAGGTTAAATCGGACTCTTAGAAGGTGGTGTAAACCTCATTAAGCAAACTCAGCAGTGGTATTGTGACCCTATGGGAAATGGGGAGAGAATAAAAATCCAAATTAGGAAAGGTTAAATTCCTCCCTCTCTAAATCCTGTGAAGCAATTTCTTTCTTCACTTGAGTATAAGAAATTTTATACTGCGAGCTCTTAAACTTCTTATCTGGTAAAGCCATGGCAGCCTGAATTGAGAATAAATGTATACTAATACCTATGGAGTTTTTCTTGCTCAGCAAGGCCTACCTTATTTGACACAGGCTGAAATCCTGTCCTCATTGAAGTCAGTGGTTGTCTTTTGAGGGACACCTGCTCCGCTCCTGCTCTGCCCCACCCGTGGGTAGCCCGTCTGTGTAAAGACGGGCCACCCTGGAGTGAGGCAGAGCAGAGCAGGTAGGGCCAGCTCTACGTAAAGGTGGGCCACCCTGAAGTGAGGCAGAGCAGAGCAGGTAGGGCCAGCTCTGCTCGTGGTGCTCCGAAACATCCCGAAGCACCGCGAGTGGAGCAGACTGCCCGAACCCAGAGCGCCGGCCGGGGGCAAAACAGCAGTCTGTCTAAAGGACAGACGGCTGCTACAGCGCTGCTCCTGGTTGAAGGTTGCCCCAGCAACCGCGATAGAGCTGCAGGTGCCGATCTGCCCGCAGTGCTATGGTGCAAGGTAGGGGGCGTGTGCAGTCAGATGGTGGGCCACCACAGTGGCTGCCTCCGTGTAAACCTGCCACACCTGGAGCAGACCCTGGATCTGTCTAAAAACACCCAATGTGTCTGCTTTCATTGACTTGTTGGGCAAGGATTGCACTCAAAGTAAAACCAAGCCGCCTTATTACTGCCAAGCTGAGTGCAAGATGGCTTGGAGATGTATATAGGGCCAGATTCTGCTTCTTTATTATTATTATTATTATTATTATTATTTTATTTATATTTTCTTTTATTTCATTTATTATTAGGGTTGGGAATCCGGAGAAAATGGCAGATTCAGATCCGTTATGGATTCAGATCAGATATGGATTTTGATTACAGATCCATATTTAAATCTATAAAAATAAAAAAAAATCCTTGTGCATGTGCAAAATGGCCACCGGACCATTCTATACATGTGTGCCCTTTTTCCAAAATGGTCGCCATTTTGGAAAAGGGCAGCCAGTCTGTGCATACACAAAATGGTGGCTGCACATGTGCAGATTGGCTGCTCTGCATGTGTAGACCAACTGCCCTTTTCCAAAATGGTGGCTATGTTGTCTCCACTGCCGCCATTTTGGAAACGGGTGTGCATGTGTAGAATGGTCCGGTGGCCATTTGTGCATGCACAATGATTTTTTAATTTGTTTTATTTTTTAAAAAAAATTAAAATAGAATTAAAACCGAATTTGCAAGGTGTGTTGCCACTTTTGTGGTTCGGTACAGATTAATCTGTAATGGCATGGTATGAACAGTTACAGATTAATCAGAATCTACAATGCCCACCCCTATTATTTATATACTGCTGGCAATTTACCTGGCGCTGTAAATTTAGCATGGATGTAATTCCACTGACACCGGTAGGATTTTACTGATGTTTTTATTTTGACAATTCCACATGTTCAAACTATTGCCAAAGTGACCCATCCAAAATACCAAAAGGATTGATGAAACGAAAATGGAGAGCAGTTGCTGTTTTCAGTCTGGATATGATAAATTCAAAACGTTAGCTTCATTTGGCTAGTGATGTGCAAAGGTGCTATTGCGCTATAATCCAGTCCTAGGTCACGTCCAGACTAACAGTGTGAATCAAAATAATG
Organism: Sphenodon punctatus; assembly: GCA_003113815.1. NCBI lineage: Eukaryota > Metazoa > Chordata > Lepidosauria > Sphenodontia > Sphenodontidae > Sphenodon > Sphenodon punctatus. The sequence goes on along the minus strand of QEPC01011244.1, from coordinate 1,891,508 downwards.
ACTTTGATTTAATTAAATCAAAGTACGTACTCCACTTCAGTAGTGTTCAGATGAACTATAAACCGATGCAGTACTGCGTCACTTTCTCCTCAATCTGAGATGGAATGGTTGCTGAATTATTATTATTATTATTTACATAGTGCCAACAATGTACCTGGTGCTGTACAATCATAAATCAGAGACAGGTCCCTTCCCCAAGGGACTTACAATCTAGTAAAGCCCAGGGAGGGGAGACAAGGAAGAGGGGAACTTAGGAGGAACCATGGCCACTACTCTCCCAATAATAAGCTTTTACACAAACTGACGTTTCAGGAGTACATATTTTTCTTCTACTCCTGAATAACACCCGTTTAGCACTGTTCACGCGAACACTTCTGGAGTAAAACAGAAGTCAGGCCCAGCTACATTGAAATAACTTCAATGGACCATGGCCCTACACACATGACTTTTATACACGTAAGTGCTGTGTGTTTTTCTCTTGTACCTGAGAAGACGCTTCTTTGTGCCTTTGTAATCGACTTTGTACTGTTCACCACTGTCAAGATGAGACGTGACCTTGCTTGTGCAGTATCTTATGCATCTCAACAGCCTTCCAGTGCTGGCTTCTTCTTCTCTCGTCTTCCCCGCATGTACAGGAAGTCAGCTTGTGTTTGGTTCCTCATGTGTGATTAAACTTGAGTACTTTTACAAAGCTGATGAGTGCAGTTATCAATGGAATCTCTGTTAGCTCATTTTTCAACAAGGACAGACATTGCTTTCCTGGGGCTGTGAATCGGGAGGGTTGCCAAGAAGCTAACGTGAAGGGAAAAAAAGACACGGCTTCAAACACCTCACATGGCTTAATTGCATCAATGTGCTTTCATCAATTATATTACCATTGGCAGTGTGTATAGGAGTGGGGCTGGCAGGGCAGGTGGGGAAGCTAGAAACAATGGCCGTCTTTACACGGACGGTGCGGCAGCACCGATGGGTGTGGATGGGTGGGTGAGCACACCCAGCAAACACCCGGCGACGCCGAGCAGGGAGACAGTTACACAGACAGCACCGCGGGGGGTTGTGGGATGGAAAGGGAGGGGCCGGCAAACACCCAGCGGCTAAACGCGCATCCCAGGAAGCACCCAGCAAACACCCGTGGAAGTACACGGACAGCTAGGACCTGGAACGCCAGGGAAGCCCCACCCGGCACAGCGACGGCACAACATGGCCGACGGAGGGCAAACGAAGCCGCACAATGCGGCCCCGCCCTCGAGCCGCCAGGACCCACGCGGGTGTGGCAGGAGGGAGCAGGGATGACAGCTGCTACAAAGGAGCTGTCTTGTCCCAGCCCCGGCACAGAGACCAGACAGTCTGGTGCCATGCCCCCGCCTCCCCAGCAGAGCACCCCCCACACAGCAGGCAACAGAAGCACACAGGGACGGGCACATGGCCCACGGGGGGCAAGAGGGGGAAAAGCACCCACACCACCCAGGCAACCCCGCAACACCCCCCAGAGGAGCCCGGACAAGGGAAGAGGTCAAAACAAAGCACTACACACACTCGGGGAAGGAACACAAGAACCTTTAATAAAAAGAGGAATCTGCAACAGGGGAGATCAACAGGGCGGTGCAGGGGGACGGGGCAGCAGAAGGGAGGGGTGAGAGCCAGCAGCGGCAGGGCCGAGTCATTCCCCGGTCAATAGGGCCAGAGACCCCGCACCCGGCGCCAGCACTCAGCCTGCGCGCGGTCGAGCCGGTGCAGCCGGTCCAGGACATGCAGGAGGAGCTCCAACACCTCCCTGTGCTCCCGGGTTTGCTCTGAGATCATGGCTTGCAATGCATGGGACAGAGGGAGAGGAGTCAGCCATCAGAGCCGGCTCCGGGCCCCAAGGAACAGCACCCACCACAGAGCTACACAGGGACAGGGCCTAGCAAACAGGCAGCACACTCACGTATGGCATCGAACAGCCGTCTGCCCGCCTGCATGTCCCATGCTGCCCACTTCCAACTGCAGGACCATCCCTCCTAGGCACAAAATTGTCAGCAGCACGACAACTGTAGCTGCAGGAGAGAAAGGACAGGGCGATGGGGAATGGCTGCATCAACGGGCCACGGAAGGGCCAGGGGCAGCAAGAGCACCAGTGGCACACCCCACATGCTGACAGCTAGCACCCGGTAGAGCACCCCGGACCCCTGCAAGAAGAGGGATTGGAGGGGCAAAGGCCAGGGCCTGCACACCCCCTACTCATGCTCAGCCGCCCAGCGCCCCTGTTGCTGCCGCCCATCCATCACCACAACCGCATACGGACAGCACCAACAGGGGGCGACAGCAGAGGGGAGGGGTGGGGCAGGGCCGCGGACGGACCAACAAACAGGGGAGCCCCAGGATGCTCTCCTAGCTGCCCACCACCAATACCACCAGGAGCGCACGGGCAGGCGTAAGCGCCCAGCAGGGAAGCCCCCAGGGGAACACACCCCACAGGCCTGGTGCCCACGAGTACACACCAAGCACATCCCCAGCACACAGCCACAGATATGGGGCAGGGAAGCCGCCAAGGGGAGGGGGCGCCCAGGTGGCAACGCCGGCAGAGAAGCAAGGCAAGACAGGTCATCACAGAACAGCATTTTATTAGCGATGGGGGAACGGGATCCCCCAAGCAAAGAGAGGCAGTACATGGGGGTGCAGGTGGAACCGTGGCCGGGCAAGGGTACCACAACAGCAGGGCACAGGTACATCCGCAGCCAGCAGGTGAGGGCACAACGGAAGCCCCAGCGGGATGGAGCCGCGGGCACCCAGAGGAAGCGATGGGGTCCGGCGGATGATGCAGCCGGCAGCGGGGATGCAGATGACAATGCAGAGGCTGTGCGCCGGCACGGGGGGGGGGGCAGGCAATGCACAGGCACGGGCAGCACAGTGGCAGGAAGCGGGTGGCGGTGCGGCACAGCTCAGGGACGGTCCGGTGGGTGCTCCCGGGATGGAGTCCCCTGCGCAAGACCCTCCCAGGTGAACAGGCCCCGTCGGAAGCCCCGGGAGCTCATATGAGCATCCACTAGGAAGCGGGGAAGGTGCTGATCGGCAGTGGCAGCTGCATCCCGCACAGCTGGTAGGTCCCTCACTGATCGAAGGGCGGCGAGCTCCACAGCGGTTCCCTGAATGAGTGGTTGCATCCCGTGTTAGTATGGCTGGCCAGTGCGCACCACTACCCCCTCCCACGGTTCCCAGGGTGTCGGGGGGGCTGCCCCTGTGTTGTAGCTGCTCCACCTTTTCCCTCCCCTGTGGGGCCCCCCTGCCCTGCCCTTTTGTGGGATGGGTGTTTCCGGGTGTTCGTGGGTGGGTGGGTGGCCAGTGTGTATCAAATAAGATTGAACTAAACTTTATCGAAATTATATAATTGAAACCTAAATTTTAATGAGGTTCAATGTACTTGAGCTTCTTACATTCTTCATCGCCATTATTAATTAGCCACATTACCTCAGTATCGACGCAGGAGTCTGCGTGTATACGACCCCTCCATTGAGGCTAAAGGTTCTGGATGCCAATAGCGTATTTCAGGGGGGAAGGGGAGTAAAAGCAAAGTAGGGGTAGTTACCCCTGGAGTTGGTGATTGCGTGAACATCGACTTGTTTGTTTAGACCATGTGGTTTTCATGTTATGGCTCTTGCTATATCCTTCTACAACCCTTTCTGACCCTGGTCAGGGCCACTGGCACCATTGTATTGGGCTGAAACATGATCTTGAGTTTCTCTGTTATCATTGAGAATCACGGTTCTTGACTCTTTTAATGCAAGAAACGATAATTTAAAAAAATGCCGATTCTTGACATTTCTCCATTGAGAATTTTTTCTCAAAATACAGTTTACCATTAGTTTACTGCAATTTACTGTTTACTGTGTACCTATTTCCTGTTTATCGTATACCACATCCGTCCCAGTAATGTGCTTGCACAAAGTGCCATTTTGCATTTTTACGCATGTGCATTACCAGGATGAAGGCAGTACATGGTAAGTGGTACACAGTAAATTGGTATATGGCAAATTGCAGTAAATAGTATTTTGAGAAAAAATTCTCAACTGAGATCTCTGTCTGTTATCGAGATTGTACCGAGATCTCAGTGACAATTTTCGATTTTTGTGATATTTTCACAAGAAAAAAATTGCTTCTTGTTTCAGCCCTACAGTGATTTGCTGTAACCAGGGATATAATGTGTTACCAGTTGAGCAGAACCAGCTGTTAAAAGCCTACCTAAATACACATAAAGGGGGGCAGCATCGGGGAAACTCTTAGGAAATCCTTTGTTAATTGGTTAGAATCTCTCTCCTGGCTGTAACTAGAATGATTCCTAACATGGGGAGAGGGGCTGTTTGCAGCATCAATAACTCTCCCAAAGCTCTGAGTCTTAGATGAAAAAAGCTATTTGAAAAGAAATTCCAGAGATAAAAATTATCCTCGTTTTCACCCCAGGGGACTAGGGGTGTTTTAAAACTATTTTTTCCAGTAATCCACGTACCTAGAAACACTTTACTTTCACTAATCATAGGGGATGATTTTCATTTTTGGAAAATGCTCTTTTTAAATGTTTCTAGGGTCAACCATTCATATCTGTCTGTGGCTTTTCAGACTGAGGGCTGGTTCCTGCCGGTCTAGCATTAACTCTGCCTTTGTAACTCTGGTTCCATTACCTGTTACCCTGTCAGAATATCTGTCTGATGCTGTAGGCAAACGTGTTGTTTCTGGCCAGCGACTTCCGAATTCGGAGCTAGGCCTCCTGAGACTATTGTGACAGATTTTGCTGCTGCTCCTTTTATTTTTGCTGCACCACCAGTTGGGAGGTGGGTTTTTCAGAAGTAGGATTGAGCCAGGCTTATTGCTAGGGGTAAGAGCCCCCCTTCTAGCAGTTGCTGACCTAGAGGGGCCCCAGCCAGGAGCCTCACTGCCACTCTCAGGGGCCCACTGCAAGCTTTTGCTGCCATGGCAACTTGTGGGAGCTGGCTGACAGCTGCTGCATGACGCCACCACTTTGGGAGGGGTAAGAGAAGGGGTAGCTGGGAGTTCCACTGGTAGCTACCACAGGTTTCAGCCTGGAGCAGGCCTCCTTGGCAGCCCACACCCTGTTTGAGTGGTGGCAGCCATCTAAGGAGGCTTCCAGCCAGCCTCATACTCCCTTGAAGATGGCGCCCCCCAACTCAGTTCTCAGCAGGCCTCCCGAGAGTGGCAGCAACCTCACCTGGGTTTCAAAGGGCCAGCATTCTGCCCTGCCCACTCTGAAAACTTCCTTCCTGGTGGGGTCCTTTGAGCTTGAGCTCCGCTAGGAAAATTTTCAGAGTGGACAGGGGCTCATCTGAGCTCCGTGGCAACTACTCCACGTACTGGAGAAGAAAAACAACCCGATTGGCAGAGAAAGACGTGTCCTAGAGCAGAGAGAATCACTTGTGACTGGTTTTATAAATGGTATGATGGCTTTTCCTTTAAGGCGTTTTGCCCCCTGCTCATTACAACCGGCTCCTCTAACTGGAGGTGCTTGTATTTGATTTGAGACATAGCATAGCTGTGTAAACAAAGTTGCGAGGTATCGTGGTCCTACGTGTGCCACTGGGAATGCAGTGTGTTGAGTGGCAAGGAATTCTTGGCCAAACAGCAGACATGAATGAACAGGCAAAAGGACAAACTTGTGTGATTGTTTTCTGACAGTCTGTTAAAAAGAAAGAAAAAAAGAAAAAGAAAAAGAAAAAGAAAGAAAGACATGCATTGTTTTTCATGTTCTAGGATTGTAAAATATACTTATTTTCTACTGATTCTTTTTAAAATGTATAATAGCTGAAACATTATAATTGAGGTATACATATTACAATTGAAACTAGGTTAATTAATTCACTTTCTCCGCTTCTGGAATAAGCGAACATTTTGCATGAAAGTGGTTAGCCATGTTGGTCCCAAATGTAAGAGATGGAGAAGATGAGAACTTCTGTTGGACCAACCTTTGTTGGTGAGAGTATGCAAGCTCCCGGGCTACACAGGACCCTTCCTCAGGCATGTGATAAGTCTGAACTCCTCCTCGTGTATCCCTGTCCTGCATTTGCTCAGTCTGTAAAGTTCTTACTTGTTTCGTGCCTGAGGAAGGGCCTTCTGTAAGGCTAGCCGTCTCAGCAACAATGCCAGCAGCACAGCTTGGGTTGAACACATATTACATGGGCGAAAGAAGAGTAGGGGACGTGTCACCTGCAAATTTCCTCCATTTATAATTCTAGAGATATGGGGGCAGGGCTTATATGGGTTAGCATCTCCCACAAATTTCAGCCCGTAGTTATTCCCATAGTTATATATCATTTCTACAGCACTCTAGGGCCGCTGTTAGATCAACGACTCTACGGCTTGCTGGAAGTGCTTCCTGAAAAGCTCTACTTACCGGCTTGAAGGAAGTGCTTCCTGAAAAGCTGCATGGGGTGCGCTTAGACACCCCGCACGGCTTCAAAGAGATTACACGAGCTGCAATTCCTATGGCGGCCGGCTACTTCCGGTGCGTTTAAACGCACCCCGTGCAGCTTTTCAGGAAGCGCTTCCTTCAAGCCGGTAAGTAGAGCCACTCATCTAAAAGCGGTCTCGGTGTTCAAAGTGGTTTACAATCCTTATCTAGTTCACCTTCACTACAGTGCTGAGAGAAGGGTCATTCTTATTCCCATTTTGCAGATGGGAACTGAAACTAAAAGACAGCCGATCCCGATCGCTGCGGATTGCACGTATTCCTACTGCGGGCACTTTGAGCCCTGCGGATCCTGTGCGCATGGTCTGGGATCGGACTCGATGACCTGCCCAAGGTCACCTAGCAAGTTCATAGCCAAGGTGAGATTTGAACCCGGGTTTCTCAAATCTGTATCCAACACCTTATCCACTAGGCTCTATTGACTTTCTTTCTGAAATGCGACCCCCTTGCCAGGGAGCCCTCTTTAGTACATTTAGCTTTGGGAAGTTCCAAACTTTAGGTCCCATATGCTTGGTCACAGGGAGAGCAGTGGCAGACCTTGGGTATCCTGCCAGTCTCCCCCAGGTCAGCAGTCTGACTCCTTCCCAAGCCAGCCTGATGGCTGTCTTCCCAGCCTGCCCTTGTCTACCCTTGATGCAGCCTCTTACAGCTTCCCCATGCCCAATAGTTCCCCCATTATTTGATTAAGGCCTTATGGGGCTTGAGTTCTCATAGAGTAATTTTAGATGGTAGGACGGTGACAGGAGCAGTATTGGGTCCCTCACTGTTTCTTCTGTCCCCACTGCCTGGTGCTCCCAGGAGATTTCCACACAGCTGTTATGAGGTCCTGTTTAGACTTCAGAACAGCTACATCTAACTGCCTTGCCCGCACAGTGTGCACGTGATAGACCCAGTAACTCTTGTGTGGGGGTACAGTGTAGTAACAAAGCAGCCTATAGCTGCATCTGTTATTTGTTGCCTCTGTTTACACATTATGGTAACCACTCGTTCATGAGCAGTTACCGTAAAGTGTAAAAACACCCATCAAAGGCCAATGCTCATAGATAATTTCCTTCACCCTCACTATATACTGGAAATCAGGTGGTTGTAGCATTTCTGTTTTGGTTCCTGATCCAAAGCTCTCTGAAATCAGTGAGAAAACTCATATTGTCTTTGTTGAGCTGTGGAGCAGACTCTTAAGTGCACAATCCATTTCCTTGAGTTGGGGGGATGATGGTGGGCCGAGAGGGATATGAATGGCCCATTTGTTGTGTGTGTTGAAGACAGCGTCTCTAAGGCAGCCCTTGATTAAGAGGCTTCCCTGGCGCTAAAAGATTCTTGGAGGTTCTCCCCTGAGCGGAGCCATTGTGTCTAGTTAATTCTGCTCATCGTTGGCTCCTTATGAAGGTGCTTTGTCTGCAAAATGTCTGGCACAATTAACAGATGACAGAATAAAAAATGAGCCCCGTAGTGTCAACTTACAAATATTGGCATCTCTTCAATGGGAAGCAGAGACATGAATCGCTGTGCAAGTCAGACTGCAGCATGCCCTTATTAAGGGTTATGAATGGAATGGCAGGTAGAGTTCTCCCATGCAGACAAAGAAACTGAAAACGGCAAAGTGCTCTTTTGTCACTGATTATAATCGGCTCGAGGCATCTAGGAATAACTTGCATTTTTTCCTTTACGATCATTAGCTATTATGTTTGCCTGCCAAAGAGAGCCCCGTATGCATTATAAAAAGAAAAAAACCCCTCACCATACTAAATATATTGCGTTGCCTGATTCAAGTGCAAAAAGAGAATCTCTGCTGTGCTTATCAATGACAGAACATTCTAATGTTGAATCAAAATCGGCCATTCCTGACTCAGTGGGAAATCCTGTCATGTTGGGAAAGTTGCCAGATGATTGGAATTTTTGAGTCCAGAACATGTTTCCCAATTTCACTGCTTTGGGGATTGCAGGTGGTGATTTTTTGGCAACATCTGCAATCTTTTGTCACTTTCTGTCAATTTCCATGACTTTTTGATACTTTGGGTGACTTTTCAGTACCTTCATGTCATGGTCTTTGCTTTCCCCGCCCTGTGCCCTTTTCACCTCCAAGTCCTCTTCACTCATTCAGGGTAGAGGAGTGGGGAGGAGGCGGCAATGCTGCTGTGCTTGCTATGTCTTGTCTGTCTGTACTGCGCCTGTCTCCTCCTTCCACCTGTTGGAATGGCGTGGGCCCCACGTATATAAAGAATCACCTCTCCTTGTCCTTTGTGGCCTCTAAGATCGGCCAAGAGTGCTCTCTTACAAATTCCATCATTGGTCCTGGTCTTTTTGACTCGGGCATGAAGAGAGGCATTCTTGGAGGCTGCTCCACAGCTTTGGAACTCTTTTCCCTTGGAGGTTTGCCTATGCCCTAGTCTGAGCGTTTTCCGGAGGCAGTGTAAGACCTATGTATTTGGCCAGAATTTAGCAGACAGGATTAGGATGGGGGTGGGTGGGTGTTATGTGTATTTTATGTATTTTTTTGGTGGGTATCTTTTGTATTTTAAATGTGTGTGTTTTATTATGGTTTGCCACTGTGAGCCTTTGGGGATAAGGCAGGATAGAAATCAGAATAAATAAATAATGAAAGTACCAGAAAAACCTACGGGAACAAATGAATTTGGCTAAACCTGGTATGTTTCCACATTGGAGAGAGGCAGCGAATTGTCCATTTTCAATGAAAATGGCATTCACCTTGAATTGTCAATTCCGTTCAGTTCTGTATCTTACACCAGCTCTTACATCATGGCTCTCCAGCTAGTGGCCTGTGGGTCAGATCCAGCACAGGAACTTGAAGAGCTAGCTAAGAAGTTAGACAACCCTGTTTGACATGGCTAAAAAGAATTAAACTCCCTTTACTCACACTTGATTTATACAAATGCAAAATCTCACTTCTGAATTAAAATATGTGTGGCGTGTTGTGATGCCATCTCTCTGGAACTTAAGCAGACTCTAGCAGCACTATCTTCAGATGGGCTAGTGCAAGCAGTAGCATTTAGCTCTGGCACACATTCCCTTGCAGCTCCAGTGCCAAGTGGTACCAGCAGCCAAGGGGTATCCTACTGGAGGATCATGTCGACACACCCTAACTCTGGATCCGAGACCATCCAAGAAGAATCGGTTTAAACCAGGGATGGAGAACCTCCAATCTGTGGACCGGCCAGATCTGGCCCACAGATTGTTGTTGTTGTTGTTATTATTATTGCTACTACTACTACTAGTAGTAGTAGTCTTTGACAGGCAAACTACTACTACTACTAATAATAACAACAACAACAATCTGTGGGCCAGATTTGGCCAGTCCACAGAGGGGAGGTTTTCCATCCCTGGTTTAAACCGATTCTTCTTGGATGGTCTTGGATCCATAGTCTGCATTATAAAAAGAGAACACCCCTCACCATACTAACTATATTGTGTTGCCTGATTCAAGTGCAAAAAGAGAATCTCTGCTGTGTTTATCTACTACTACTACTAGATGTTTTTAAATTATTTTTTTCCCCTCAGCTCCTGGATCTGGTCCCTGGACTCAGTTCCTACTGTCAAGAGTGAAGTTAGGGGCAGGAAGGGGAGATAAGATGATGCCTTCTTGGGTCTCAGTCCTTAAGTATCATTTAGTTTTCTCTGTTAAGTAACCAAGATCAACCAGCCCTGTCTCCCTTTTATGGGGAGTGACACTTACATTCTTCCTGACTCCTTTTGACGTTGTGTGAGGTGTACTTGTCTTGTGTGTGGGCTGACACAGGAAAATATGGAGAAAGTCATTTGGCTGGTAATAAATTGCCACTGCTTTGTACTTGCGTGACCGAAGTTCACCCAACCAGTACTATCCCAAAGTACTGGCTTTTTTTTGTTGCAGTTTTTTGCAATTCCCAGCTGACGGGATGGCAAGAGTGGAAATAGAACTGTGAAGATGCCCTGTCAAAAGAAAGGATTGTGTGTGATAAAGTGGAGAGGAACAAAAATAATCTATTAGGAAGGTTTATGCGAGCAGGGCCTGGGAGTGACAGCAGGCGATGAGAAGAGGCCAATTGTATCCGAGCTGCGGAAGCAGCAGGTGCAGATTGCAGAGGTCGCTGTTTCTATCCGGCAATGCTTCACACACACACACGGACTTATCTCCAGTTTGATGGGATTGCTCTGTGCAGCCAGGGGGCTGAAGAATCTGTTCCATTGAGCAAAACACAAAAATGTGCAGCTGCTTATCAGCAGCTGGGTGGGTTCGGGGCAACGGTTTGCTTGAATACCGAGTTTGAGATTTCGGCAGAGAGAATGTCTTTTCAGTCATACAGAATGAAAAGGAATGCATTTGACAGCACGGAGGCAGAACTATTTCCATAATGGTCAGTTTTCTGGGAACATCACCCATACTTGTGTGCCTGAATGGCTTTGTGGCCTGTTGTTGGAGAAATGAATGAATGCAGTTGGTACATGGCAACCACGGTTCACTTTCCATTGCTGCCTGTTGGAGCGCACCCACTCGAGCTGTGAGGGCCCGATCCCTGCATGGCCCTGTGGTGTACAAGTGCAGCTGCCATACTGAGGGGCAAGTGTGGGGAGCTGGGCAGGTGGTCGTGGGGAAGTGGGGCGGGCCTGCCACTGTCTGAGCTGCTGCATGGCTGGGGCAGGCCGAGGTGCCGGCCACACAAACAGGGGCCCGGCTCTGCCTTGCCTTGCTTCTCTCCCCTGCTCTGACCAAAGTCCTGCTCCCACCTGTGATGCAGCAGTGCATGATGGGTGCTCACAGCCGCCACTCAAAGCCCTGCTTTGGTACTCGCTGTGTAGCAGGGCAGACGGCAGCTGGGCAGACAGGCCGTTGGGGTAAGGCTGCTCCATGATGCGGCCTCAGATTTTTCAGAGGATGCGTCGCGGAGCAGCCAGCTGCTCACCCTGCCCCGGGGTTGATGGGGAGGAACATCCGACGGCCGCTGAGCACATGAGCTACTGTATCTTGTGGCCTGGCCACCCAGAGTGGCTTAAGGCTACCCAAGATGTGGTAGCCTGCCCATAGCGTCTCATGTGACTGCACTCTTGAGCAACTGTTGATGGTGCCTTCTGGGGTGTGAATTGAGCTTCTCGCATTTTCTTCATGTTCCGATGAACAGCAGTTATGATGTAGACGTGCCTTACTTCACTTTTACTCCCTGAAGTGCTCACACCAACATTAAATTGACATTATTCCAGGGTAGGAAGAGAAGTATGTCCTCCTGAAAAATCAGGCCGACATACTCCCCTTCAGTTTGAAGTAGCTGCCTGTGTGAACACGTAGCAATGTGAGGGTGGTGACGGAAGGTTCAGCAATCATTCCCAGCTTTCTGGAGCAGTTACGTCAGTTTACACTCTTCTTCTCAACGCTACCGAAGTGGAAGAATGACTTAGATTTAACTAAATTGAAGTAGTTGCTTCAGCTTGCCTCTGCACCCCCCCAGTGTGGAGGAGTTATGTAACAGGGTGCCCCTATGGGGTTGAGCGTTATTAACAACATCTACTGTCTGCTAGAACGACAGCGTATGTGAGTTCTTAGCTCCGTGCGTGCTCTTTATTTGCAAGCACCCTGTATTCCCCAGTCCCATACAAGTTCCTTGATAGCCATATACAGTATTTACATACAAAGTCCTTTCTTAGTCCCAGGGCGGGCCCCTGGCTGCGGGCTGGCTCATCCCTTCAGGTCGCTTTCCCTGCTCCTACTTTTTGCTCTGGCAGCTCACTCTCCAGCAGAGCCCAGCTCACTCTGGCTGCCCCTCTAGGCAATGCTCCAGTTGGCTTTAGTGCCTCTCCAGAGTTCTCCTTAGTCTGCCCCCACCAAGCTCTCACCTCAGGCATTCCTAGCCAGGCTCCTGGGTTGGCTTAGCCCTGCCCAAACCCAGCTGTTCCCAATCAGACCCTTAGCACTGGTTCTCTAGCAAGTCTCTCAGGCATTGCACCTGGGAGGAGGGCAGGTGCCGTCCTCCTTGAGTGCCTCCCAAGGCGCAGATCTGATAACAGGAGCCCCTGAGCCACTTAAAGGGCCAGACAGTCACCCAAAACCTGACTGTTACACGTCACTTAAATTTCATTGAACTGAAGTAGCTACTTTTGTTTACCTCTTCTCATTGGAACATAGTAGAGATGGGCCTTTGGATGGAATTATGGATTTGGATCCGTTCCAGCTTCGGATCTGTTGTTTTTGGATTCATTATGGATTTGGATCCCATTGAAGTCAATGAGAAACCTATGTGTACTCCCATCCATAGTCCCGCCTGGAGTAGTGGGTCTGGCCTGCCCTGCCCCATCCCTCGGGGCCCTGGAATGGTGCTTACCAACCTCAGATGGCTTGACTGAGGCTCCGCTGGCTCACCACTCCTCTGAGGGGCCTCCTGGTAGACTTCTTCATGGCAACATGCTGCTGAGCTCCCGGCTCCAAATTGTGCATGTGCAAATGGTTGCCGGGGCCATTTTGCACATGAGCAGCCCTTTTCTAAAATGGCAGTGGCAATGTTGCTGCCATTTTTGAAAAGGACAGCCATTCTGTGCATGCACAGCAGCCATTTTATTCACATGCGTAGACCAGCTGCCCTCTTCCAAAATGGCGGTGACACTGCCACTGGCATTTGGGGAAAACTTTATATTTATTGTACATGGCAAGAATGTAGGCCACGACTGCCTTTAAGTGCTCCTGAGAAACCCTGTTGGGATTATACATAGTAAATGAAAGCAGGAGGGGCAGTATAGGTGGAATTTGAGGCAGAACATGGTCTGTAGAGCCTTACATAATAGTGAGAAGGAGGAGGAGGATGTCCATTGAGGTGGGGAACCATTTTTCCCCTCCCAGGGGCCACTTTGAAAGTTAGTACAAGCTCCGAGGGCTGCAGAGAAGCTGGAGTAGGTGTGCTCAGGGGGTGGGGAAGGAAGAGGAGGGTCCAGATCATGGATCTGTGCCATGGATCCGTCCCCTATCCTTGTGTGCATGCCCTCATCTCTGCTCACTTACCCTGAGCTCAGTTTTTCAGTGCTTGGGGGTAGGAACTGGATCCAGGGGCCAAATCCAAGAATCAGAAAGGGGGCAAATAAAAGGTTCCTGAGCCTGAGGTTTCCCATCCTTGGTCTAAGGGAACCATCTACCAGGTATGAGTGCTGGCACACAATATGGGTGTTAATTACATTCATCTGAGTGGTATTCACTTCACACCAGTCCAGAGTACTGGCACTACTCTCCCAAAGAACTGGGCTGTGAACTTCAGATTCCAGCTAAGAGTTTTCTGTCAGGCAGCTAGGAAGAAAACCCACAACAGCATCCTCTTTTCATTGGCACCTGGTTGCTCAGGGAGTCACCAAGCGACAATAAGTGTGATCTTCTGAGTGGATAGAACAGTTGCTAGCACTTAATGCAGGTGTGAATCCCATTTAGCTGGGAAGTAAACAGAAGGAAATGGATTGCTCCATCTATGCCCTATTTGTACAGTTTTTCGAACATCCAGCGTTGGCCCTTGTTGGAACCATGGATACCAGATAGGCCATTGGTCTGACTTGGTATAGTGTTTCTTAATGAAACTACCATGACTCTTCTTTTAGCCCTGGCAAGGTAACTCTTAGTGCTAAAATCAGTACCCCAAAACCAAGTTGACTCTATCCTACCCAAACAAAAAAGATTTGGAGGTTCTGGTAAGTGCAGCTATTTGCTTTCGTCCTGTCAGGTATGTACAATCTAGGTTTGAGTTTTTTGAGTTGGTTATTTTGGTTTATGTTTATTGGGTGTGTTTTTTGGTTCAGTTATTTTGGTGGTTTGGTGATTTTACTATTTTAGTTACGTCATTTCTATTTACTATTTATTTTTTTATCAACTTCTATTTTGCATATCGTGCAATTGCTGAAAAATGGTGTAACTGAAATGACTGAACAACTGAAATACTGGGGAAACTGAAATGGAATATCCCCCCTGCCCCCAAATCCTGATATGCAAGTACCCATTTCGGTTGTGGATTCTATCAGGGTACCCAAAGTGATTCTCCAAAGTAAAACACTACCCATGAATAATAAACCCACTACCCATTTCAGCTCTGCTTTTAGGGTGTTTGTTTACAAATGGCACAGTAACCACGGTTTTAAGTTGTGAGTGTGTGTGTTACGCACCCACAGCTGGTGAGTGCCAGTGCTAACAAATGGCCCATGAGTCAGAGGGGAGGACAAGGTTCTGGGAGGGAAGGTATCTGAGAGATTGGGGAAGAGGGGGATGATAGCCCCACTTCCTCCATGCTTGGTTCCTAGGGGTGGGAATATCCGTATCGGATAAATCTGAAACACCCGATAATCTGGTGTATCGGATTAATCTGATAATCCGATATTTACCGGTATCGGCATACCAGATTTTTAACATTGGCCGCTTTACCTGTTTTTTTTACATTGCGGCCATTGAAGTCAATAGCCGCAATGTAAAAAAAACGGTAAAGCAGCCAATGTTAATAATCCAGTATGCCGATACCAGTAAATCTGATACCGGGGAGATCTAATACCGGTAAATCCGGTATCCCGTATTCTGCCCGGTGTCCCATCCCTGTTGGTTCCTATTTGCTACCGCAACTCCTTAACACCTGGGTTGGACTTAGAGCTGCCACTACATTTTCCGACCAGTGGCCCCAGCCACCCAGCCCAGGATGCAGCGGGAGTGGGGGGGAAGACAGGGACCATGGCAGAGAGTCTTCCACCCCTCCTTTACTCCTGATCCTCCTCAGTGCGGCGTGTGGGCCCGGTCTGTAAAACCAAACTTCTCAGCAGTGGTCCTCCGTCCCTGCCCCTCCACTGCTGCCAGCCAATCCAGAGAAGTCCCAGTCACCCACCCCAACATTGCCTCTCCTACCCAAAGGCCCCAAGATAGAACTAGCAACATACCAATATGTGGGCATGCGTTAGCCAGGATTAGCCCGCACGGCATTCCTATACTCCCTGGTAGGATGCTGTGCATGGGCAGGGCATGCAATGTTGAACATGTGTTCAAGTAACGTGCCTACCTAACAGGAGGCTATTGTGTCATTTGTTAACACCCCGCAGTTATCACTTACTACTTATTTGTATAGCTCTTTGTTATGAGAAACAAGAGGGACAACTGAGCTTTTAAATCTCTGTGTGAATGGAGAGGGAGGCAGCATGTGTAAAACATTAATTCATTCAATAAAACACAAGGTGCAGTCCCAACCCTTCCCCTTGATTTTAAGCTTCATTATCTGATCACCCTTAAGTTTGTGTTTGGTGCAGAAAATTATAGGACTGATTAGAATTTTTTTTGAAGAAAACTTTCCCAATAGAAAAAGTTCTTCCATTTAAAAAAAATGGTCTAAGCCTTTGTTTTGTTTTGTTTTGTTTTAAGAATTTCTTTATTATTATTATTATTATTATTATTATTA
>QEPC01011244.1:1852811-1863318 GCA_003113815.1 Sphenodon punctatus | reverse complement strand
CACTTTACAAAATTTTAGGCACAATAAAATCACGCACAAACCAAATCATACAGTCCGCCTTACTGCAAATACATTATATATTAATTAATTATTTAACTCGTTATTTCGCCAGGGTACCCCCCCAAACACGGGAGCGGCACACACGGGCATCACCAATCACTTATCAAGGCAAAAAATAAATAAGTCAAGGACTAATCGGGAGATCAATCTAGGTCAAAGGCAGACCCTTCTCATAGGAGCATCCCTCCATGGGCGTATAATAGTTTTCAGCCAGTACCCTGATCGCAAAGTTTGCCACCACTCTTGCCCTACTTGGGTCGTTCCCATTCAAAAGGAATTGCAACCACTCTTCCTCCACCCGGAACCTCGGTTCCAAAACTCCACTAATCTTCAGGAGATCTTCTCTCAATTCCTTAAGGGCTGGGCAGTATAGTAGAATGTGGATCATTGAATCAAGTACCGCCCCATCACATCTCCTACAAACCCTTAAGTTTTTTGGTATTTTGTGGTATCTACCCTCCACCAATGCTGAGGGAAAGAGGTTACATCTCAATAGCGTCAAAACCCTTCGCTGCTTATCATCATTACTAGAAAGTTGTTTAAAGTATTTAGCTGAGCAACTCTTTATTGGATTGCACTTTGTTAAAGGAAACTTTTTTCATTCAGCGTATAATTGGGTTGTAGAATCTACTGCCAGAGGCTATGGTAAGGGCCAGTACTATAGCTGAGTTTAAAAAAGGTTTTGCCAAGTTTCTGGAAGATAGGTCCAGTAGCAGCTATTAGGCCGCTTTTAGACGAGACACATTTGCGCATGATTGTTAAAAAATGCGCTTGTTTTAATGCTCGTTTATACACCTAAACCGTTTTGAATGTGTATTTGCTGTGAACGTGTAAAAGCCCAAACCATTTTGAATGTGTTTTTTAAATAATGCGCATCTTTTAAAACCTGTTTTGGCACCCCCAGATCATCAAAGATGCTCAAAACCGGTTTTTAAAAAAATGCGCATTATTTAAATGCGCATTTACAAAACCACATTAAAAGTGTCTCGTCTAAAAGCGCCCTTAGCCAGACAGGATCAGGGAATACAACGGGAGCTGGGGGAAAACAACAGGGAATGGATCCCCCATTGTGACCTCTTGGGTGCTTCTTCCAAGCCACCGTGATTGGCCGCTGTTGGAGACAGGATGCTGGGCTAGATGGACCATTGGTCTGACCAAGTATGGCACTTCTTATGTTCTTAAACTTGATTTGTCACGTTATTTGCCCTGGGCTAATTTTAAATTCTTCATGTCATGTTTGTGGCACGGCACATGGATAGCACTTTCCATGGTACCCTGAGAAAGAATCTCCCGTCCATGAAGACCAGATGAGCTAACATAAAAATATGTACTGTGGGTATGCTGAGTGCAGGAGTTAGTGGGATGGAAATAAACACAAGACTGAATGACATGAAGAAAGAGGGTAGACCGGAGCTATTAGAATACAAGAATCAGAAGACTTAGCATTTCACACAATGCACAGTTTGCCAGAGGAACTCCATGTCACATGATATTCCTGAGATCAAGAGCACATAATTCCAAGATGGATTAGACATGTGCATGTCCCTCATGTCCCATTGTGGCCTCTGAGGTCAACTGGGAGCATCCTCTTG
The DNA here is from genome assembly GCA_003113815.1 of Sphenodon punctatus. Lineage (NCBI taxonomy): Eukaryota > Metazoa > Chordata > Lepidosauria > Sphenodontia > Sphenodontidae > Sphenodon > Sphenodon punctatus. The sequence continues at coordinate 1,861,666 of QEPC01011244.1, read as the reverse complement.
CGTGTACCATCTGCTCCTTAAGTGCACACATGGAGCACATATAGAGAGGCATTCTTGGTGGCTGTGCCACGGTTATAGAACTCCCTTCCCCTGGGGATTCTTCTAAGCCTGAGCCTACTCATCTTCTGGAGGAAATTTAAGACATTTCTGTTTGTCCAGACATTTGCCACACTGGGATAGGGATGGGAGTTGTGGGATAGGGGGATTTTATTTGTGTGTATTTTTAATATATTAGGGGATCTTATTTGATTTTATCTGTATATTTTAAAACATTTTTTAATATCTTGTAACCTGCCCTGATCCTTAAGGACAGTGTGAGAGAAAAATGTGACGAAATATGTAGATGGATAATAAGGATATGCAGCAGTGTAAAAACAAACAAATACTTGAAAGGGATGGGATCAAAGAATTTTAGGGCTGGAAGGACCCCAAAAGGGGTCATCTAGTCCACCCTGCATGCCAGTTATATTTTCCTGCTTCAGGGTTTGATCCATCTGGACGCTTCCCTTTGGGCAGGTTACCCTATAGCTGCTTGTTGCAGTGTCTGTTACATTTTGGAAGCAGCTGGTACTGTCCACTGTTGGAGATGAGATAAGAATATAAGAAGTGCCACGCTGGGTCAAAGCAATGCTACGTCCAGCCCAGTCCTCTCCGACTGTGTGCCAACCGAAACAGCAAGCACCGGGCTGCAGGTAGCACCTGTCTCATTCAAGGAGGCATCCTCCGGTCATGCCAGCGTCAGGCCTTGGGTAGCATCTGCCTGCTTGGAGGTGTCCTCCAGCTGTGCTAGCACAGGAACACAGGTAGCACTGGCCCCTGTGCTTCAGAGACTGCTATGGAGTCAGCCAATCGGAGCCGGCTCAGAGGGCCACAGGGCGGGACAGGAAGCACCCAGCACTTCCTCTTCTTCCCTTATATAAGGAGGAAACAGCAAGCTATCAACAGCTTACCAACTCCCTCCCTCCTTGGATAGCTTCCCCAATGGGGCAGAGAACCATGTCCCTCCCCAAGATCACTTTGAAAAGTAGAACAAACTTCAAGAGCCACATAAAAATAGGGAGCAAAGTGGCTTAGGGGGGGTGTTCTGGAAAAGGAGGGTCTAGCTCATGAATCTACACTATGCATCTGTCCTTTTGTGCATGTCCTTATCTCTGCTGCCTTCCTCAGTGCTCAGTTTTTCAGTGCTGGAGTGTAGGAACTGGATCTAAAGGCCAAACCAGGAACCAGCAAGGAGCCAAATAAAAACTCACTGCATGCTGCATTTGGCCCTTGGGCCTGAGGCTTTCCAGCACTAGAGGATCATTCCACATCAAACCAAATCCATGCATTTTGGAATATTAGAGTTGATTCCCGTTTCCCTCTAAATTTCCGGCCCTAATTTTTTTGATCCTATCCCTTTCAAGTACTTGTTTGTTATGTTTTTACACTGCTGATACTGTTTTTACACTGTACTGATATTCCCCTCTTTGGGTGGAAGAGAGCCTGAGAATGGGGTGTTTATTACAGACAGAGTGCCTGCAGGATCAGGGCTAGCACACCCCTCTCCTGGGGTCCAATTTGGCACCGCTGCTCAAAAGTCCTTACCCTAATGTCTTTATTTACAGTGCCAACAAAAGAAAGAAACACTTGCCCAGAGTCCCCAGAGCCTCTTCTGTTCAGCTTTGCCTGTCTTGCAGCTGCTACCAGGAAGCTTCTCCTCCCCCCTCCATCCAAGGGACTGTAATAAGGGACTGAGGCCCTTTTCACACAGGTGCTCCCCCTCCCCGCACACGTGTGTGTGTGGGCACCCGTGTGAATGCTGCAGCGGGTGCAGGGGGGATGGATGGGTGCCCGTGGGAACACCGCAAGTGGGGGGTGGGGGCACGGTCCACCCATCCCACATGCACAGAGCAACGTGCGCCAATGCTTTGTGTGGGTGGGTGGGGGTCCGTGGGAATGCACCCCTACGCACTGCCTGCCCCCCCATCCCCCACACGCACTATGGTCCATATGAAAGGGCCTGAGAGAGCTGCTGGGAGCAGCTGGGGAAAGTGAGAAGCCCAAGAGAGTGGGACTTGGGACTAAAGGGTGAATAATAACTATTGGGGAAGCAGGACCCAGGTGGGGAGCCTGGGTGAAAGACACTATATAGAGATATGGAGGCTATGGTGGAGATCATGTGACTAAACGGACAACTGAGAGTTAATTCTCTAGAGACTATTGTGCATTGGGCCCTGATCCTGCAGTGACTTATGGTGGGCAAGTAGTGACCCCGTAAATCATGAACCCAGGCCCTATTCATATCATAGCCATGTTGATTTCATGTTAACTGAAAAAAATAAAATTAGTAAATACCTGCCTCCTGTAGTCCATTAGCCATAGGAAGACTCTTATTTGTAGTTGTCTGTTTGTCTGTGGCCCTTTTCACACGGGCACCCGCCCTCGCACACGTGTGTGATGGGTGGGGGTACCCATGCGAATGCTGGGACAGGTGCGGGGGATGGGTGGGCTCCCATAGGAATGGTGACCGGGGTAAGTGGGGGTGCGTGCGCGTGCCTGTGCTTCACCCATCTCCACCCATCACCCACACACGGCGCAACGGGCACACCCCCACCCACCCCCACCTTTTGGAAAGGGCCTGTGTCTTTGTGTCTTGATTAGATTGTAAGCTCCATGGAGCAGGGACTATCCTTATGTTGTGTGGATCATAAGGATCCACACAGCTCTGTGTATGACTAGTAGTGCTATAGAAATGATTAGTAATAGTGACCCTGTTACAGACTGTTCCTGCATCTCAACTCATCCCTGGCATCTGCCACAGTGCCTAGTTTAAACTGAGGACACGCTGTCAAAGGAACCCATTTAATGCATAGGCACAGTGGAAATGTAATGTATTCTGTGGGCTGCCTTGCAGGGCGATTTTGCACTGTTGACGTGACTTCAGTGTTTTGCTGGTAGTCAGTGTCTCCATTCATAGCTAGAGCCTGGATTCATAGCACAGCTGACGGGCTTACAACTGACCTGGCAGATTTCCTTCTGCAAAGCAGAATTGCTCGCAGTAAAGTTTTGTCACAGAAATAGTGGAGGTCATTGTTTCTCCACTGCGTGCTCATTCCGTGGGACTGACTCTATAAAAGGGTTTCAGTAAAAGGAAAAGAGAGAGAGAGCTTTCCCAGGCTTTTGGTTGACCTTACCGGGAGTTCTGCAGAGTACAACTCCCAGCAAACTTTGACTGTTGTGAGCTGGGATTATGTAGCAGGGGATGGATCACTCCGTTATCATCTGTTGCGTACTTCTCTGACGTGGCCACTGTCAGATGGTGGATTCTGGGCTTGATGGACCATTGGTGTACATTATTTATACATAGTATATTGTATACAAACGTTTTGGTATCAATCAAGCAGTAGTAGTTTATTGTTTTAACCAAAGGTTATAACAAAATTCAAATAAAATTACCACAAAAGCAAAAGTCTGGTACAGAACAAAAAAACAAAGCAATATTATAACAAAGCATGGGCCTTGCTCCTAAGTGGAGCATGGGCTTGATTAGGCCTGACCCCTGAAATTAATATTTAGCTAAAATTCAATTATGTAAAAAATCCTCAGTAACATGAATCTTGCTCCTAAATGGAGAGTATCCCCCCCAACTCCTAAAATTAATACTTAAACAAGATTCAATTACATAAAATCCCCAATAACATAGGACTTGCTCCTGAGGAGAGCATATGTTTGACCAGGCCTAGCCCCTGAAATTAGTGTCATAATTAGGGATGGGAATTTCGGTTTCGGGTAAAACCGAAAGTACCCAAAAATGGCCATTTTGGATTAATCTGAAATGTCGGTTCTTTGTCGGTTTCAGTTTTATCGGATCTTTTGCATTGATTTTTGTATCGGATTTTTAACATTGCGGTTTGTTCCCCGTTGAAAAAACGTATTGTTAAAAATCCGATACAAAAATCAGTGCAAAAGATCCAATAGAACCAAAACCGAAAAAGAACCGAAATACATGAGAACTGAAACCGAAAGTGACCAAAACCGAAATTTTGCCCAGAGTCCCATCCCTAGTCACAATGTTTTATTTATGATAGAACAAGCCATTCATAAAGATCACTTAGGCTCAGACGAGCCATGCAATACCGTATCATACACGCCGCACCTTACAAACATGTTTTGGGTGTTTAACAAAAGAGCAGGTCCGTGCCCATCTGGTAGCAGTGGCTACGGGCAGAACATGGAGAGGAAACACGGGGAGAAGGCAGGGCTTACCTGGAGATGATGAGACTTGGGGGAGCAGCAGTGAAGGAGAGGCCCCAGCAGTGGCAAGTCCATTTGGAGTGATGGTGGTGTATGAGCTGTTGGCCGGGAGTGTGGCAGAAAGGTCCTAGAAATGTCAGGGGTGGGACCCTGGTGCCACTGCTGCTAGGGGAGGCCTCCAAGCACCGCTCCTTACTCCCCTGATATTCTTGATGCTTCGACCGCTGCTCTTCCCGAAGACTGCCCAACACTGCTCCTGGCTCAGCTCTTGGTCGGTTCCCCCCCACACCTGATGGCAGCAGCTGCCCAGTATTTATTTATTTATTTATTTATTTTTCTACCCCGCCCCCTCCTGCTCACAGAGCAGTTCAGGGCGGCTTACAAAATGCATAGATAAAAACATAATTAAAACACACACATAAAATATCATGAAAACATTAAAATAAGCTGTGTCAAATAAATGTTCTCATTTACCCTTGCAAACAATACTAGAACTACAAGAAGACAGTCTATGAAATTAAGTGGCAGCAGACTGAAAACAAATGAAAGGAAGTCCTTTTTCACTCAACGTACAGTTAACTTGTGGAACTTGTTGCCAAAGGGTGTTGTGAAGGTCGGTAGTATAGCTGGTTTAAGCAAGGATTGGATAAGTTCTTGGAGGATAGGTCTGTAAATTTGTCAGATTGCTCAGGGGATGTAACCTCCGAATGTTGGTGAATAGCAAGGAATGGAGCACTTCATTATGACCTGTTGGGCACTTCTCTGAAGTGACCAAAGCTGGTCACTGTCGGACACAGGATGCTGGGCTGACCCAGTATGGTCCTTCTTAAGTTCTAACAGAAAACATATGATGATGAATCCGTTCCATATTTCCTGTTACATCTGGTAACACCCAAGGTAGTAGGGCAGATGGGGGAGACTAGCATTTCTCTTGCCCAGGTTGCGCCTGCTCTACACGTAAGGCTTTTGTTCCAGGTCTTTTCATTTACAGCAGGGGTGGGGAACCTCAATCCTGGGGGGCCTTATGCAGCCCATGGCTAGATTTTATGTGGCCCCTTTCCAGTGCCTGCATCTTCCCCCTGGATCCAGTTCTTATCCCCAAGCACTCAGGGAAATTGTTCAGGAAAAGGGATGAGGTTGTGCACACAAGGATAGGGAACGGATTCTTGTAACACACGTCCATAATCTGGAACCTCTTCTTCTTGAGAGCACCTCTTATGCACCCCCACAACCAACTTCTGTGTGGCCCTCGGAGCTTGTACAAATTTTCATAGTGGCCGCTGGGAGAAAATTGCTTCTGAAAGTAATGCTTCTGAAATAAACGTGTAGCGTGCACACACACGCATACAAACAGAGTGCGTCTTTAAATGTAACGTTAAGTGCAGCTGTTTTGGCACTCTCCTTGGAGGACAATCTTGGGCTTGTTCAGTCTAAATTTGTTCGAACTTTATTGAAAGCCATAAACTGTATTCCATCAGCCACTCTTAGGCTTGAATTAGGTCAATTGTCCGTTAGATGTCTAATATGGAAACACACTTTGAGTCTGTGGTTAAGAACTGAGAAACCTTTGACGGGTGGTTTGCTGGATCTGTTTAAGGCAAGACAATCATGTGAGTCTGTGGAGAAAAAAGGTGACCGCTATCTTATGCCAGATAGGATTTTCTCCTGCCTATTTTTCAAACAAATCTTTCGAGGCTGCTAAGTTTGAAATATTCTCTCACTTGGAAGATCTGGATTGGCAGAAAGATCTAGCTCTGGGGGCTGAGTTTCGGTCCCTGAATAACTTTCAGTGTATAGTGCCTCCCAAAGGGACCATGGTGCCTTATCTTTACTCATTTACTTCCTATAGGGAAAGGTACCTCTTTTTCTCTGCCAGGATGAATACTCTCCCTTCAAGGCTCCTAGAGGGTCTTTTGTCTGCTGTGCCTTTTGCTGTGCGATTCTGTCCGTTTGATAATTTGGAAATTGAAACTGTGTGTCCTAGTTTAATACATTTTCATATGTATGATGACTTGTGCAGCTTTTGGAAAAGCAGCCCGGTAGAACTATGTTTGAACTCGAGAAGTTCTTATTAGAAGACTCCTCTTTTGAGATCTCTGCTAAGGTAGCTAAGTTCCTCTTTCAGGCTTTTATTGTAAGAGGAAACTTCCTTCAGTCCTGTGGTATAAATTGCCAAAATTTGGATGTTTAAATTCCTTTTAGGTTTGGCATGTAGGACCTTATGACGGCCCCAAAGGGTTCCCCTACCAAATCGGTTGCTTTGTAATTAAATGATAAAATGAGATGGGTTGATATGAATTTGATCTGCAGTTGGTATATTCTATGGACTGAATATTGTGTATTAGTATTATAAGATGTTTAATTAGAAACGCTTTATTATTTGTGTTTTACTTTGTTTAAATTTTAAACTGTTTGGATTTACTCAGGCAAAGACCAATGGTTACGCCAAAATAAACATATTTGATTTGATGTAACGCTAAAGCGTGTCTCAAACTGTGCTGGGATATTGACACGGCACTGGTTGCGCCCCGTGTTCAAACGTGCCCCGTGTTTAGACACGCACACAATTACAGAGACAATAGGTGTTCCCCTCCCTCCCTTTCCTCAGACCGCGGGCGCAGCCTCCTACGCATGGGATTTCTAAGCAGCTGTGAAAGCATTTTGTCTTACAGAGTAGGTGCTAATATTCCTAGCAGTGGCAGAGGTTGCCAACGGGAGGGAAATGCAAACAGCATTGCAGCAGGAGGTAATTTCAGGAGTGCTTTCATAGTAAAGAAATGAAAAATGGAGTTTACAACTCCCTTTCAGCTGGCCGTTTAATTCATGATTTTCCCTTTGAGGGAAATGATGCTTGTGCTTCATGAGGATAGAGATAAGCAGGAAGGAGCCAGCCAGAGCAGACCCAAGTTCCGTCCAGAAAACACAATACTCTACTGATCTGATAACCGGAAGTTGATGCAGATGTACCACTTGATATATAAACGTTACACTCCCAATGTGTTTGCGGGGAAGACCAGTTGTGAGAGCAATGCAATCGTGTTCACAGCCTGGGTTTTCCGGGAGTCCAATACGTGGACACAACACGTGGACAAAACAATGTTCATATCGTTGTGCTGCTTACACGCAACGCTCAAAGACATCCTGGGGCCATTTGCCACCCAATCTATGTTACATTTAAAGATGCCCAGAGAAAACTTTGTCTAACAGAATCATGCCTTCTTGTAATTATTAGGACATAGCAAAGAGCTTGTTCTTTTTCTAATGAAACCAATCCCTGTTTAATGATCCATTTTGCAACCAATTGTATTCCCAGGATCTCTTTGCATTTTGTTGGGTGGTGAGCATATTCGAATTACTAGCTAGCTAGATGATTTCTGATATGGGTTCCACTCCCATTCAGTCTAGTAGGCCTCTTGCATGTCAGTCAAATGAGATAACACATCCTTCTCCTTCTTCTGCTCTGTTGCCACATTGGTTGCATTCAACACTTAGAAAGATGGAATGGAAAATTATGCTTTTCAGCTTGCAAGGGAGGATGGCATGAATTTTTTGACAGCACAGCAGTGGAAGCAGTGACATGAAGTCAGTGTATATAGTTACCTTAAAAAGGATGTTCTTGCTTGGGCTGCTCCTGAGTAATTGGGAAGGGTTAGATTTATAATAGCTTCTGTGAGGCTTTTTCCTCTGAATGAAACCATAAACCTGTACTTTGGGTCCCAGCGTTTGAAAGTGAGATTAACCGCATGATTTAGCACCTTGGATTTAAAAATGTGAAAGAAGAAATCAGTGGCTAGTGGATCATGACTTAAGTCTCAAAATGAGGTCACACAGGCAAAATATTTACAAACTGGTCTAACTGTTCTTATGTTTAGAAACTACTTCCAGATACTTAACCTCCACCTTTATTCCTGCAACTTCACCTCATTTCTTCTTGTCCCTTAGTGGTCATGAAGAATGGTTGATTTCCATCCTCTTCCTCACATCCTCTTACATATTAAAGCTTTTATCATGGTGACTGCTCAGCCTTGTCTTCCTGGGCATAAAAGTTCCTTGAAGAGCTGAAATGTGTAATCATTTAGTACCTGCTGGTAATACCCGTATTTTTGGTAACTGCATTGGGTGCTCGACCAGTTACCCAGGTACTGATTGGCTACCTGGAAACCTGAAATGTTGGTAACTTTTGGTACCAACGTTTTAATTTTCCAATTACTGGTTGGTATATTGGGTTGGAAAACTGAAAAATTGGTATGGAAAACAAAAAAATCGGGACTGGAAGTCAAGTTTTTCCAGAACAGGAAGTTGACTTTCCAAGACCAGAAGTTGACTTTTTGGGAAGGAAAGTCAAGAAGTTGAAAAATCAGTACCGGAAGTCGACATTCCAGGACATTAGGTACCCGAATCAGATCCATCACGTGCCATTCAGTACCGGATGTGTCAGGTTGATTCGGGTACCATTTGTCAGTAATACCCATTTTTGCAGGTACTCGTTTCAGCTTTAAGTCCCTTGTTTTTTCAACCTTTCCTCATAGGCCTTTCCGTCTAAAAGCTTTTCTGCCTCTCTCCTCTAAATCAACTCCTGTTTATTTGTGTCTTGACTCTTCCTTAATCTGTGGAAATTACCT
>QEPC01011244.1:1750012-1809909 GCA_003113815.1 Sphenodon punctatus | reverse complement strand
GGTAACACCTAGCTTAGTACCCAGCATTGTGTACGCATAGTTTGGATTATTTTTCCCTATGTGCATCACTTTGAACTTGTCCACATTAAATGTCATTTGCCATTTGAATGACCAGGCACCCAGGGTCATAAGATCCTGTTGCAGTTTCTCACAGTCTGCTCATGTTTTAACTGCCTTGAATAAGTGGTGTCATCTGCAAATCTGATCATTTCACTCTTAACACCCTTTTCCAAATCATTAATAAATACATTAAATAGCATCAGTCCCAATACAGATCCCTGAGGCACACCACTTTTTACATCTCTCCATTGTGAAAACCGACCATTTAGTCCAACCTTTTGCTTTCTATCTTTCAACCAGTTTCTGATCCATAGTAAGTCACTACCTCCTATTCCATGACTTTTTAACTTTCTCAAGAGTCTCTCATGAGGGACCTTATCAAATGCTTTCCTGGAGATCCAGGTACACTATATCTAATGGGTCTCCCTTGTCCACTTGCTTATTTACACCCTCAAAGAATTCCAATAGGTTAATGAGGCATGACTTACCTTCACTAAATCTGTGTTGACTCTTACCCATTAAGCCATGTTTGTCAATATGCCCTGTAATTCTGTCCTTAATGATGGTTTCCACCATTTTGCCCAGCACAGCCATCAAGCTTACTGGTCTGTAGTATACAGGATTGCCTCTGATTCCCTTTTTAAATATCGGGGTTACGTTTGCCACCCTCCAGTCCTTGGGTACAGTGGCAGATTTTAGTGACAGGTTACAAATTACTAACAGTAGGTCTGCAATTTCATATTTGAGTTCCTTCAGAACTCGGGGGTGAATGCCATCTGGCCCTGCTGACTTAGTATTCATTTTGTCAATTTGCCCTAGAACATCCTCCAACATCACACTGATTTGTAACAGCTTTTCCAATTCCTGGCCCACAAAGCAAGGATCCAGCGTGGGTACCTCCCCCAAATCCTCCGCAGTGAAGACTCGACGTAAAGAACTCATTCAGCTTCTCTGCAATGTCCTTATCCTCCTTGAGCGCCCCTTTTACTCCCTTGTCTAATCCCATTTAGTCAAAGTCCTCAGCCACTCAACCACTCCCTTGGTTCTCAGCCAGGGAAGTCCCCTCCCCACACTCAATACCACCCTCCCCCCATGCTTTTTACTCCCTCTCCCTCGGCGTGGGGGGTGTCATACCATTCCCACCCTTCCTCTCATTCCATTCCCATAGCACTAAAACAGTAACTTTGGCTGGGAGCAGAGTGCACCCAGAGAATTTGTATCTTGAGACATTTTGGAATCCTGCCTCCCTGTCTTTTACAAACAGGGGACATAACGGAGATTCAGAATTTGGAAGGGTTGAGATTTGTGGATCTCTACTGTAACCGGGGATGGATTTAAAGTGCTATATGAATATTAAGGTAAGCATTACTAATAGGGCTTGATCCTACCAGACAACCGGGCACTTCAGCAAAGCACTTATACATGTGTGTAACCTAAGTAGTCCCGCCAAAGTCAATAACATTGCCAATGAGCTTGATGCTATGACTGTATGCGCTTGGCCATAGAGGCCTATGACTCAACCTGAGCCTGACTGGTCTTGCTGGTCTTGGATTGGGGTTGTGTTGTCCAGCTGTGAGAGGCCCCATGCCTGACAGCGTGCCAGGACATCATGGCATTCTATGGGATCAGGGCCACACTGGAAAAGGGGTAGTGGAACACCGTAGCTCCTTTTCTGAGGAAGAACTGCCCTTTATGGAGCACTGTGACATCACAGCACTGCATGAGATGTGTGGGCACATTGGAAAGGGAAGGGGCTACTGTGTTTTCCCACCCCTTTTCTAATATGGCCCTGGCCCCATGGATCGCTTTGACATCACCATAGAGCGGAATGGAGCCAGCTGGATAAATTGGACCTGGACTTGGGCTGAGCTTGGGCCCAATGTAGTTCGGCTTGGGTCAGGCATGGGTCCAAACATTTGGCTCAAACAAGTCCGTACTTGGTAGTGTAATGGGTGGCCCCAGGATACTTGTAGGGTCAGGCCCAAGATGGGCCTGGGTAAAGTCCATGCAAGGATGCAACCGCAGGGAGAGGGCTGAATATGGGCATTGCCTATTCTCTTAGGGTATGTTGGCCCAGACAATAAGGGGTCAATGTGCTGGGCGATAGCACTGAGTCCAAGGCCGCTTTTAGACGAGGCAAATTTGCACATGATTGGTGAAAAATGCGCGTGTTTTAATGCTCATTTAAACACCTAAACCGTTTTAAATGCACATTTTCCATGATCGTGTAAAAGCCCAAACAGTTTTGAATGTGGTTTTTAAATAATGCGCATTTTTTAAAACCGGGTTTGAGCCCCTTTGATGATCAGGGGATGCCAAAACCAGTTTTAAAACATGCGCATTATTTTAAAACCACATTCAAAACGGTTTTGGCTTTTACACGATCATGGCAAATGCGCATTTAAAACAGTTTAGGTGTTTAAACGAGCATTAAAACACGCACATTTTTCACCAATTATGCGCAAATTTGTCTCATCTAAAAGCGGCCCAAGTTAGAGCTGTTGGGCTAAGGGCAGCAGGTGACTGGAAGTGGGCTGGTCACCTGACAGGAAACCCGGGGATAAAAGGCCAGAGAAGTTCACTCTAGAAAGAAACCACCAGGGAACAGGCCTGAGGAGGAAGCTGGCAGGTAGGACCAGAAGAAGACATTAATTTAGCCCTGGAAAAGGGAGCCAGGCAAAGGGAGGCTCTCCTTAGCCCAGCAACTCTCACCTGGCCTCAGGGCTATCCTCCAGGGAGAAAGCTCACCTCTAGAAAGGAGCTTGTATGAAGATGGGCTGTTGTCCAGTCTATGGCTTGGGCCCATGCACTTTGTATGAATAAAGCAGCACTTGTGTGACAAGAACCTGAGCGGAGTACTTGATTGGAGTCTGGGTCTTGAAAACCCTTCCAGGGTCAGTCATGGGTCTTATGGTGGGATCTAGCAAGAAGGCTCAGCACCTTCTAGGAGTGCATTTGTGAATGATGATCATGATGTCTCTTTCTAACAGAGCAGTCTGAATTCTGAGCTAATACTTAAGGGTGATAGCAGAATTATGCACAGAGGGGGTTCAGGGAGGGGGAGAGCTGCTTCGCCCTATCCCTGTCAGATGTGAAAATGCTCTTTTCTGAGCATTTTGCTGTCGCATTGGAAAAGGGCGGGACAAAGTGGGTCCCCTCCCCTTTCTGATGTAACCACACCCCCTTTTGCGCATCATGACTTCACAATGCTTGGCAGCGGCAGGCAAAAAGAAGCTAGGGGGATGCAAGCGCACAGTCGCTTGTGCCTCCATCCCGGTGCCTATCAGTGATTCTGGTCAGGTCTGCCACATTCTTCCCTCTTTTACTTATTGATGTTACAGACCTCGCCAAACAGATGTTTGCCTTTCAGACTTCTGCATATCACAGCCCAGGATTCAGGCTATAGTGACAATTTATGGATTGGCTGAATTTTTCCACCATGGCCCATGAAACTGGAGCAGGAAGAGAAAGACACAGAGCTGGTGCCTATTTGACAAATGCGATAAAGAAGGTCAGATGGCATCAGAATGAAGCCCAGGCTCATCATACTGGAGCAGATCATATTACTGAGGCTTTGTGTGTAGTTAATGTCGGACTGACACCATATAAAACTGAAGGCTAGAAAAGCCACTCTTTGAACTTATAAAGCTTTGGTAATCTATCCAAAGCAAGTGTATTTGAACAGGCATTATCTTTTAAATGGTCAAGCTAAACATGGTGGGACTTGGTGATATGGCTGAAGCGGCATCATTGTTTGCCATTTCGCTATTTACTGTCAACGTTTTGGCATTCTTGCCACTGATCCGACAGCATTTGCTGTCAGTTTGTAACAATTTCCCCAACATTTGCTACAGTTTCCAATATAGCGACATCTTACGACAGTTTTCGGCTTTTGTGACAGTTTCCCCCTTTGTTTCTTGGCATCTCTCTCTGTATATAAATAGACTGTTGGGCCCTTAGAGCTTCTATGTGGCCCTTAGAGCTTCTATGTGGCCCTTAGAGCTTCTATGTGGCCCTTAGAGCTTGTACTTAACCTCCTTGCACAATTAAAACTTAATCTCCTACTGCACTTTCTGATACTTTCCAATACTTTTTGACATTTTCTGACAAACATTGGAACAAAGTATTGTACCTGACTGGAGATGCCATGTCAGGAAAACGGCAACGGATCAGCCATTTCCGACGGAACTGTTGAAAATTGTGACATGTCGTTTCAGGCCTACTTGGTGACTTGTGCTTGACTGAAGTAAATGCAGATGGTTGGAAAATGAGGTAGATTAATTCCAAGCCTTAGTATTAATAGATGTCTTGTGTCTTTTTCCCAACTGTTGATTGGGTGACTAGAGGCATCAATACGTATGTGCACCACAGAGTCCCTCCTGGTTTCAATAAGACTTTTCTGGAGTAAGTAGGTGTAACAGTTGGGGTATTCTCTCCCCAGGCCAGGTGTGTGGTGCCTCAGTTTCCTTAGCTCCTGTTAGGCGCAGTCCCTCCTAACAACCCTTCCCTGAGTACCTCAGTCCATTTCTTGGTCTCTTGGGCTCATTTCCCTAGCACTCCTCTTTGAGCGAGCTCTTCCCTACTGCTCCAGCCCAGCTCTAGCCTCCGTAACTGTGCAAGCCCACTCCACTTTAGCCTCACGTAGCTTTCTGGGGCTTCCTCCTCAGACTTCCACTCAGTCCGCAGGTCTAGGGACTTCCATTTAGCTCCCAGTCCAGCCATGAAGTCCCCTCTGAGCTCCCGCCTCCTCTCTCTTGGGCCTTCCACTCAGCCCAAGCAAGTCTCTGTTCCATCATGGAACTCCCTCTCAGCTCCCAGCTCATTCTCCTCTCTTGGGACTTTGGCTCAGCCCCATGTCTCTCTACTCAGCTGCAGAGCTCCCTTTCAGCTCCTGGCTGCAGAGCTCAGGTGTGGTGCTCTGTCTTCTGCTTCAGTTGGACACTCCCCCACACCTGGCCCCTCTACACTGCTTATGACCCTTTCTTAAAGAACCAGGCTCTGCCTAGCCTGCCCTGTTACACTATGTTGTGGATCAGGGGTGACGAAGAGGTAGACTGTGGCCTACAGGTGGATAACAATATAGTCTCCAGTAGATTGAAGTGTGGGGAGGGGACCAGCTCCTCAGGGATTGCCTCTGGGGAGGGCTACGAGAGTTCCTCCAATGTGACAGGAAAGGCTCTCCCAGAAGTGGAGAGGAGCACTCCCCTTTAAAGACCAGTTGCTGGGGTACTCTAACCAGGAGCCAGAGGGAAGGGTCCTGGCTGATCACCTGAAATTGACAGCTGGATCAAGTGGATGACACGAACCATAAGTCTGACTAATCCCGTTGTGGATCATGGCCCCATGACTAAATGTCAAAGTCACAAGCCAATGAAGTAACAGTGGTCATGTACTTGGGGCTAGAAATTTTTTTCAACTCTACTTGGGCCTTTGAGAAATCTTTTCTGCCTTGCTCTCCTCACCAAAGCCTGCAAACTCCAAAGTCAGCAATCTCCGAAGCCTTCTATACCTAACTTGAAGTCCCACTTCTTCTCTTCATTTCTTTGGTCTTGCTAGCACTTCTTGCTCTTTTTAGCACCGAATCCCAATTGGATAGCGCTGAACCCTGTGAGCATGGAGAATCAATGGCGTTTTGACCCTGATCCTACCATTGAACCCATGGGAGTGTACGTGCAGACCTCTGTTAGCACCAGTGGAGTTTCGTAGTCCTGGGACAAATGCAGAATTGGGTTTCTGTTTGTCAAATGCTGTGCAAATATATGGCACTGAATGATATTTGATTAGTAATAATCCCCTTTATATGGTTGTAATGTTCTTTCCTTCACGCACCTTTAACTATTGAATTAGGTTTCCTTTCTTTCTTGGGTTTCGAAAAATGCTAAGATGAGTGGATAATAATAATAGTAATAGTTGGCTCTCAACTCAGCTATACATCTTCAAAGTGCTTTATAAATGTTACCTAATTAATTCTGCTACTCATTATAAAGCTTTGATTAATAAAACCAACCTAAAACCACTTCAAATTTGGTTTGTTAAACGTACAACCGTAACAGGATTGAAATTCAACCCCATTAAGTTTTATCAGACACAGGGTTACTATGTCTTGGATTAATATGCACAGGGAGCTAAAGCAAGTATTTCACCTACTAAAGGGATTAAATTAATTTTTGTTTCGTAAATAATAAGCCTTACAGCTCTGAAGTTTCTGTGCAAGAGCTGGTCAAAATATTAATTAGCTTTCACAACTTCAAAGAGATGTAGGCAGGGACCTGGGTTCACTGTTAGACGTGAAGCAGAAATTCCATCCATGTTCCATTTCTGCTTAGAAAACGGGGCGTGTTGATTGAAAATTGGCATGGACAAAATTCCGTTCCAGTTTCGGATCAGAATGATTGAAAAACACTCTAGCCATTTTGTGCACGCCTAAAATGGTTCTATCGGAACTCCAATTGAAATTTCGCCAGCCATTCTCATGGAACTGCCGTGGTGCTGGGTGATTATTCATCTTCTCCCTGGGGGGCCTTGTGTGTGGAGTTCTGCAGGGTTCTATCTCGTCCCCTCTCCTGTTCAATGTATATATGCAGCCTTTGGGGGAGGCTGTCAGAGAGTTTGGTGTAAGGTGTCATCAGAGCTATATCTCTCTTTTTCATCTGACCCAGTCTCGGTGCTTACCCGGTGTTTGTCAGCGGCGGGGGACTGGATGAAGGTGAGTCGCTTGAAGTTAAATCCCGACAAGATGGAAGTGATGGTTGTGGGGAAAGCCGGGGGAGTGATGGCCCCCATCATTGACGGGGTCCGTCCTCCCCTGGTATCCCAAGTCCGTAGTCTGGGGGTGCTCCTGGATCCGCAGCTCCGCCTGAATGCCCAGGTGGTGACTGTGGTGAAAGATGCATTTTGCCAATTACATCTGGTACGTCAACTTCGATCGTATGTCTCAGGTTCGGACCTGGCCATGATCATCCGTGTTTTTATTACCTCGAGATTGGAGTACTGTAATGCGCTCTATGTGGGACTACCCTGGTGATGGTCCGGAGACTGCAACTGGTGCAGAATGTGGTGGCTCGTCTCCTGAGGGGGATGGGCCGACGCGAGCATATTACTTCAGTGCTTTGCTCTCTGCACTGACAGCCAATAATCTTCCAGGCCCAATTCAAGGTGTTGGTTTTGACCTTTAAAGCCCTACATGGCCTGGGCCGCACTTACCTGCATGACCGCCTCACCCTCCGGATCCTGGATTGGCCTCTGCGGCCGACTGGGGGTGCCCTCCTTGAGGTCCCCCCTTGCTTCCTGGGTGTCAACCATGAGGAGGGTGTTCTCGGTGGCTGCACTGCAGCTGTGGAACTCCTTCCCATTGGAGGTCTGTCTGTCCGCTGACCTCCCCTCTTTCGGTAGACAGTGTAAGACCTAGCTGTTCCACCAGGCCTTTGCCAAGGGAGATGGGATGGGTGGGTTGGGTTAGGGTGGGTTTTTTTAAGATGGGGTTCAAATTGTTGGTTTTAATTCATTTTAATTGTTTTTTTTTAATGTTTTAACATGTTGTTAGCTGCCCCGAGTTACTTGTAGCAGGAAGGGACAGCATATAAATGTATTTATAAATAAATAAGTAACCTGTTTTGCCAAAATGGAACAGATGGTTTGAACCAGCCCTATTCACTATGTTTTTCCCGCTGCCTTCCCTGAAGGTAGGGGAGGAAATAGCATTATCCGTATTTGATGAGAGGACAGAAATAAGAAACACCCAAAATCACTCAGGATGGTGTGAACATTGCCATGCAAGCTCAAGTTACTACTGGTCGTGATCCTTGGATTTCTAAGTGCAGGTGCACACCGTATTAATGCCAGCATTGCATGCCCAACAGCATGCAATCTAGGCAATGCACCATTCAACATGCATTGCTGTGGTGGACAGTGCCAGTGCTCCCCATTAGTCCTGGCCCTCAGCGTGGGTGACATAAGTAACAACTCAGTGGAGAATAGCCTTGGTGTGGAAGGTGGAGAGCTGGGGTCGCCATATTTTCCTTCTTCCAGTTACTTACCCCTCCCAACTCCTGGTGTATTGTACACCTGCTAGTAGCAACTACAAGTGCAATCCTGCTGTTGGCTTATGCTGGCGGCAGGCACAGTGGTGAGCTTGATGGCGGCCCTCAGGCACGCATGCACCCTGTATGTGCCCCAAGCCGTGTGGGGCAAAGGTACAACCTGTGCTGTTGCGACCCGTGAGCCCACACACCCCATAGCCCAAGGAATGGAGTAGGCACGGCTCCTGGTCCATCCCACGGGCTCCGGGGTGTGTGGGCTCATGGGTGGGGGGGTTGCCATTGGAAGGGCGCACCGTTGCATGCATGGTGTCCGTGCGCACCTGAGCCCCGGCATTCTCGCACTGTGCCTCGCGTAGGTGCAGTTTGCGAGGGCCACAGGATTGTACCCGACATGTGTAACACTCGCCTTTGAGCAGGCAGAGGAGACAAATAGCTTCTGCAAGGACATTAGTGTCACTCTGTGATGTGCCGCAAGATTCTCAATAGCAGCTTAAGGCACACATAGTGCCTTTCAGTTTCCACCTCACTCTGTCATGTATCGATTGCCCAAGCTCTCCCCTGGTGCTACTGGTGTTTCAGAGCTCTCCTTCCAGCAGGAATGGGCCAACGAATGAATAAATAACCAGAGAAATAAAGCCGTTTCAGAGGAGAAATCAAACGTCACTGTTGCCAGTAGCCCCATCTCTGGGAATCCATGGTTTCATCATGGGTCCTGGGGTCTTACAATTGAGCCATGTCTGACATAGTGTAGCTAAAATGAAACAGGGATGAATTAACTACAGTATGAGTGTTAGGTAGAGCTTGACACCCATATAACTTGGCCTGAATTGATACTGTAACTGTACAGTAAATCACCTGCCCAGGGAAGACAGTTTCTGGGCTTACACTGAACTACCAAAGCTCTGTGTGTGTGTCACTGCACGTGTGTGTGTGTGAGAGAGAGAGACCAGTTATATTATCAGATACGTACTGTCTCTCTCCTTATCATTTGCATCATGCACACCAAGGCTGTAAATTTCCTCTGTAGTGCTTAGGATTGATATTACCATCAGCTTTGTTAGAGAGTCCACTTCAGAGGGCAATTTCACTATATTGACTCAAAGGAGCCACGATACTTCCTTACCTGTGCTGAGTATGATCTCAGAACAAATTATACCATTTGGTGTGCAAAAAATACTATTGCAAATATATGAATGAACAGAGAAATGAAAAACCTTTGTTGCAATCACTAGGACTAGGAGTTGAGTATTTTTTCCACCTCCATAATATCTCTTCTCTGCCAAAGAGAAACTTTACACCATGGAATATCAGCACCCTTGGAAATGTCACATTGGGAAAGGTCCGATGGAAAGCAGTCCTGTAATGGATCTGCCCTGCACCGGTGCTGAGTAGTCGCAGAAGCAGACCCACAAATGACACTTTGCAGTGAAGAAATAACAGCACACTTTTATTACTTCATAAGCCAATGTAACAGCTCAAAGGCCCTTCATTTAGGCTGTTGGCCTTTTCATTGGATTGAGCTGCTCTGAAAATCTTCTTGCCTGGCCACCTTCGGCCCATCAGCTCCAGGGTGAACCCCTGGACTGCAGGGCCCCTCGGTAAGTGCTCAGTTTCCTCACCACTACGCCTGATAGAACTTTAGTTTGAGACAAACTTCAGCCCGGTGAAACAGTCTTGGTCTCTCCCTGGGGGTCTAGCTCCCTTTACTAAGCCCTGGGCTTTGTATAGAGGCTAGGATCAGCTGATCTACTTCCTCTTCCTCAGCCAGCTATAGCGAGATTAAACTCCCTTCAGCTGGGGTGCATTGGTCCATATGATGTACTGTCCCTTTAACACGTTCAGTAACTCTGCACATATCCCAGTCAAAACACTATTATTTGTAAAACTCTCCATTGAGTCCTCTCCTTAATATGGAGGGACAAAGTAGCTATTTTTAAGAAAATAATTATTTTGCAGCCTGGCTCCCAGCTCCGACAACGGGCAAGTGAGCGGAGCCGTGGAGGGAGGGAGAGGAAGCGAGCCCAACTGGTTCCCAGCCCCCTCCAGTGTAACAGCTGCAGCGGTGCCAGCAAGCCCGCCGCTGAAGAGCCCCTGCTGGTAGCTAGGGCCCAGATCATTTAGGGTTTTATAGGTCAATATTAGCACCTTGAATCGGGCCCGGAAGACTATAGGCAGCCAGTGCAGAGCTTGGAGCACCAGTGTAATGTGTTCCCGGAGGCCCGTCCCCACAAACAGGCAGTATTCTGCATTGTGCACCAGCTGAAGTCTCCAAACCATCACCATGGGCAGCCCCATGTAGAGTGCATTACAGTAGTCCAACCTTGAGGTGACGAATGCATGGATGACATTAGTGAGGTCGGAATCTGAGATATAAAGGTGGAGCCATCTCACCAGATGTAACTGGCGAAAGGTGCCCCTGGCCATAGCTGACACCTGGAGATCCAGGCACAGCTGCGGATCCAGGAGTATCCCAAGGCTCTGCACCTGGGAGGCCAGTGAGGGGCGAACTCTATCAATGACAGGTGTGTCCCCCCTACCCCCAGATCACTGACCCCACCCACAAACATCACTTCTATCTTGTTGGGAGTAAGCTTTAATCGGCTTGACCTCATCCAATTCCCCCACAGCCACCAAACATCGGGAAAACACTGAGACCTCAGGGCCTGTGCTGGATGAAAAGGAGAGGTACAATTGAGTGTCATCTGCTAACTGATGACATCACCCCCCCACCCCATATGCGTACCACCTACCCCAATGGTTGCATATACACATTAAACAAGAGAGGGGACAGAATGGAACCCTGTGGGAACCCACACATGAGACCTCCAGGAGACGACGTACAGTCCCCTAGAACCACCTGCTGTGATCTGTTTTCTAGGAAGGAACTGACCACTGTAAAACTATTCTGTCCACCCCAGCCAGGTCCTGCAAGTGAGTCACCAACACCTCATGATTTACTGTGTCAAAAGCTGCCAACAGGTCAAGTAGAACCAGCAAGGTCAAACACCCATTATCCAGTTCTACTCACAGATTGTCAACCAAGGCCACAAGTGTGGTCTCAGTGCCATAACCTGGATGAAAGCCAGACTGCGAGGGGTCCAGGAAACTGCTGCGGTCTAGATGTGCCTGAAGCTGCCAGGCCACTGCCCATTCAATAACCTTCCCTAAAAAGGGAAGATTAGAGAGAGGCCAATAGCTGACCGGAGAGTCATCGTCAAGTGATGGTTTCTTCAGAAGGGGCCGGACCACTGCCTCCTTTAGGCAGTCTGGCACCCTGCCCTCCCAAAAGGAGGTGTTGATAATCCTGGCCAGCACCAGCGTCTTCTGACAGGGCTTCACCAGTCAGGACGGACATGGATCTAATTCACACGTCATGGCCCTGACAGACCCCAGCACGTTCTCTGCATCAGCAGGTGTCACTGATTGAAACTGATCCTACAAATACTTACCGGACAGGGCATTTCTAACCTCTGGCTCTGCCACTGCACCTAAAGAGGCGAAGTCGAAGTTGTGTTCAGTGTGAGCAATTTTATCTGCAAAGTATGCCATAAACATGTCACAGCGAACACTGAATGACTCCAGTTCCAGGTGGAGACAGACTGGACTGACCAAACCCCTCACCACCCAGAAAAGCTCAGTTGGATGCAACTTAGCAGACACTATGATGGCAGCAAAGAACCTTTTCTTTGCTGCCTGCACAGCCATGACATAGCTCCTCAAAGCTGTCCTATCCTGCAATCGGTCTTCTTCAGTGCAAGTATGGTGACACCGGTGCTCTAACCACTTCCCTTCACGCTTCACCCACCCCAGCTCCTCTGTAAACCATAGGGACCTGTGCTGCCGAAGTGCCAGGAGCGAATGTCTGGGAGTCACCCGATTGATGGCCCCAGCCAGCCAACAATTCCAGAAGGCCACGAGGTCATCAATGGGGTGGCCGTTGAGGTCTGTGGGCAATTCCCCCAGAGCACTCAGGAACCAGCAGGTTCCATAAGTCTCAGTGGGCAGACCATCTTAATTGGTCCTACACCCCACCAGGGGGATAGGCATGCTGGGATGAGAGCATGCAGGAGGTAATGGTCCGACCAGGACAAGGGTGAACTCGTAACCCCCCCCCCGATCATTGGACCCCCTGGGTCTCAAGGTCAGTGCAAAACAACAAGTCCAGAGTATGCCCCCCAACGTGTGTCAAGCCCACCACTACTTGGGACAGGCTCGTGGTTTCCATGGCGGCCATAAACTCCCGCTCCGCTCATGCAATCTGGCCTCAGCGTGGACACTGAAGTCCCCCAAGACAGTAAGCTTAGAGGATCTCAAGGTCAAACCCGAGACCAGAGCCACTAGAGCAGTCAGGGATGCTGCTGTGCAGTGGGGTGCACGGTACACCAACAGAATCCCCAATCTGTCCCCCGCCAAATCGAACACAAGATGGATATAATTATATATACGTACATATACACCTCTTTGGGTGCAAGAGTGAAGTGTAATGCCAGTTTTAATCGAGAAAAAAGTGTTCCCTGGGTATGAAAAGTTTGGGAAACACTGCTCTAGAGAAGCAAAATTTAAATTTGTTCTAACATGAGATGCCATTTACACATTTTGCCATTCACTTGCATTAAGTGATGACTTTCTCTAGTGAACTTGTGCTACTTCTAGAGTACGAAACTACTCAATGGGTGCTTTTAGACTAGATGGCTGCTGCCACTACCACAGACTTTTCCGTACAGAAGAGGCAACCATCACTCCAGCGGGGATCCGGTGGGCTGCCAAAAATGTGTTACGATGGCCCAGGCTGAGGAGGGGCAATGTCCGGATGTGTGTCTGCATGTCCCCACCCCCACACTGCATGCAGCGCCCCTCCCCTCCAGCTGATGGGCAGCCATGGTGGCCAATTATGACCGCCATGCCCCCCCCCCCTCCAGACCAGGTTGAATGAAGCGGGCTATCGGACATGATAGCCTGCTTTTACTCCGGGGCTGCTAGCTGGCTCCCGGTGGAGCTGGAGCTTAGCCCTGACTATTAGTCAGTGACATCCCGGGCTAAACTCCACCATCGTCAGGAGCCAGTCTGTGGTAACATCTAGCAGCCCACTTCAAATGTGATGCTGGCCCCCAGATTAATCCGTGTTAAAGCAGATTAATCCATGCCAGCGTCACGCTCTGAAAACACCCAATGTGAATAAGGTACTGCGAGTATATAACTCAGTTTACTATTAATGATAATTGGAGACTGTCTACTAAAATCGTTCTGCCTTCTGGTAAAATATTTAGATTCCTGCTGGGAGCCAAATTTCCCCAGAGTTCTCAGCTTGCAGAATTAGGACCAGATGCTTTCATTTCTTCTCAATAAGAACTGTTGGGTGCTGAGCCTTTTGGAAAAACTGGGCCTGATGGTTAAAAGAATCCGGCTTCAACTAGGGTTACTAACAATTTGGTTTTTTTCCTGGAGACTCCAAGGGAAGCCCCATATTTATGGGTCAGCAAGAAGAAGTATCCTGGAGAATCTCTAGTAACCTCAAGGAATTTGGACTTTCAGGAGCAACAGGGGGCAGCCACATTAGAAAGGGGGCAGACCATATGAACTTTGCATCCCTGCTCCCTTTCCAGAGTGACCTCACCCCAAGTGTCATGAGATCACGAAAATATGTTAAGTGCAGGGTTACCTCAGAAAGGGTCATAGCAGCCCCTTTACTCTGCTCCTGATGTGGCTCCGCCCCCTCTAGGGGGCAGCAAGGAGGTCTGTGGTCGCCCTAGCAACAACATAAAGGAAGAAAGATGCCATTCACAGATTGGGGTCATGTGGCAATAGGCTTTAGTTTTGTAAGCAGTGTTACCGAGGAGTGGAGGCCACAGGTTTGAAGGGGGGCTCCAATCAACTGTCAGAGCGTGGGATTCAAGTCCCATTCTAGGATAAGATGCTTTCATGGGGGAAAATATTTTATCAACCCCCTTAATGAAGCTGCTTACTAAGGGATGGGCAAAACATGGATTTCCCTCCAGGTGACTCCTGATGGTGCATATAGGCATTGTGTGGACCTTCACTGAGGAAAGGGAGAGTACTGTGAGGAAAAATGTCATGAGATAGCATGCCTCCTGACTCTCCCTGTTTCAGAGGGACCATTCCTCTTTGGGTGCTAAATCCCTCGGTCTCTCTTTCAGGGGGTCAAAGGCCTTATTTTGTGAGAGAGACCAAAAGACGCTCAACCTTGACGCTTTTTAGCCGCTCAACTTTGGGAGGAGATAGTCAAGAACCTGACTCCTGCTAGGAAAGAGTTTTCAACAGAAAACAATTGTTTTATTCTCTCCCAGAATCTGTCCTCCTCACACACAGCTCCCTCCATCTGAACCCTCTTATCTTAGAGCAACAACTTAATGCCCTGTCGTTTACTCAGTCAGGGATAGATTTTGTTATCCTGCCTGCTGTGTGCAAGGAAGGAGTGGCTTATTGATCCCAGACTCAGGATTCCCTCTTTCCGATTCCTTCCTTGCTCCAGGAGGTTTGGAATCTGCTACTGCTGTTACTGGGGTTGCATACATGGCTGGTGGACTGTGGTTGGTTTGGTTAACACTAGTGACTCAGATTATTGCTTGTAGAAATACCTTTGAATGGAAAATATATTTTTAGGACTATCTGTGATAGCCAGCGTTGTCTCTCTTAGTCAGGGGTGGGAGCCTTTCCCCTCCCAGGGGGCACTTTGGAAATCAGTAGAAGGGCCACACAGAAATTGGGGGCAGGGGTGCGTAAGCGTTGCACTGAGGAAGAAAAGAGTCCAGATCATGCCTGTCCCCCAAGCCCGTAGCCTAGGCGTCTTCCTTGACTCACCCCTTTCTTTTAAACCCTACATTGACTCTGTTGCTAAATCCTGTCGCTTCTCCCTCCATAACATTGCTAAGATTCGCCCTTTTCTCTCTGTCTCGTCTGCCAAAACTCTTGTTCATGCTCTGGTCATCTCTCGCCTCGATTACTGTAACCTCCTTCTCACTGGCCTTCCCCGGTCTCACCTTTCTCCCCTCATCTCTGTCCAAAACTCTGCTGCCAGGGTCATCTACCTCGCCAGTCGCTTCGACCATGTGCAGCCCCTCCTCTCTTCGCTTCACTGGCTTCCCCTTCCTGAACGAATCCTGCACAAGCTCCTAGTCTTCACCTATAAAGCTCTTCACAACCTTGCTCCCCCCTACCTCTCTGCACTTATCGCCCTCCATACTCCAGCCCGTGCACTTCGCTCCTCCTCTGTCCCTTCTCTCACCCTTCCACGCCTTCCCTGCTCCCCTAAGCGCCTTCGTCCCTTCTCACTTGCTGCCCCCCATGCCTGGAACTCCCTCCCTGTCCACATCCGCCTTGCCCCCTCCCTTCATACCTTCAAATCTCTCCTTAAAACTCACCTCTTTCGCTCTGCTCTGTCTGACTCTTTATCCTGCTGAGCCACTATTCCTATACCTACGATCGGTTTACCCTTATCCTTGCAACATGGACCTGCCTGCTGTCATTCTCATCGTAACCAAGCCAAGTACGTGCACTTGAGACCTCGCATCTTCATGAATGTTAGACCCCTTGTCTCTCCCTCTGTTCCCCTTCCTAAGTCTCTCCCCCAGCTCCTGTCTCTCAGATTGTAAGTCCTAGGGGCAGGGACCGTGTCTATTTTATTACTTTGTAAAGTGCCAGGTACACTGCTGGCGCTATATAAATGTTTGTTAATAATAAATAATAATAATAATAATCATGGATTTGTGCGCTATCCTTGTGGGCATGCCCTCATCTCTGCTCCCTTCCCCTGAGCTCAGTCGTTGGGGCTAAGAACTAAATCCAGGGGCCAGATCCAGGAGTTGGAAAGGGGTCCAAATAAAAAACATTTGGCCCCATGGCCGAGGTTCCCTACCCCTGCTCTTAACACATGTATTTTGGAAGTTGGATTTTCAAAGCTTCTACAGGAATTCAGATGCCAGATTTCCATTAAAACTAAAGTGAGCTGAGCATCTAAATCCCCTTGTTAACTTATAAAAATCTCAACCCATGATTGTTTACAGGAGACAGGACTGTAATAAAGAGGTACCATAATCAGTTTGTGGCTACTGAGGCTTATGTACAATAAATTATTTTGCAGCTGGAATTGATTTTTTTCCCCGTCACATGCCCGTGTCTTTTCATTACAAGTTTGAAAGCATGAAATGAATAGCACCGGGCTTATTACTGCCTGGAGCCCTAATCGGCATGTAGTAGATAGTCTCTGTTGTAGAGTTTGCCTTCCTTAATCTCTCCCTTTTTTAATTCATTTGAACTCTTTGCCATTACATAAACTGCACACATTTGACGCTTTATATGATTTTAATTTGCAGCTTATGTTTGTTTGCAGAACAACACAATTTGGAAGCCGGACTCTTGCCAGGACTGCAGTTGCCATGGTGACATTGTCGTGTGCGAAGCCACCATTTGCAGACAACCTCAGTGTGACTTTCAGAAGGTAAGGACCTGGGATTATGTCCAAATGCCAGTTGATTCATGGAACTAAAGCAGGGCAGCATTGGAGTCACTAGGCCTGTTTTTAATCTGGAGCAGTAGCGGCTTTTAAAACTGTTACTTGTGGGCAATGTGTGTGTAGCAGGGAGTGTTAGCGCTAACCTGGAAGGCGCACCCCCCCACCCTCCTACTAAAGGCCCCTACCACAGTGGATGCTAAGGAGCAGAAAGGTGCAAACCCAAAGGGAGGCTAGTGCCTTAATGAGGTAAAAGTGCACGAGCCTCTAGAGCCTGAGGAGCTGAGTCAGGCCAGCTCGGCTTGGCATGGGCCAGGCCAGCCCTAGAATCTGTTAAGAGGGCATGGCGCTCCCAGAGAGGCTGGAGCCAGAGAGAGCTGAACTTCTGGAGCTGACTGCAGGAGGGATTGTGCCTGCCTGGCCAGCAGGGCCTGTGAGAAGGTACCCTTGGAGAGGTAGAGAACCTGCATCTGATTTGGCTGAGATTTGGACAGAATCTACTGCCTGTCAAAGCAATCCTCCACACCAAATTTCAGAATGGTAGCATCAGTTTTATAAGGAATAGAATGTTTGTTCTGTAAAATGGAATATGTAAGATGCCTTAACTATATTGGCACTCCCGTGCCTGTATAACAGAGAACACTCCCTCTTGGGAATGCTCTCAGTCCTGCCTGTCTCCTCACCTGAGCCTTCCTGGGCTGGCAGTCTATCCCTGGCTCCTGCTTCTCTCAGCCACTCTGAAGTCCAGTCCTGCTGCTTGGTTGGGAGAGCTCTATCCCGCACCACCTCTCCTTTCACCAGCCCCCACCAACTGGGCTTTCAGTCCTTTTGTACCCATACGGCAGTTGTGTTTCCTGTTCCTGTTGGCTCTTCATGATCCTTAGCCTTTACCCCCACCTAGTCTACCTTAGTGCTGTCACCAAGCACAATCCTCCATCTGCTATAAGCACCTGCCATTCTAATTCTGGTGCTACACTTAAAGGGCCAATTTCTTACTCCCTAATACAAGCTGGGTCACTGGGGTCTGGATCCTGTGAGGACTCACCCCTCAGGGCCTGTCCTGTTACAGAGTGATTCATGGATGAGGTGGAAGTGTTTGGGACAATTGGGAAGGGATTGGCCCTCTCCCTGGGTGTTTTTACACACACACATTTCTCCTGCATGTTTGCTGTTACATCTTGAACTTTCTGTGTGTCTAAATCACTCACCCAGATCTTAAACATCTGGCTCTTTGAACTTCCGCATAGAACTACTCCCAGAACTTTTGTGTGTAAAAAATTCTCCTGGTAAACTGCTTTGCTCCAGGCAGCTGTGGTCACGTGGTTTCCATGGCAGCCCCTCACGTCTACAGCTGCGGCTACTTTAGGCTGCCTCAGNTTTTGTACTGAAAAGAACTAGCCCTCAGTGCACCTGGGCTGGGGCTTCTCGGTTACAAGGGCTGTTTGCAAACACTGTATGCTCTTTGCTTTGCAAAGCCCTGCACAAGAGGAGAAAGCAGGGATCTGCTTTCTTCCCCAGCGCAGCATTTTGCAAAGAGACTTGGGGGGGGGGGGGATTTTCCTGAAGGGCTGTTCTGGCAGGGGGTGGGGGAACACCCCCCCTCCTTGCTAGGGCAGCCCCTTGGGAAAAGCCCCCCAGTCTGCTCTCAGCAGACTGGGGGATTGCAAGGCTCTGCACTGGGGGAGCCGTCTACAGCTGCGGCTACTTTAGGCTCAGGGCCTCAGGGCAGTGTGTGTCTGTGAAGAATGCATCCGGAACTTACTTGTGGACTTGTAAACCCAGAAGATTGAAAGACCAGCACTTTAAGGTGTGTGTAAAAATGCCCATTGTTACAGTGGGAATGTAATGGGGTCATAGCCTCATGAGTCCTTGCAGAGCGGGACTTCATGGCCTCCATGATAACCATGGGTCTATCACAGATAGTATCTGACCTGGCACATGAGGTGGGACACACGTTGGAACAGATGTTTTGCACCAACCTGGAGTTAGGAGTTCTGATTAATGGGGTGGTTGTTACAACACCCATGTCATGGGTCAGATCCTCTTTTGAAAGCCCAGATCCCCCCTCTCCTATGCCCCCGTTAGGGTGGTTAACCCGTTAGGTGGTCTGCACCTGGAGACTAATGGATCCGATTGATTTCCAGAACCCTCTGTGGGATTTACCCACTGACTTTGATGGCTACTCTTTTGATGAACTAGTCGCTTTATGGAATGACATCTTGACTGGGGCCATTGTTTGCACCCAGGCGTCTGCTCCCACCACTGCTACAGCATAGGTCCCCCTGGTATACAGAGGACCTGAGGCAGTTGAAGTGGGAGGGCAGGCATAATGCAGGTGGCGCTCGACGCACGCTGAAGCCAGCTGATTGTGGCATAGTTTTTAAAGGACTATGCCATGGCTATGATGGCAACAAAGAAGGCTTTCTTCTCTGCTATCTAAGTCCTGTCCTGTGGAGCTATATTCAGGCGATGAGCGGCCTGGTTAATCCAGTCTGTCTTCATCATGAACCTGAGTTATCTATATTGCCCACGGTGACACTTTTATTAACTACTCTGCAGACAAAATCACTTGTATTCACCATGACTTGGGTGCTGATATTTCGACTGCAGAGACAGAGTTTCACTTCATTTCACTTTCACTTTTAATTTGTATCCCGCACTCTCTCGCCAAAGGCGACTCGAGGTTTGGGGTTGTGGAAGCTCAGCCTTGTCCCATTTGTTTGGATTCGTTTTAATTAGCGTCGCCCACCAATGTGGAGGATGTGCTTGCATTAAAGCAGGCATCCAGTTGTGAATTAGATCCTTGCCCATCTTGGCTGGTGAAAGCCAGGTGGGAGATGTTGGAGCCCTTGCTGGCTGGGGTGGTCAATGCCTCCCTTCAGAAGAGTAGATTGTTGGACCTTAAAATTGCAGTGTTCCGACCCCTGCTTAAGAAACCATCTTTGGATTTTGACTCCTCAGCCAGCTATCACCCTGTCTTGAACCTTGGTTGGCTGCCAGCAGCTTCAGACTCATCTTGATGCTTTCAGATTCCTGGACCCATTTCAGCCAAGTTTTAATCTGGGATATAGCACAGAGACTGCACTTGTGGCCTTGGCCGATGATCTATGCCTGGAGATTGATAGAGGGAATTGTGCCCTGCTGATCATGTTAGGTTCTTCAGTGGCTTTTAGATATGGTTGGTCATGAGGTGTTGTTGACATGTCTGTGGAACCTGACGGGTGCGTGGAACCGCTCTTGAGTGGCTCTGTTCATTTCTGTCAGGAAGGTTCCAGGCGGTGTTGATGGGAAATTACTTGTCATCCCCATAGGACATCCCTTGTGGTGTCCCACAGGGTTCCATTCTGTTTCCCCTCTTGTTCAATGTGTATCTGAAACGACTGGATGAGATCATCCGGAGGTTTGGAGTAGTGCTGAAATTCGATCTTGATGTTTTCAAATTTCTCGGTGTGAAACACGTTTCTCAGCTCGTTCTGGGAAATGAGATGAGCCAAGAAATGGCAGCTTCTCGCTGCCTCCTTACTGAGAACTCGAAGGCCTTTTTGTACTGAAAAGAACTAGCCCTCAGTGCACCTGGGCTGGGGCTTCTCGGTTACAAGGGCTGTTTGCAAACACTGTATGCTCTTTGCTTTGCAAAGCCCTGCACAAGAGGAGAAAGCAGGGATCTGCTTTCTTCCCCAGCGCAGCATTTTGCAAAGAGACTTGGGGGGGGGGGGGATTTTCCTGAAGGGCTGTTCTGGCAGGGGGTGGGGGAACACCCCCCCTCCTTGCTAGGGCAGCCCCTTGGGAAAAGCCCCCCAGTCTGCTCTCAGCAGACTGGGGGATTGCAAGGCTCTGCACTGGGGGAGCCGTCTACAGCTGCGGCTACTTTAGGCTCAGGGCCTCAGGGCAGTGTGTGTCTGTGAAGAATGCATCCGGAACTTACTTGTGGACTTGTAAACCCAGAAGATTGAAAGACCAGCACTTTAAGGTGTGTGTAAAAATGCCCATTGTTACAGTGGGAATGTAATGGGGTCATAGCCTCATGAGTCCTTGCAGAGCGGGACTTCATGGCCTCCATGATAACCATGGGTCTATCACAGATAGTATCTGACCTGGCACATGAGGTGGGACACACGTTGGAACAGATGTTTTGCACCAACCTGGAGTTAGGAGTTCTGATTAATGGGGTGGTTGTTACAACACCCATGTCATGGGTCAGATCCTCTTTTGAAAGCCCAGATCCCCCCTCTCCTATGCCCCCGTTAGGGTGGTTAACCCATTAGGTGGTCTGCACCTGGAGACTAATGGATCCGATTGATTTCCAGAACCCTCTGTGGGATTTACCCACTGACTTTGATGGCTACTCTTTTGATGAACTAGTCGCTTTATGGAATGACATCTTGACTGGGGCCATTGTTTGCACCCAGGCGTCTGCTCCCACCACTGCTACAGCATAGGTCCCCCTGGTATACAGAGGACCTGAGGCAGTTGAAGTGGGAGGGCAGGCATAATGCAGGTGGCGCTCGACCCACGCTGAAGCCAGCTGATTGTGGCATAGTTTTTAAAGGACTATGCCATGGCTATGATGGCAACAAAGAAGGCTTTCTTCTCTGCTATCTAAGTCCTGTCCTGTGGAGCTATATTCAGGCGATGAGCGGCCTGGTTAATCCAGTCTGTCTTCATCATGAACCTGAGTTATCTATATTGCCCACGGTGACACTTTTATTAACTACTCTGCAGACAAAATCACTTGTATTCACCATGACTTGGGTGCTGATATTTCGACTGCAGAGACAGAGTTTCATTTCATTTCACTTTCACTTTTAATTTGTATCCCGCACTCTCTCGCCAAAGGCGACTCGAGGTTTGGGGTTGTGGAAGCTCAGCCTTGTCCCATTTGTTTGGATTCGTTTTAATTAGCGTCGCCCACCAATGTGGAGGATGTGCTTGCATTAAAGCAGGCATCCAGTTGTGAATTAGATCCTTGCCCATCTTGGCTGGTGAAAGCCAGGTGGGAGATGTTGGAGCCCTTGCTGGCTGGGGTGGTCAATGCCTCCCTTCAGAAGAGTAGATTGTTGGACCTTAAAATTGCAGTGTTCCGACCCCTGCTTAAGAAACCATCTTTGGATTTTGACTCCTCAGCCAGCTATCACCCTGTCTTGAACCTTGGTTGGCTGCCAGCAGCTTCAGACTCATCTTGATGCTTTCAGATTCCTGGACCCATTTCAGCCAAGTTTTTATCTGGGATATAGCACAGAGACTGCACTTGTGGCCTTGGCCGATGATCTATGCCTGGAGATTGATAGAGGGAATTGTGCCCTGCTGATCATGTTAGGTTCTTCAGTGGCTTTTAGATATGGTTGGTCATGAGGTGTTGTTGACATGTCTGTGGAACCTGGCAGGGGTGCGTGGAACCGCTCTTGAGTGGCTCTGTTCATTTCTGTCAGGAAGGTTCCAGGCGGTGTTGATGGGAAATTACTTGTCATCCCCATGGGACATCCCTTGTGGTGTCCCACAGGGTTCCATTCTGTTTCCCCTCTTGTTCAATGTGTATCTGAAACGACTGGATGAGATCATCCGGAGGTTTGGAGTAGTGCTGAAATTCGATCTTGATGTTTTCAAATTTCTCGGTGTGAAACATGTTTCTCAGCTCGTTCTGGGAAATGAGATGAGCCAAGAAATGGCAGCTTCTCGTTGCCTCCTTACTGAGAACTCGAAGGCCTTTTTGTACTGAAAAGAACTAGCCCTCAGTGCACCTGGGCTGGGGCTTCTCGGTTACAAGGGCTGTTTGCAAACACTGTATGCTCTTTGCTTTGCAAAGCCCTGCACAAGAGGAGAAAGCAGGGATCTGCTTTCTTCCCCAGCGCAGCGTTTTGCAAAGAGACTTGGGGGGGATTTTCCTGAAGGGCTGTTCTGGCAGGGGGTGGGGGAACACCCCCCCTCCTTGCTAGGGCAGCCCCTTGGGAAAAGCCCCCCAGTCTGCTCTCAGCAGATTGCAAGGCTCTGCACTGGGGGGGAGGAGAGAGTATGGAACCCTGCTCTCTCACCCCATGCATGGTTTTACAAAGGGGCTTGGGGGGGCCTTTTCCTGAGGGGCTTCCTTGGTACGCAAAGTACGGGACTCCCTTGCCAGGACAGCCCCTCAGGAAAAGTCCCCCCAAGCCCCTTTGTAAAACCATGCATGGGGTGACTTTGCTAAGGGCTACTCAGCTCTAGCCAGAATGGAACCTTGCAAAGCCACAGCCAGCTGCGTGTTCAATTTCAGCCTGAAACTGGCCTGGCAGCTGCTTGAGGGCTTTGCAGAGGGCTGCCTTGGCCAGGGGAGCCCCTTGCAAAGCTGCCTCAATACACTTCCCTACCGTCCCCCCACCCCCAAACAGATGTTGGGTGGTGGTGGTGGAAGCCACACTTGAAATTTCACTGAGAAATCAAACCAGGCATCAAGATCCCAGGGAGATTTCAAACCTGGTTCTCGTTTTAATTCTTGCTTCAGCCCTAGTTTGGAGTGAGGTGTCATCAGTGAGTTTGCTGATGACACCCAGCACTACCTCCCTTTTTCCTCTGGCCCAGGTCCTGCAGTCTTGGTGCTTTCCCGGTGCCTGGCTGCTGTCAGGGACTGGATGAGGGTGAGCCGGTTGTGACTGAATCCAGACAAGTTTAAAGTGATAATGATTGGCCAATCTTGTGACTTGAAGGGGATTGGACCCCTGTTATTGAGAGGGTTCTCCCCCCTGTAGTTACTCTGGGCTCCCTGCTGCACCTGGATTGTCAGGTTGCAGCGGTGGCCAGGACAGCTTTTCACCAACACCATCTGGTGAGAAGGCGGCGGCCTTTTTTCCTGACTCGAATATGGCCACTGTCATCCACATTTTCATTACCTCAAGGCTAAACTACCACAATGTGCTCTGTGTGGGGCTGCTCTTGGTGATTGTTTGGAAGCTCCAGCTGGTGCAGATGTGGCAGCTTGGCTTCTTTTGGGGGTGGGTTGCTGGGAGCACATTACACTGGTGCTTTGTAGTCTGCACTGGCTTCCTGTAGGTTTCCAGGCACAATTCAAGGTGCTGGTTTTTGACTTTTAAAGCCCTAAATGGCCTGGGTCCCACATACCTGAAAAACGGCCTCTCCTTTCATGCCTCACTGCGGCCCCTGCGGTCAGCCAGGAGCACCCTCTTGTGGGCACCACCCACCACCCCTCTATGACAAGGGCCCGCAGAGAGACATTCTCAGTTGCTGCCCCAGTATTATGGATCTCCCTTCCCATGGACGTTCATCAGAGCAAGACCATATTCTGGAGGTGGTGCAAAACTTTCCTTTTTGGCAAAGCATTTGGCAGGTGGGACTAGGGGTCAGGGTGGGTGGGTTTTGGGAGGGGGTGAGGACAGGGATTTTATTGTATTGTATTGCATTGTATTTTTATCATTTCCCCCTGTGTTTTTATTTCTGTAAGCTGCCCTGAGCCTTCAGGGAAAGGTGGAATATACATTTCAATAATTAAATAAATAAACTTTCTAAACCAAAGTTCCCGGTGCTTTGCACAGGGAGCCATTTTCTGTTACCGTTATGGGTTGGGCACGGGCCCTTTAAAGAGCAGTGGCCTGTGCCTTGGCTCCACCCCTCCAGGGACTTTAAGAGTCCCAAACTGTAGAGGCTGTGGCAGAGAGCAGCGCTCCAGCATGGCTGACTTTACCCTGGGAGCTCTCCAGGGTACTGACTGGGACCAAGACTGGGGCCTATGGCCTAAAGGTATGTCTTATCTGTATATATGTGCACAGTAATTACTAGTGAATAAAGAAGCAAGAGTTGATGAGTTTGCATGAGGCTTTGGGGTTTTTTAAGCATACCTCTGTTGTTACAGGTCCGGGGAGCCAGGAAACATTCACACTGTTACATTTTAAAGTAATTATATTGTTTCTCCAACTGAAAGCATCCTGGGCACCAAGATCCCAAGCTACCTCCTCTGAGTGTCTGCTGCTCATTGCACTGTTTTGTCTGTTTAGGGAGAAGTGCTCCGGATAGCCCACAACGCGTGCTGCCCTGAGTGTGCCTCAGGAACGGAAGGATTTTGCCAACATGAAGGACAAACCCATACTGTAAGCGTTCCTGCAGGTCTGCTAGCAATTGTGTTGTGTTCTGTTTCTCATACCTTGGATTGGCCAGCTCATTTCTGTGAAGGCTTTTGTCTCGGTAAAGAATCAGGTTGGGGTCTTCAAACCTCATTTCCAGAATAAGTTTTTAAAGCAAAGAACCTCTCCTTTCCTATCCGAACCAAGAATACACATGGCTTCATTTTGATCCTTCTATGCCAGGGGTGGGGCACCAAGGGCCACTTTGAAAATTAGTACAAGCTCTGCTCTATGCCCTAAGAGACAAGGAATCATCTGCATCTTCCCACCTTGGGCTCACCCAGACATACACTCAATGTCGTTGGAAGCAACCCTATCATGCCCTGGAGTTTCCACTGTAGTATGTTGCCCAGAGCAATCTTTGCCCAGCTCTAAATGTAACTGGGCTCAAATTGACCACCCCTACAATAGCAGGGGTCAGCAAATAGCTCCCACTGCCTCAAATGCCCTTCGACACCCAATGGAGTAGCCAGTGTTTAGAGTTGCATCTAGAGACCCCCACTGTCTAGGTAAGAAGAGGTTGCATGACAGGCATGTCAAACCAGGTTAAACGCGTCTCGTTGAGTGTGGTCCTGGTTAATATCTGCAAAGCATTTAATTCAGCTGCTTGGCCGATTCTGGGTGTGCTTCCGGCTCTGTGATGCATACCTTTATTACACGCGGGAACTGAGTCTGTGCAGTTTGGATGTTATTTCACACACGACCTCCCCAAAGTTATCACTTCAAATTAACTTTTGGGCAGGCACCCAAGAAGGAAGAAATGGCATGTTGCTGCCAACCAGGTCAGGGAGACAAGCCTACACGTTTTTACGGAGGAATGTTGCAAGGAACACCCTTTCCTTTGCGGGAGAAAGTTTGTTGCCAGACTGTGTGGAAGGCAGTGAAAAGGAACCATTAATCCTGTCTCTTTTTCCATCCATTCTAACTCCTTCCTCCATCAGACAATGTGACATGGGAGGAATTTAGTTTTCCACAGTTCATGAACAAGGAAAATGTCAATTCACAAAACCACCATGTCTCCAGATTATGGGATGGAGGTTCGGGCTTGCTCATCTGAGGAGAAGAGAAACCAGATAGTATTGTAAGCAGAAATGGGTGTCAAACTCTGCTTCTTTATTTCTCCTCAAAGCAGAAGTAAAAGGATCCCACGTCCTCGGCGGTTCTGGAGGCCAGCCCTCCTATGCTACTGCCTCAGCTGCAGTCCCTCCTCTCAAAAGACCTCCCTGCTTTGTCCTAACCACACCCCTCCTGTCTGTCTCCAGCCCCTGTCACGCCTCTCAGCTTTCTGATTGGCTGCCAACCAGCATATAAGGCGGAAACTGGGTGGAACAGTTCTCTTTTTCTCTTACACACCTCTTCCTGGTTCTAGCCCGGCCCTCCAGCTCTTCATCTGTTCCTTTCTCCCCCAGCCTTGCTCTTGTCCTAGCGCCAGTCCTTGTCTCTTGTTCTCAGCCCCAGACCTGACTCCTAGTCCTGCCTCTTCTTTAGCCTTTGCCCTCAGCCTTGCTTCCAAGTGCCCCCTCCTGTCTTTTCTCCCAACCCTGAACCTGAACCCCTTCACTTCAAGCCCCATGTCCTGGATGCCCCTTACCAGGAGGCTGTGGTGCTGATAACCAGAGAGGTGCACAGAGTTAGATGGAATGGGCAAATGAAGTTTTGTAACCCTTTGTCAAGACCCACTGTCCGAGGTACGGGTGGACTTCAGGGCTGTGTTGGGTCTGTCGGGTTGTGGGAGACCTGGAGGCAGCAAGGCTCTACAGGATTGGGCGCCCGGGTTGAGACCCTGTGGGGTCCAGTCCATTGGACGGTTACAAAACCAAGGCCTGGCGCTAATGCCAGGTTCTTTAATCAGGGGTGTCAGTCTGATAAGTGGGCACGGTGTCATGGGGATAAACCAGGCCAGAAACTGGAGCTGATGCAGGAGTCAGTAGCCTGAAAATCAGACCTGGGGAAAGGAGTCTAGGGCATAGGGAGGGAGGCTGGGCAGGGGTGGGAGAGCTCGGGTAGCGGCAAGCTGAGTGAAAGCACAAGCCAGGCAGGCACTCTGAGGCACAGGCTAGCGCTGAGCTGTTCTGAAGGAATTGAACCACAGTCGGGCTGATATAGCCAGCTGGCAATGTGCTGCCATGTGAGGGTCTGCTACTGCCCCGGGGTGGGTTCATGGCTGGCCCAGGAAGGATGTGGCATGGGAACACATTGCAGGGGTGTCATGGGGCAGCATCACATTGATTTTACCTGATGAAGGGAGGAGAGGAAGAGCATGTGTTCTTTTTAGCTGTCTATATTATAGTTTTCTTTCTTTCTTTCTTTCTTTCTTTCTTTCTTTCTTTCTTTCTTTCTTTCTTTCTTTCTTTCTTTCTTTCTCTCTCTCTCTCTCTATAGGAGTCAAAGCACATTGGTTCCTAGCATATGGCTATGGTAAAGCCTTTTGCAGCCTTGGCTACAATAACAAAGGCCAGGAAAAGAAGACCAATCTCTTACCAACACGCCATTATTCCAGAGCCAGCTTTGGAATTTCTAAGCTATGGCCTAGCAGCAGATTGCACAAAGGATTTGTTTTGGTTTTTTTGGTCAAAAATCAGGCAAATGCTTGAGGAGTTCATATATATTTTAGAAGTGCCCAGCTGGGAAAATTGCCCTCCTATAATAACCCTTCCCCTGCCAGCTGACATCAATTTTGTTTCATCACCAGTTTTAATAAATACTGACTATTCTGCAAACATTAGACTCTGCCTTTTTTCTGGCAACCAGTGGTTGGGCTTCTGTCTCTGTTTTCTGGTTGAGTTCACACATGCTTTATTCCCCACCGAGGGTTCCAAGGGCATGTTCGCCATCCGTTATGTTCACTATATTTTGTGTCATAGGTGGCACCCCGTAGCCTGGAATGACCCCACCTTCAGGGCCGCTTGGTTGTGAAATCTTGGCCCAGAGTAACTCCCCAGTTGAAAGATAATTTCTCATCAGGTTCATTATTAAGTTCATTAAACATTTTGCCTGTGCATGTTTTTGACTGCAGCATGGGACTGAATGGGCAAGCTCTGGATGTGCAACGTGCTCCTGTGCCAACGGAAACATTCACTGCGCCCCCAAGCCCTGCCTCGCCCTTTCTTGTGGCCGAGGGGAGCTGGAATA
Organism: Sphenodon punctatus; assembly: GCA_003113815.1. Lineage (NCBI taxonomy): Eukaryota > Metazoa > Chordata > Lepidosauria > Sphenodontia > Sphenodontidae > Sphenodon > Sphenodon punctatus. Next base: position 1,782,106 of record QEPC01011244.1, on the reverse strand, counting down.
CATCCCGCAAGGAGAGTGCTGCCCAAAATGCATGGGCCCTGGAGGTGAGTGTGCCTGTGTAGGGCCAAACAGAGCCTATTTTGGGCCAGTTAATAGTTCTGCATGGAGAGAATCTGCTGCTGTGTCAGGATTTAACATTGGTGGGTCCAGAACCCAGGTCCCCGGGCATAAACTGTTCCTCCCGGCCACCAGGGTAGGGCCAAGTACAAGGGCTAAAAAGAGCAACCCAAGTCCTATGCTGTTTCCAGGGATTCCTTAACTCTTGCCCTGATTGGATGCAGGGCTCTTCATCAGGACTGGCCGGAAGGACACACGTACTTCCTGGGTCAGGGGCCAGCCCTTAGTTCTGAGCTACCGAGATCTATTGTGGTTGTAGGAGGGTGTTCTCGGCGGCTGCGCCATCGCTTTGGAATGCCCTCCCGGTGGAGGCCCGCCTCAGCCCGGATCTCCTTGCCTTCCGGCGTCGTTGTACGTTCTGGCTCTCCTGCCAGGCATTTGGCAGGGGAGAGGGGGTGGATGGGATGGGTTAGGGGTTTGGGAGGGGGGTTTATCTGTACAAACCTTTGAAGTATTCATGTGTTTTATTTATATATTTATATTGTATTTATATTATATTTATATATTTTTTTATAATTTGCTTTTATTGTGAGCTGCCTCGAGTTGCCTTTGGGACCCTTTTGGACTCACTGCTTGGCTATGGATGCCCAACTCTGGACCCCCGAGCAGGAACCCAGTGCTAGCCCACTCTTGCTGGTGCCCCACGATTGGGCTCCTGACATGATGCAGCCCTTGGCTTCCACCAGGACTAGTTAGCAACAGATCTCAAGCTCTAACAGACGGTCGGGTATACACCAATGGGGGTATGACCAGATGGGGAGATGCAGTAGCTAAGCCCCAGTTAGAGCCCTGCTCCAGTTCAGTCATCAGGCCCAAGCCTGATTGCATTGGGACTGACCGGAGCCCGGTCCTGATGCAGCTGGCGTCTCCCGCGTCTGGACCCGTGTAACTAGGAGTGGACCTGTCCCCATGGAACGCTGTGATGTCTTGGAGCTCTGCAGCGCAGGGCTATGCCGGGAAGGAGCAGGGAATGTCTTAACTCTATCTCTTTGCTGACATTGCCCCACACACATGACATCAGCGTGACATCTGGGCACTCCATGGGTATGGGGGCGTGTCCGAAAAAGGGTGGAGCTAAGTCATTCCCCCATCCTCCTTCTAACACCCCTTGCACTGCAGAGCGCCATGATTCACTGCCATCGGGCGGGTGTGACTTCTTGCCCGCAGGGGAGCCCAAACTGGCCTGAGTCCAAGGAGCTATGACTGAGAGGACTTCCAAAATGAAGGTTTAAACTGAATTAGAAAATATGAAAAACTCAGTTCATTCCACCTCCAGTCCAGTGTAATCTAGTAAGTCCTAGTGATTCTCAAATGTTTTACCTGTGTGTCTCTATTTTGAGACTTGTATATAGACCCGCGAGCCCAGTCAGCAATAAAACCATGAAAAGTAGATCGAAGATCAGTTGGGATTGTGCTCCTCTCTGCAGAAAATACATTCCCACTTGCAATTCCACCCCAGAGTTTAGGAACCCCTGGTCTACTCTGTTTAAGACCCTTGCCAGAAATCACCCTAACCACTTCAGGTCCTTGCAGGAGGGAGTTTCTATAACCTTCTTGCCTCTGGATCAACACATGGGCCATCTACAGTGAATGGGTGCTTAAGATGTTTGCCACGTGGCTTCGCATTCTGTCTAAGCACCGTCACTATTTTCGGCCCCATGTCTGCTCCCCGTTAGCCTCCCATTACCTCTTTGTTGGTTGCACGGATGTATCGGGTACAGCAATTGAGTGTCTCACCTGTCCCCGTAGTTAATGTTGTGTCTAAAGGAATCGGGTGGTGTGTTCACAGTCATTTCCGGTCTGTCTGCCCCAATCCTCCACTCCATGCCACTGCCAAACAGCTGGCTCCTTGCTGCACACCGTCCGTGCGCTCTCCCAGAGCACCAGGGCAAAGGGAACAGTGAAGAATCAGCTGTTTAGCTGCAGCGCAGAGCGGAGGATCAAGCAAACCCGACTATGCTCCCGCGTGGACTACAGCTCCCATAATTCCATGGCAGTGCTTCTGCCAGGAGAGTTTCTGGCGCAAGCTGCAGGCAGGACCCTGATTAGCGCCTGGACGTGGAAAACAGTATCAGGGGCTAATCAGGGGCAAATGTGGGTCAGAGAATGGTATCAGCGCATATTCAAATCACCCCTTGCCATTGTCTATAGGCACCGTAGAACTATCTCTTTATTCCCATTTTGCTCAGCTGAGAAGCAGGGTGAACCTGCCACAGGTACGGCTGTGCCCTAACTCTGCCCTCTACCTTAAAGGGCCAGCTTGCCCTTGTTCTGTTTGCACACCCCTGTGTGGGACCCTGCTCAGGCTGACACAAAAGAATAATAACTCACCTTCAGATTCTCTGTTTGCGTTGCTCATTTTGAATTTTGTACGTGTAGGCTGCGACTATCAAAACCATCTGACGCATTCGGATGCCCAGTCCCCATTAAAATTACATGGATTGGTGTTGGACATCCAAATTCCCTTAGGCACCTTTGGATATCTCAACTTTACGGCCTCATTTGAATAGGGCTTGCACTGGCAAAGTGCTTTTAGGATTGGGCTGCCCATCTGCAAGCCTATAAGTTCCTGTGATCATTCATCGGTGGGGTTTTTTGGTTTTGTTTTTTTTTCTATTCCAGATAAGTCAGGTCAGGTCTGTGAATTTTGAAACTTTTATTTCAGCCAAACACAGGAAAAAGTTCCAAGAACTTGACTTGGTTTCACAAATGTAACAGAATTATGAGTTGTTCTTGAAGCCATGTCCTTTATCCATTCTTTTGGACCTGAGGACCAAATATCTCTCTGGTTGTAGATGTGGGAATCTCTTTCCCACCTTGTAAATTCAGTGGAGTTACACCCACTGATACTGAGGCTGAATTTAACTCTATAGACAGTGAGGAAAAGTCACAGGCTTAGGAGATATCTAGAATAAACAGCAGAAGTTATAACCAACAGGCTGAACGGACTTCCTGTATGGGCTAAGTGGTGCACTCGGGATGCTTTCCCACGATATTGTCTGTGCACCATTTGCCTCTGGGAAAGAATCCGGGAAGCAAAGCATGTACACTGTGGGACCAGCGCCCCCCCCCCCCCTTCGCAGTTTTGCCGGCGATCATGAGGGGGATTGCAGAGCTGGATTTCTGCAGAATCGCTAGCAAAAATGCACGTGGGGGGGTGGTGGTGGTGAGGAGTCCCACATTACAAACCCTGCACATGCTTTGCCTCATGGATTCTTTCCCGGAGGCAAATTGTGCACGGACAGTATCATGGGAAACCGCCCTCTGAGACACATCTTCATAGTGGTGTCTCCCACCTATTAGCCTACTTTACACTGCACAGATACATATCGTTGTAGTGTATAACCTCATCTACTGGTGTCAGAACGCAGGAGTATGTCCCAAACCTTGAGCTGAAAGGGTACATGAAAAAACAGGTAAACCTTTCAAATATATGCTACCCAAGCCAAAAATGGTGGTTTGGATTATAACCGATATCTATTATAGTCTTTTGGGGTTGTTGTGTTTTTTTAGGGCTTTGGGGTTTGTTTGTTTTTGGTTTGGTTACTTGTATTACAGTTATTTTGGCAATGTTTTTATTTATTTGTTTGTTTGTTTATTTTAAATATATATTATCCTGCCCCTCCTGCCTCAGGCAGCTCGGGGCAGCTCACATCATATAAAATATAAAAACAACCTAAAACAACTTTAAAAGGAGGTACCAGATACCGACCCCTGCCCACTCCACTCAAACCCCCACCCATCACCCATCTCCGTCGCCAAATGCCTGTCGGAACAGCCAGGTCTTACAGCTTCGTTGAAACAAGGGGAGGTCGGGGACCAGCTGGGTCCCCACTGGCAGGGAGTTCCACAGCCGCAGTGTGGCCACCGAGAAGGCCCTCTCCTGTGTGGTTCCCCGGAAGACTCTGGAGACTTCGAGCAAGGCACAATATTAGCACTATGTAACAATGTAACCAACATACCAAGCTAACGACACTGAAAAATTGAAATAACCGAAAGGAAAAAAAATCCCAAACAAAATGGAACAGGACCTGGGCAGAAAAGGACCCGCAAGCATCCATCTCAGCTGTAGATATTGTTCAGATATTCAAAAGGCTATCAGAAAATGTGAATAATACCCACAAATAATAAATCCGTTTCATCTTTATCCAAGATATATCAGGAGAATTTTGGGAGGAAATGTGATATATGCTGAATCTCTACAGTGCTGAGAAGTTGCTCCTCCTTTTGTTGGCATGAGGTTCTGGTCAGAGGGGGAGAAAGTAGAAAAGAAAGTTGTGTGTCTGCAAAAGTTACATGGTTCTCCGAACCCAACAAGGGAAATCATGGATGAAGTCAATGATCAGATATTTTTAAAACATGCAAGGGGTTGATATCAGATTAAAGAAGCTGGGTGAGGGAAGGGAACTGAGGGGGAAACTGTGAAAATGGAAATGCTAAATGTCTTCTGTGTCTCTTAGAGTCTTGTACCTTTGATGGCCAAGTGTTTCGAGATGGTGAAGAGTGGCATCCCATCCGGTGCTCCAAGTGTGCTTGCCGGAATGGGGAGGCTCAGTGTTTCACAGCTGCATGTCAGCCTGTGCTGTGCAACCAGGTAAGAATGGCAGCGTATCAATAGCTTGTGGATCTCATTAGCAGGGTTCCTGGTTTTCTCTTCCAAAAAATTGGAAATTCTCTGAAAACCCCCCCCCCCTAAATTCTCTGATTAAAACCACAAAAATCTGTGTTTTTTAGCTGTTAAAATTAGAAACTGTTTATTGCAAATTATTCATTTTTTGTGTGTGTGGGGTGGGTGGGTGACAATTTGATATGCTGGTTGCCACTGTCACTCAAATAGCAAAATAAAACAATATCCCACCACACCAGCCAACCCTGGCACAGAGCCCACGTCTCTCTCTCTGCAGGTGTGTGTGTGTGGGTGCCGCTCCAACTCCCTCCTCCCTGCCAGCCCCGGCACAGACCCCAACATACCTGTTCCTCACCAAAATCCAGATGCAGCTGTGTTCTCACACCAAATCTCTTCTCTCGGATGCAGGCGCACACCAGAACCTCCACAGAGCTTCCATCTCCGTTAAATTTCCACTGCCGCCATTGTTAAAACCTGTGGTTGGAACAAATAAAATTGAACTGAACTGAACACTGCCACCGCTGCTGCCAGTGAGTTTTTGCAGGCAGAAATTTCCCAGAAAAACCCTGAATTCTGCGTTTTTCTCTGGGAAAACAGAAATTCCGCGTTTTCCTCTGATAAAACAGGAATTCCATGTTTTTCTGTGCTAAACAAAAAACTAGGAACCCTGCTCATTAGCTTTCCTCTTCCAAGGGAGATGCACATTTCTCAAAATAGCACACTTGCCTGCCCAGGATAGGTTGTTGCTTACGGGAAGTCTATCCAGAAATGGGTCTTCTGAAATTTTTTGTAGCATCTGCTCTACAGATAGATAGAGGGGTAAACAGTTTGGCATTTACTTACCATCTAGTTTAATCTCAGGAAATGTAGCTATCAACTGCACTTTGGGTTTCGGATTTGATGATAATGCACACAAAAGGTTACCAATCCATCTGGATATATACTCTTCTTGCTTTTGCTCATTTCAAATAGGGGTTTGTTTCCCAGATTTAAACTTCAAAACTACAACTCCAAATTTTAAAAAAACAATGAAATGCAGGCAATAAATAAAAGTATATTCCAAAGTCCAGAACACCTCTTCCATACTTCCTAGCCCTCGGCGTACCAGCTATCAGTGAGTGAAATGGTTTCAAAGTGGTTGGTTTTCTGCTTTTACCTCAGATTTTCAAACTGCTAGATCTCTGCTGTTCTCAATGGATTTTCTTCAAATTTGCACACATTGTACACCTTATCCAACTGACCCAACCTGCCAACTTTACATGGTTAATACATATAGTTCCAATTTTTATAAGGATTAGAATGTTTGTGATTTTTAACAGCGTGTTTCACATGCTTTAACTGTAGAGCCATTCCTGCTGCTTTATAATTTTTATAAAATTGTTCCCTGTTTTTTCAGGCATTAGAGTGCTCTGGTCACTCCCAGTTTCTGCTTGTAGCAGATTTTAATTATAGGCTCGATTTCTCTGTCGGTGGATCCTTCTCTTGAGACAGTTTAAATATGGTGAATCCTGCACCCGTGGTTTTTGAAGTTCCTTTCTGCCCTATGACTCAAACATTTTTGTCGCCGTGGAGAATCTCCACAACAGTGGGATGGCTCTGTGCGAGAAGTGTGCTCTGCTACCATTAAAGTCAATGGGTGTTTTTGCACTGACTTTAATAGGTGGAGGTTTGTGCACCCAATGGGTGAAAACAGACATAACGCTAACTCCACGTTAACACCGCTTTAATATTTCTTAAGGCATGTTGCAGGGCTCCATAGGGCACCAATAAAGCCCTGCAACATGCCTAACAAATGTTAAAGCGGTGTTAAAGTAGATTTAGCATTATGTCTGTTTTCACCCTATGTGTGGATGGCAGAGCAGAAGTATGAGGAAGCCATGAATCGTTGACTATGCTCGCAGTGTTGGGTCAGTGCTTGGTCTAAATTAGAAGCTCTGGTAACTTAGGCTTCCCAGATATGTGCATAACAATGATAATCATTCATTCTGAGATCTTTCATGGTGGCTGGATTACCCATTCCAAACTCTGTGTAGCCCTTAACTAATGAAATAGTAATTCCCTGAGGATTGTCGAAACTCAGAAACATAGTTAGCATGTAATCCATTATAAAATAAATGGAGCTATTGCTTTCTATCTAATCTGCCTCCTCTTATTGTAATATTCAAGCAACTCACAGCCTTCAGAGTTTGTCCTCACATCTTCCCTATGAGGTAGGAAAGTACTGTCATCAACATTTTGGCGCTGGAGAGGAGGCATTGTTCCCCTTAATGTGTTCTCTCCTCCCTCTTCCTCTTTCCCTTTTAAATTGTTTTCAAATTGATCCCAATTTTAAATGAATTTTATATTGTTTTATCCTATGTTGACAAGTGCTCTGAGCGTCGGTTGGTGGTGGTGATGGGCGCTATAGAAATAAAATAATTATATTATTACAATAAAGAGACTGTAGGGAAGTATTTAACTGACAGGACAATCCTCCACCGGGAATGGGAATGGGAATTTGGCTCAGTGGGTGGACAAGTGCATCCTAAAAGTTTGTATCATTTTGACACCTTCTGGCTTTGTAAATCTGCCCGCACGATGATTAGCTGATTAATGGTTAGGTGATTAATCATTAGAGCAATCAATCCAGAAATAACATAAGCACATTTCAGGATGCAGGGTCACACAGGATGGTGGTGGAACAGGGATTTGAACCCTTGTCTCTCCCAGGCTCTCCTCATGGTAGAGTGGGGAAGAGAGCTGTTTGGCTTCCCAACATGCATGTGTGAAACAGTTCGCCATGTTGATTCACCTGTGGAACTATAAATAAGCTCCCTCAGAGTTCACCTCACCCTGCTTTACTGTGGGCCTCAGGGTGGCATAGTTTTTGCCCATAGAGCACATTCCATTCTAATTCTGTTGATGTATGAGGAGTTGTCAGGCAGGCTGCCATTGAAACACTGGGAGTGGTGGGAATAGCCACCCGCCATACCCCTCTTTCTTTTTCATTCTCTCCCACCTACATTTTTAGGCACCAGATGTTCACGTAATTAGCACTGGTTCTTGTTTGGAGAAAGACCACCTGTTTCTCTTGAAAAATACCCAGTAACTAATACCTTAATGCTCTGTGCTGAGGGGGGCTGATTAATAACAGGAGATTAAGAGCCGTGTATTGCAGAAAATGTATGCACAGTTTATAAATGTTTGTAATATTTCCTCCCCCTGAAATGTGCTTATATTAGTTCTGGATTGATTTCATCAAGGACTAATTAGCTAATCATTAAAAAGTAATTTCTAGAAACTGGAATAAGTACGTTGTTTCCATGACCTGCCTGAGAATAATCAGATAGGAGTCTCCAAGCTAACGTAGGCCCCAAATCCCCCTCAGCTAATTGAGATGGTTCTTCATAGATTGCCTAACAAGGTGCTCTAATGGAAAATGCATTAGGAAGAGTGACCCCAGTCCCACACCATTCACTCTCGCCTGTCTCTTTATTGTCCAGCGCTTGGTGTATCTCTCTGTTTCCCAGGCCCTGTTCCCCCACCAACAGAGACTCATGCCTCATTTCTCTTAGAGGCTAACTCAGAAAGACTGGTAGTTAAAGCTGAAATGAATATGGCAGCGCCATTTTGGAAAAGTCCGCAGAGGCACAGTGACCTTTTTACACATGCGCAGACCTGCTGGCTCTTTTCCAAAATGGCGGCGACACTGCCGCCACCATTTTGGAAAAGGCTGAGCATATGTAGAATGGTCTGGCTGCCATTTTGTACATGCGTAATGGAGTTTTTAATAAAACAATTATTTTTTAATTCTCTTTTTTAATTTTTTAAAATACGGATCCGTAATACAAATCCGTATTTAAATCTGATAAGTTTGAGAAATTAAACAAAAATAAGCCAAAAGGAATTTGCATTCAAAGAACCACCCCAATGGTAGATGCAACTTTTTTTTTTAAAAAAAAAAAAAGCTTTAAAAACTGGGGCAATCTAGTGCCTGCTACAAATCCCGTAACGGATCTGAATCCATAATTTCCTTCGGATGCCCACCCCTAAGTCAGAGTCCATGCAATATTGGCATATTCGTTATGTTGTTCAGGTAGCTTGTTTACGATGGTGTTTTGTAGTTTGATCACTTTTTTTTTTTAGGTAGGTAAATAGTTTATTGTCTAGCCACAGGCCATAACAAATTATTTAAAACAGTATGACAATACAGGATAGACAAAGAAATGAAATTATATGATCAAAATATCAATCTAAGTCTTAAAATATTACAAATTATACTAACAATAATAACAGAAAAAGTTATAAAAATAAGAGTTCAATGCTCCAGGGCAGCTCTATCCAGATGCCCCTATCTCACAGTGGCGAAGTGTTTGGGAAGTGTCCAATTAAAACCCCGCTGACTAGCGAGGGTTACAGCTTTCTCTTTTTCCTAGCAACCTCAGCGCAAGTTTGCTCACTTAGTTTTGGTGCTGTTGCGCAACAGTACGGGGTTACAGTGCACCACACTGAAGGACGATGCTGCTATTTTGGTTTTGCTACAAGCATAGTAGCACCCTTATGCACCACGCTGTTATGCAGCTCCATAGTGCTGAAATGAAGCGACTGGATACTGAAATTCAGAAGTAAACGAAATACCAGAGTCACCAAAATTAACATCTCCACCTGGAAACCAAGCGGGATATGAATAGTGTCTCATATTGGTTTTGTCGGAATGGATTCAAAGCGGCCAAATTCACTGTATTTTGTATTGGTATCTGGTCAAGAACAGTGGCAGAATTACACTGGGTCAGGGGGAAGGAGACCTTCTTTGCCTGCCCTTTGTGGAGATATCCATGCTTCTTTCCAAGCATCATGACATCACAGCGCTTGGAAGGGGTGGGGCCAGGTGGGAGCCAGGAGGATGTAACTGTAACCCCATGTGCCTTTCTCCCAGTGCCCAGGCATCAGATATTTAATTTAGTTCTAAGGGTAACCAGGAGGAAAGTCCTTTTCGTGCTTTCAGACAGCCATTATCTGATCTCCAGAGAGGTGGCCCAGGAAATCCCCAGGAAGGGACTTCTTTACTGTTTGCAAAATTGTCTGAGGTCCAGATTCCTCATTATTATTATTATTTTATTATTCGCATTTCTATAGCACCAGTGATGTACCTGACGCTTACAGAGAATAAGATAGACACGGTCCCTGCCCGAGAGCTTACAATCTAAACACAGGGGGAGGGGAGAAAGGGAAGGGGAAAAGAGAGGGAGAGGCAAGGGATGCGACATTCATGAGGATGCGAGAGCTCAGGTACATGTTCTTGGCTCGGTTACAATAAATTGGGAGTTTGCAGATAACAGATGGGGGATAATCCTGGGTGGGGATGATTAGCAGGAGTTCGGAAGGGCGGAGTGGAAGAGGTGGGTTTTGAGGAGGGACTTGAAGGCGTGGAGGGTAGGGCAAGGTGGATGAGGGCAGGGAGGGAGTTCCAGGAGTGTGAGCCAGCGAGGGAGAAGGAATGAAGGCGATTGGGGGAGCATGGGAGGCGTGGGATGGGATGGAGGAGGAACGGAGTGCTCGAGCAGGGGTTCGGAGGGAGATCAGGGCAGAGAGGTACGTGGGAGTGAGGTTGTGAGGAGGCTAATTCTGTGGTCTGAGGCGAGACATTACCTGTCACAGCTGCATATTCTGAAGCTCTAATTTGTCCATTATGTTCCATGGAGCTGTGGTGTTCACTGCGTCTGTTATGTTCTGTAGAGCTGTACGGTTCTGAAATAAAGGATGCTCTCTTAAAGTAAGGGACACCTCACAACCGTACTGGCATGCCAGGATAGAGTCATTTCCGGCCCTAGAGCTTTATCTGGGGTTGGGGGAGGTCAGCCCTTCTCATGGTTCCTGTCCAGGCTACAGGTGAAATGGTTAGTCAGTTCCATAACTGTGGTTAATAACTGGAATTCCAGTTAGATAATAGTTAACTAATTGGTATACCTGCGTGCCACAGTAATGAACTGATTAAACAACTATCAATCAATACCGCATAACCAATTTATCGCATAACCTACGTACCATTTTGCTGCATTCTATCATTTCTGGTTTACTTCAGTTATAATAGCAATAGCGAAACTGCATCCAGCAGATCTGAACCAGGCATCCTTGAAACCAGAGTCCGGGGAGGTGAGTAGGGCATAAACAGGATAGGAATCATGGATAAATGAGGATTAGCCAGTAATTCTGGCACAGGCAAAAAATTGGCATTCCCCGGTAATACCGTAAGCCTGGGGTGGGGAACCTTGGGCCCAGGGCCCAAATGCAGCCTGTGGCTAGTCTTTATGTGGCCCTTTACCAGTGCCTCTGGATCCAGGTCCCTAAGCACTGAAAAACTGAGCTCAGGGTAAGGAAGCAGAAGTGAGGGCATGCCCACAAGGAGAGGGGATGAATCCAAGGTACAGATCCATCATCAGACCCTTTTCTTCTTGAGCACACCTGTTAAGCATCCCCGCCCCTAACTTCTGTGCAGGCCTCAGAGCTTGTTCTAATTTTCCAAGTGGCCCTTGGGAGTGAAAGCGGTTCCCCAGCCCTGCCATAAACGAGGTAAACTGGTCAGATAACAAATGGATAACGCTTGGTAACTGATCTTTGTTGGAGCGTATCAGTGACCACTAATCCTATGGCTACCATATGGTTAACCTGTCCAGCTTTTATTATTTATTACATGGATTTGATATCCCGCACCCTCCAGCACAAAATCAGCTTAGGGTGGTGTACAACATAAACAACATTATCAAAACCAATAATAGATAGCGTATATAATTTAAAACATTATAACTAGATTAAAAATACCACTAAAAGGAGCTATAACCCCATCCCCAACCCAACCCTTCCACCCACTACCCTGGCGGAACTGCCAGGTCTTACATTCCAGATTCTCAGCCTGGTGCTTGGGAGCACCAGTGCATTCAGGGAATGTGTGAAAGTGCTCCCCAAGTCAGCTGTCAGTTTTGCTGGGGAGCACTTTCACACATGTGAGGCATCGAACTAAATAAAATTAAATTACAGAGGGGAGACAATCTGTGCAAATCTATGTAAATCATTCATGCAAAATATGCAGTGCTCCCCAAGTAGTCACATATACATCACTCCAGTGCGCGTGATTGAAAAAAAGGTCAAGAACCTCTGTCTTACATTGTCATCAGAAGGAGGGGAGATCCGGGGCCAGACGAATCGTCACTATTGGGGGCTCTAACTCCGAAACCCTCACATGGGGTGTTTTCAGATGGACAGCAGTCCCGTCTCTGCTCCGCCGTACCCCCAGGTGGCCTGTCCGTCTAAAGGCTGGGCCACCAGATGTGCAGGCGGACTTCAAGAGATGGAACTCGGAACATCCCAGAGCTCTGACAGTGGAGCAGAGCACTGGTCCGAGCCAGAGCTGAGGTTCGTCTGCTTGGCGGACGGCCGCCGCAGCCCTGCTCTCAGCCGGGGGTTGCCCCGAGCAACATCACAGAGTTATGGGCAGCAGCCCTAGAGCATCGGGCGCCTGCAACTCTATGGGGTGCCGTGCAAACCAACCGTGGGCCACAGCAGCTGCCAGGTACGTTTAAAATGGACCCAGACAGGGCTGGATGTGCAGCTCCGGAGGTGACCAGTCCCACATCTGTCTGAAGTTGCCCATAGTCAGGGGATGGATGTACCTGAGACCATTAGTAGCCCCATTTATTGCAACGGAAATACTCTTGAAGTGAGGTGCTGGGCAGATTTCTGACCCGTTTTTATGCTTTGGGTGACTGACGGCTAGTGAGGATAACATTGCTATAAATGTTGTTTTCAAGGGCTACAGGTGTCGGAGAGCCTCTCTTTTATATAAAGATTTATTTCTTTTTCCCCTTCCTCTTCTCCCAATGCTTAGGATGGAATCCTGGCTGTACCTCCTGGAAGATGTTGTCCAGAATGCCTGCCAAAATCCTGCTCCCTCTCTGGAAGAGTATATAAGGTAACCTTTGATGAGCCACCTGAAAGCCAATTTGACATGAGTTCTGACACATCTCTGTTATCCCCTCCCTTGCATCTGACTTCCTGCCAGCATTAATAACTCGGTACAACAGCTGCTTTTTTCTTCCTGGGAAGCCAAAAGAGTTGAAAGGGATTAGAAAATGTAAAAGAATTTCCTGGCGAGCAGTAACCAGTTTCACAGGCCCAAGTAGATAAGACACTTACTGTTCCCTTGTATTTTTTTAAGGGGGAGCGCAGCAATCACCGATGAAGGTCATTCGGTTCGTAGCTTTCATTTTCCACCTGGATGATACTGCATGTATTATTCAGTAATGTATTGTTTGAGAAGGGTGAGAGCTGGCAGGCTTCCCCCAGCCAGCTCCAGGGGAAAATTAAAATGTAGCTGGGCCAGCTGTAAACCATTCCTATTTAGAATTTCCTTCGAAAAAGCAGCATGTCTGTTTTTCTAGTGGAATATTTGTTGTGACCGTTCCTATGTAAAATCTCCCCTCAGAGGACACCGTGTCTGTTAAGAATCCTATACAGCAAAGAAATAGATAACAGGGCTAGGAGTGAAAGGATGGACAAAAAGCATGGACGATAGGGGGGAAACAGGGTTTTGGAGTAGGAATGTTGAGTGAGGGAACATTGGGTGTGTGCCGTCACACTTCAATCCTGCCTGAAGTGAGATTCTCACTCCGAGCAGGAATCACCCAGGCTGCTGAACAAGAGTGACAGCCGCCCAGGCCAGGAAGCGGGTGGGGAGAGGGAGGGGTGACACATGGATGTGCATCCGCACGGCCCCGCTCCTGTGCTGTCAGGAGTGGCCCGCCCCACTCCCTGAAAGACGGCTGTGGCGGGCGGCCTAGAAGGCTGCTGTGGCTGCCTGGAAGCACCACGGACCCAGACCAGGCGCCTGCAACTCTATGGTGTGTGGGAGGGGATGGCCTGCTTTATCCCGGTCCGGCATCTGTAGCATGGGCCATGGAGGTGCTTAGCCCAGGCTGTTCCTCGGGGAGGGTCACGCCACCATGGCCCGAGCTACGGCCCAGACCAACATCTGGCGGCGCTTTTAAACATGACATTGGGCACAGATCAATCCATGCTAAAGCAGATTAATCTGTGCCCAACGTCACGTCTGAAAACACCCATTATCTCCGGCAGTGTTATCTTCGTAAATCTCCCTTAACAGAAAAACTGGTCCAGGATAAATTCTACCTGACGGAAGAAGATATGTTAAGATGGCAGACAGATGTACTTCAGTTAAAGAAAATATCTTCAAAAATAGTTTGTTAGAAGTTTTATACTGGTGTAGGGTGATATCGTTGTATAAAAGGACTTTCAAGGGTGATATCAGGAAACAAGTGTCTCTTTTAGGATAGCATCTCAGTTAAAAGAGCCTAACTTAAAGATCCTGCTTTTAGGCCCATTTCCCCCTGGGCCAAATTTTCTACACAGCTGTAGTTTCCAATTTTTCTCCTCTAAGGGACAATTTATTATTTAGCGTTCAGAGTACTTTATAGTCCTTATCTAGTTCATCAACACAGCATCTCTGTGAGGTAGGTCGTCATTATTCCCACTTTACAGATGGGGACCTGAGGCTGAGAGAGAGACAGGGTATTTTCAGACATGACGGCACTAGTCGCCACCACGGTTTGATCCTGCCCGGGGTGAGTACCCTCACCCCGGGCAGGATCTGGCCCGGCCACTGAACAAATGTCCCGGCGGCCAGGGCTGAGGCGGGGAGAGGCATGTCCTCACGGCCCCACCCCCACACTGCTCGGCACAGCCACACCTCCTCCCTGATGGGTGGGTGCAGTGGCCTATGAGGCTGGAAAATTTCTGGCCACAGGCCGGGGTTAGATAGACCAGGCCATCATCGGTGACACCCCACTCTCCCCCAGTCCGGGGATGGCTTCCCCAGACCGTGGCAAGGCTAACTCCGGGTTGTGAGGTGACAGGGAGCCGAGCTCCCAACCCGGAGTTAATCCTGGAAGTGTTTGCTCTTGCCTGCAGTTAACATCTGGGGGGCGGGAACAAGCATGACATCACCATGGGTGACCACGCTGGGGTAAGCGTGGCCACCTGTGGTAGCGTCACGTCTGAAAATACCCACAGAAGGCTTGTGTTATGGACTGCCTGAAGTGCTGGCAGGGCTGGGCCCTGGGGGCTGGGATACGTTGTTGCAGGGGTGCAACCCCTGGGGAGCAGGCCAGAAATGGGCCTGCGCTTATCTCCTCAAGACACCTTGGACCTAGACAACCAAGGGTTAACATGCTGACAGTGAATGGCCGCCAGGTGTGGGCTGTTGGGTTCAGTCAGGTCAGGTGATCAGGCTGGGTTTATAAAGAGGCAGTAAGCCAAAAGATTTGAAAGGGATTATGAAATATAAAAGAATATCCTGGCAAACAGTAACCCAATAATATGCAAAGATGAATGATGATTAATGATTGTTGCTATTTGGTTAAGTATCTTCTTCTTGGGCAGCATGGTGAGCAGTGGAAGGAAGACTCCTGTACGACCTGTGTCTGTGACAGAGGGGAGCCCAGGTGCCTGAGGCAGGCCTGCACGCCACTTACCTGTGAGAAGGTAATTCCAAAATCTCAGCCTCTCAAATTAGGTTACAGTCTGTGGGATATAGAACTGTAGAGGAACCCAAGGGTAGGACTGAAATGCCGTACCGCTGCCGTAGTCACTCATTGCTGCTGGGGAATCCCTGTGCTCTAAGCGGGACAGAGACAGCGACTAGTGCACAAGGAGGGATAACAAAGATCCCTCCCTCAAAGCTCAACTCTGGGTGCTGCCCTGTTTGTTGTCCCTCCTTGTGCACTAGTCTCTGTCCTGCTTAGAGTGCAGGGATCCCCGGCCCCAGCAGCAGTGAGCGAGCACCTGACTCTTGAGGCTGATCCAGGGGATGGGGGGGCGGGGGGAGTCCCTGCTCTTCTGTGAATTCTCTTGTGCGTTAGGGTGCCATGTACAAATTCTTCCCCTTTGTTGGGATGGTTCTCTGCCTCATTGTAGCTGCTCTGCACCCCCTGTTCTCTCTATGGGGCGATCACAAAGGGAAGAGGGAGGATCTGTCCATCCTTCTAACAGAGACTGCACTGAACAACCAACCCTCCCCCAGCTGGATGGACCCCCCAGAGCAGACTGCCTCCTGCCTGCTGCCCCCCTCCCATGCTGTAGATCCAACCTGCATAGAGAAGGGCGAGCAAGTGAGAATGGAAGGAGCCCCTCGAAGAAGAACTTTGTTTGCAAGGCAGCAACTTTCACTGCGAAGGAGGGGACGCAGGGGGGGACGGGACTCTTCCCCCACCTGTGTAGCAGCGCTGCGGGGCTACAACTGAGCTGTGTCAAAAGACGGTGCCGATGGTGTAAGAGAGACTCCTCTGGGACTCGGGAGTGGGGCTCCCGCAGATGCTGGGCTCCGGCTCCCGCGGATGCCGTATATGCCTGGGGCCGGCCCTGATCGCTGCCGGCCACCTCCCAGGGCAGGGCACGGGCGCAAATGCGCCCCGCGCCATGGTGGCTATGCCCCTGCAGCGGACTCTGAAGCAGGTAGTCAGAGTCACCCTAAGTTCATTCATTCAATGATCTATTATTTAGCATCACGGTGCGTCAAGGACTTGCGCTCAGTGGCGGAAGGCGGCATAAAACCGCTTGTGTTCACAAACTGCAGACATGCCGCATCTGCAGATACTGGCAGCAAGTGATGCGGAATTGCGGAAATATCGCGGGGAAGTCGACCGCAAGACACATTAAGTGACGAGTTCTCGGAATGGAATGGCGGCGCGGTAACAGCTGCTGCCGCTTCAGCCCTACCCAAGGGGTTCTTGAGTCCAGCCCTCTGCCATTAAGCAGGACACCCAGGACCTACTCCACCCTGAGAGACATCTGTGTAACTAGTTTTTAAAGGGATCTATTGATGGGGCCTCCACAACCTTCATTGGCAAATTATTCCTCTGTCTATCTGTCCTGATAGTTTGAAAATACTTCCTCATGTTTAACCTAAATATTTTCTTCTTTAATTTAAGCCCATTATCTCTAGACAGGAGAGAACAACTGGCTGCCATTTTGTTTATAGAAGCCTTTTACGTATTTGAAAATTCATGTCCCTCTCCTTTGTTGTCGCTTTTCTAGGCTAAACATTTGTAGTTCTTTTAAGCTTCCCTCACAGCTTTTTCCTTCTATCCCTTTTATTATTATATAGCAACAGCAGTGTGTCTAGTACTGTACAGTCATGAATTCTGAGACAGGCCCCAGGCCTGAAGGGCTTACAATCAAGGCAAGACAAGGAGAAGGGGAGCAGAAGAGACGTACATTCCTATTTTACAGATGGGGAATTGAGACTGAGGGTGTTTTCAAACGTGACGATGAAATGCTTTGGTGCGATTTAAACCGGGGACCACTGTCACATTGAAAGGCGCCCGCCAGATGTTTCCCCACGCTGGATCCTGACTGGCGGGGGGACGGACTAGCCTGGGCTGTAACTCGGTGAGATCCGAGTCCTAACTCGGACTAGCCGCCACCACAGACAGATCCGCCTGTTGGACCTGGAGTAAAGTGGGTGTTCATGTTTGAAAGCCTGCTTTACTCACTGCGGTCCAGAGTAGCTCGAGGGGGCCAGGGGGGCACGTGCCATGGCTGCCCATCAGGAGGGGATGGGCTGCTGCATGCAGTGCAGGGGTGGGGTGTGTTTGCCCTGCCCTGCCCCCATGCTACCCCCATGCCCTTGCCATGTCAGTTCGGGGGCCCGGCTGACTCCTGGCTGCGGTAGTGACTTGGCCCCTGACCAGGTACATCCGTGGCGGTGCTCTGACGCCATCATGTGTGACACTACCCTGCGAGAGAGTGACTTGTCCAATGCTGCCCAGTCAGTTCATGGCTAAGATGGGATTTGAACCCTGGTCTTTCAAGTCCTCTGTTGCTCTCCTCTGGGCTCTCTCCAGCTTGTCTGTGTCCTTCTTGAAGCGAGGTGCATAAAAAGTTAAAAGTTGATTCTACTTCCGTTTCCTATGGTCAGAGCAAAGCGCAGCGTTCTGGGAAGTGCTGCGAGGAGTGTGTCTCTTCCAAAGGCAGCTGCTGGTACGAAGGCACCATCCGGTACCACAGTGAGATGTGGAGTGGCACTCGCTGTGAGTTCTGTATGTGTGATGGAGGGCGAGTCACTTGCCAGAAAGGAGAGTGTGCCAAAGTGGAGTGTACCCGGGTAAGAAAGTCTTTCTTTCTTTCTTTCTTTCTTTCTTTCTTTCTTTCTTTCCGTTCATTCAGAATGTAATACTCAAGCCCTGGGTTTATTTAATTAATGTTCGTTTCTTGAAACGCGTTGAGAATTTTGCTGTGATAAATCACACAACACCTCTTTCATCTCGCCTTACTGAAAAACACCAAAGTAAATTTCAGTTTGTACATATCAGGCCATGGAAGCTGGTAGACTGGGTGTCAGAGCCTAGCATGATCTGGGTCAGGGTGTGTCAAGGTCCAGCATCAGATTCCCAGGGACTGGGAAGTCTGGACGAAGACAGGGGGAGTCTGGAAACTGGAGGACCTGGGGAGCTGGAAGACAGGAGACCTAGGAGGTGCTAGGAAGGCCCCTTTCTACAGGCTGGTGCTTGTCGCATGTGTTGTGGAGACAATTCCTGTTTCCTGTGAGTGCTTTATATATGCCTGGGCAGCCAATGAGGAGACAGTTAGGGCCTAGTCAATCAGAGAGAGAGTGTGGTGGAGAAGTATAGGGATGTGCACAGTAACTCTCATTTTCATTATGCATTTTGTTTTCATTATTAAAATGTCATTCATTTTTGCTATATTTCGTTAGTCTGTTTCATTTTTTATTTCCATTGGTTTCAAGGAAAACACATTGCTGTAGTTTTTTTATTTTTCATCCGATTTGGATTAAACATGGCAGGCTTGTACCCCCAAAGGAGGACAATATGTGTGCCAAGGTTCAGAAAGATTGGATAAAGGAATCCAATTTTATAAGCAGTTGAAATTATTTATTTTATGAAATTCTGCATTTCCTGGCTGTAACTCATTTATGCAGATGCTATGGTTCTAGTTTCTACAACTGAAGTAGGCTTACGTAGGTCACTTGTCACCCTGGGTAATTATTGCTTAAGGAACAAAGTGCAAGTTAATTATGCTAAATCCAAAATAATGGTGTTTGTCAAACGCTGGGAAAGTAAGTCGTGGTTTGTTGATAAACACCCCTTGGAACAAGTGAAGTCATACAGATATCTGGGTTTATTATTCAATGCAAGTGTACTTGGTCTAATCATATAGATTCTTTGAAACTGAAATTGGCAAGTACTGTTGCTGGTGTGATTAGATTCTGGAGAACATATAGGGAGAGAGTATTTAGACCAGCTTCCAGTATATTGAGCCAAAAAATAATACCTCAGACCTTGTATGGTGCGGAAATTTGGGGACTTGAGGTGGACAGCAAGCTAGAGCCTTTGCAGAACAGGTTTTTGAGGAACATCTTGGGAGTCCCGATTGGAACTCCAGCTTGCTTTTTGAGAACTGAAACTGGAACCCTTCACATTGAACTTCAGGCAAAAATTGGACCGTTAATATACTGGAAATGCCTGACACAGATGACCGATGAGAGACTGCCTAAATTGTGCTGACTAGAAATGGAGGCATCCGATTGTAATTATAAATGGGTATTCAAGTTAAGGGCTCTTAATGAGGAAATGGGGCTGTTGCTTCTTTTTCTAGCCACCTACCCAATTAACCATGTCCGGAGAATGTGTAAACAATGCCTGGACGACCTTTACAGGCACAAAGATTTGGAGGCTATTAGATCGAATAAGGTAGCCCCTTGGTGTAGCTCCATAAAAGAGCATCATCTACAAGAATATTATTTAAGAGCAATACCAAACTTCCTTTTAAGGAAAGCTCTCACACTTTTGAGATTTCAAATGATGCCCTCAGCAGTCCTCAAGGGCAAATGTTCCCCATAATCTGAGGTTCTGTTTGTGTGGTGCAAATGTTCCAGAGAACTTGCCCCATTATTTATTTGATTGCCCACTTCTTGCTGATGTTAGAGCCAAGTATCTTCATCCGTTATTACAACCGAGTTCAGCCCGGGACTTGTGTGCGAAAATAACATTTTTGCTCGCAAATCCTGAGGGAAAGTTTATTGAAAAAGTGACAAATATGGCACATGCCTTTATGGTGCAGAGAGGTAAGATCAAACAAAGCATTATACGATAGACTTATCAAAGCAGCGCAAGAGGATAGGAACTAGCTGTGTAACTGAATTTGACCCAGACTATTATCTAATTGTTTCTAATAGTACAGGGTTAATAGAGCAATGATAATAGATTCTTTGGGTTTCTGTGCTTTGTTCTGTACTCATGGGCAATTGAACTTTATGTTACTACCTACTGTATGAAATTTTGGTTAATAATTGTCAATTTTGGAGCCTGGTGAGGTGGTTTTACTTATTTTACTTATTTTTATTACAATTTCATTCAGTCTTATATTTGTTACGTTTTGAATTTTATCTTAGGCTAATATTTATATTTTGTTATAACCAAACAGTTGAAACAAATAAATGTATTATTATTATTGTAACGTCTTTGTCGCCCATCCAATTTGGATGAAGCTTGAAAAGATTATACCGCTCCCCAAGGTTACTATCTTTGCCAAATGTCAGAAGGATTGGATAAAGGATCCTAATGTTATAAGAATTTACTTGTAAATGCATTCCTGGCTGTTACGTCTTTGTATATTTATTATTATTTTTTTGTGCAAATTTTTACCCCGCCCCTCCTGCCAAAGCAGCTCGGGGAGGCTAAGTATAAAAGATAAAAATACAATATAAATATAATAAATACAAATATATGTATAAAAACATAAAGCAATACAGTCCACCATAGGGGACGTCAAAGAATAAACAAAAGACCCCCCCCCCAACCCTTAACCCCACCCTACCCATCTCCCTCACCAAAAGCCTGGCGGAACAGCCAGGTCTTACATTGTTGGTGGAAGGAGGGGAGATCCGGGGCCACCCAGGTCTCCACTGGAAGGGAGTTCCACAGCCTAGGTGTAGCCACTGAGAACGCCCTCTCCATAGTCACCCCTGGGCCAGTTGAGGGACTTTGGGAAAGGTGTTCTCGGCAGACTTACAGGGGTTGATCCAGAAGTCAAGGGGGTAAGGTGGTCCCGCAGATATAGAGCTTTATAGGTAAGCACCAACACCTTGAATCAGGCCCAGAAAACTACTGGCAGCCAGTGCAGAGCTTGGAGCACTCTGTCCCGCAGGTGAGTCACCAACATCTTGTGGTCAACGGTATCAAAGGCAGCCGACAGTTCTAACAGAATAAGCAGGGTCAACCTGATCCAATTCCCAGCGGAGGTCGTCGACCAAAGCCACAAGTGCAGTCTCAGTGCCATAGCCTGGATGAAAGCCGGACTGCGAGGGATCCAGAAAACCGATGCGGTCCAGATGCTCCCGCAGCTACCGAGCCACTGACCATTCAATAACCTTCCCTAAAAAGGGATGGTTAGAAACAGGCCAATAGCTGGCAAGGGAGTCAATGTCAAGTGATGGTTTCTTGACCAGAGGCTGCACCACCTCCTCTTTGAGGCAGCTTGGCACTCTGCCCTCCTGAAGGGAGGCATTGACCACTCCCACCAGCAATGGCCCAACATCTCCCAGCTGGCCTTAACCTGCCAGGATGGGCATGAATCTAATTCACAAGAGGTGGCTTTAACCACCCCAAGAACATCCTCTGCATCAAAGGGCGACACCCACTGAAACTGATCCCATGAAACCGGACAAGACAGGGCTTCCATAACCTCTGGTTCTCCTAGTGTAATAAGTGTGGTGTTGAAGTTGTGGTGAATAGAAACAATTTTATCCACGAAGTAATCAACAAACATTTCACAGCAGGCACTGGACAACTCTGATTCCAGGTGGAGGGAGGCTGGACCAACCAGTCCCCTCACCAACCAGAAAAGCTCTGCTGGATGAGACTTTGCTGATATTATGAGGGTAGCAAGGAACTCTTTCTTTGCTGCCCGCACAGCCACGGCATAGGCTCGCAAACTGGCTCTATGTCGCAATCTGTTGGCTTCAGCATGAGAAAGGCATCACCGTCGCTCTAACCGCCGTCCTTCTTACTTCAGCAACCACAAATCCTCAGTAAACTAAGGAAGCCTGTGGTGTTGATGCCTAGGGAACAGACGCCTAGGAGCCATCCAGTCGGTTGCCTCAGTCAGCAAGGTGTTCCAAAAAGCAACAAGGTAATTGAGCATTTGGTTGTGAAGATCAGAGGGTAATTCCCCCAGAGCAGGAACTTCTCCAGTTACATCAGTCTCCAGGGGCGAACCAACCGAACTGGTTCCACACCCCTCCAGGGGCAGACATGCGCCAGGAAGCAGGCCCGTAGGAGATAATGATCCGTCCATGACAGGAGCACCGTTGACACCTCCTCCACCAACGGACCACCCGCCTCAAGACCAGTGCAGAAAATCAGGTCCAGAGTATGTCCGCCATCATGTGTTGGGCCGATGAATACCTGAGACAAGTCCATGGTTGCCATGGTGGCCATGCACTCACACTCCGCTCCTCCAAGACTGGTTTTGGCATGAATATTGAAGTCCCCCAAGACTAACGTCTGCAATACCACTTCCGACACCAGCTCTGCCAGAGCGTGCAGGGAGGCTGCTGTACAGGTAGGTGCACGGTATAGTAGCAGCACTCCTAATTTATCTCCTGCCAAATCAATCACAAGATGGAGACCCTCCATACCTGACATAAGCTGCACTGGATACCTCTTAATGGACCATGAGTCCCTAAAAACAATGGCAACATCCCTCTGACCATGGCTGATGCTGCACGGAGTACCCAGACGGAACAAAGTCAGCCAGAATAGGTCCCGACTCAGTGTCTGTCCAGGTCTCCGTGATACCCATGAGGTTGGCTGCATGATCCAGGATCACTTCCTGGATAGTTGTTGTCTTATTAACAACTGACCTTGCATTTAACAGCAGAAGTTTCAGGCTAGGGGCCCCCTGATCATGTACCACCCCACTGTCTGCTTGGGGCGTGGTGAGGAGAACCTACACCAAGTGTCTGTCCTACCTCACAGATCGAACACCACCCCCCCATGGGGACCATAATCCCCCCACCCCATCATGACCCCAATGGCTGCAGTCCCCCCCCAGCCAGCCCTCTCCCTGGGTCCTTCCCCACCCAGCTGGCAAGGGAGACCCCCCATGCCCATACCCCCCGCTCTCACTGGGTGGTATTCTCCACCCCCATTATGATGGCCATCTAACCCCCTCCTTTCACCAGGGAAAAGGACCCTTCCCTCCCTATCCCAGGGATCATACCTCCCCCTCACTAGGGGACAGTGAACCCTCCTTCCCAAATTCAATCCCTCTCCCCCCATTCTCCACCCCCCTTTCTCACAGTGGGGTGCAAATCCACCCCCCAATATGGGAACCACCCCTCCCTCTCACAGGGGGGTATGGATCCCATAATCCAATCCCTCTCTGGGTCCCATCCCTTACTTTTCCCAGGGAACCAAGACATCCCTACCCCCACATCCTAATAAATAAAACAATTCCCAACCCTCCCCTAAAATGTCCCGAAGACGACCCTACACCCCTGCAGGCAACTAACATCAGCCAATAATCATCCCCCTGTCCTTGGTGCCATTCTGAAGGGCCACTCAAAAGGCACTCAAAAGCACCGATCCGTGGCCCAGTCCTTCTTGGCCAGGGCCACTCCGGCCACGATAGGCCCACCAATGGCCGACACCCTTTGGTGTCACCCATCGGCTGGCGCTGAAGGGCTGGCACCCCTCACGTCTCTCCCTCCAATATATACCTTCAGGGGAGAAGAAGGGGCCAGGTGATGTCAGCTCCCCTCTGCCAAATGAGCAGCCCAGCAGTAGAACCCCGCCCCGCTGCATACCAGCCAGTTTACACAACATTTGGTGGGATTGTATCACAGACCTTTAGGATCATCTCTGCCAAATATCAGAAAGAACTGATAAAAAGTCCCAAAGTTAGATGCCTGCACAGCACCTGGACATTATGTCAGTATGACCCTATGCCAGGGATTCGCTTATGTTTGTCACTTTGTATCAAGATGTGTTTGTGAGGCCAATTGGCCGGCAGAAATGTCACCCATATATCCTCATTCTGTGCTGTGACCACCCCAGCCCCTCTCCCTCACTTGTTACTGGAAAGTTGGAAGCATCTGCTTAGGAAAGAGCCAATAAGGGATTCTCTTAGGTCCACTGTCACAGTGCTGCAGGATGTGATTGTGATGACAACTGGTCAGCCTGGATGTGTGAACCATGTCTCCTGATTGCTGGGATGCTTCCCCCTGCCCTCTACCTTGCTGCCTCAAGTCCCAGTTATGTCACTTCTATGCCTGCCTCAGAGCAACCCAGGATTGGTCCTGGAAAGCTGGAAGCATGCAGTAAGAGAGGCAATCACATCTCTGTCCCATCCAGGGTCTCTTTGAAATGTCAAGCCAATTGGCCAGAGGAGATATATGTCATCTCCGCTGTTTGGCACAGGCTTCAGTCTGGGCAGACACCCCAGGTGCGTGGGGAGTGTCCGTCCATTTGCAGAGAACGTCCCCAGGAAGGGGGCAGGAGGAGGATGGGCAGCACCCCAGGTGCGTGGTGTGGAGGACGAATCTGGTACAAGGGCAAAACCTAAAAGATTGCTCTCATTGTATTAGGCTTCTGGTCTCTGCTCCAAGATTGCTAGGCCTCTGTCCTCATAAGAACTGCCCCCGTCTGGGGTCTGGACTTCTTGGAATAGCTGGAAATAGTTCAAAATGGGTTTCTGATGGCCATTTTGGGGGTACCCCAAGGAACCCCGCAGGTCCTCCTCCGAGCCGAGACGGGTTGCCTCCCCATTAGGGTTTTTGCTCTCCAAGCCCTCATCCGCTTTTGGCTTAAGGTGGAACTCCTTCCACAAGGGGACGGCTCCCTCTTGGGTAGAGCTAGGGATGAGGGGTTGCTGTCATCCTGGTTGGACAACCTGGAGGTGGTTATTGGGAGGCTTGGGTTCTCCCCTGGATGTCTGCTCCCTTTGGGTCTTAAGCATGCTATGGTCCTGGTAAAACAAAGGATTCTGGACCAGCAACTCCAAATTGATTCTGATATGCTCTACTGTCAAAAGGTAAGCCCCTTATATGAGCCCCCAGCTAGGCCTTTGCAGGACTCAAATTATTTGATAGCTTGGCCTAAATTTCCTTTAAGGCGGGCTTTTACGCGATTACGTTGTAGTGCTTTTCTCTCAGCCATTTTGACTGGGCGATATAAGGGCCTGCCACTGCAAGGAGATGTTTGTCCTGCTCTATGCAAGAGCCGGACACGGTTACCCATATCCTCCTTGTTTGTCCCAAGTATGCAAGATTTAGAGGCAAGCTTCTGCGGATGCTTGAGTAATGCCAGGCAAGGTTTCCTCTGGTCGCGCTTTACAAATTATGTATGGACCACAGGGCCTCTGAATTAACCTCGGCAATGGCAGTTTTTGCCAATTTGGTTATGTATGAGAGACGCCTGAGAAATTTGGGCGAGGAATAAGACTCGTGGAGAGATAGATACCTCTTCATGTGCATGCCCCCGGGAGTACTTGTTATGGTCGGTGAGGTTGGTTTTGATTTATATTGGTGGATATAAGTTGTTCGGGGAAAGTTTTTAACTCTGTTGTAAATAATTATGACTGGATGTATTTAATTTTTGAGTAATTCTCTTTGGTTTATGTATTGCCAATAACTTTTAGTTAGGCAAATAAAGTTTATATTGATATTGCTAAGAACTGCTTGTATTTTAGTTTTAGGAATTGCTTACAGACGCTTACTCCTGATAAGGAATTATAACCTTGAGAATAGTCTGCTTGGAGCCCAGAGCTAACTGCAACTACTAGACTGGAAAATACCAGTTTCTTGTTATCTCCTTTTGTTTTGAACTGTCTATAAAAGCATCTGTCTTTCTCCGTGAGGGGGAGAAAGGAAAAAAAACTTTTAAACTGCAGCTTTGCAGTTTTCTTTCTCCACATAGCTATGTTACACTTGGAATAAATCTCACCTTTGACTGACACACATTGTCTTTGTGTGTTAATTTCCACCACAGTGGGGATTGGATTTATGTAGCTAGCTGAACTCTTGCAGTGAGCTCTAGCGCACACACACACACACACACGCCCAAAGAACAGCAGCTTATATCTACAGTCCATGCCCGACTTGAAGCCACCATTGATTGGTCCTCCTGTAAAGGTGGAAGCATGCAGTAATTGGCCAGTGAATGTGTCTGTCAGTCTGTTGGGCTGCTCCACCACTCTGCCACAGTTCCCTCCCCCCTGCCATGCCTGTGTCCGAATAGCACTGCATGCGCTATTTACCTGAATAACGAAAGACTTCAAGAGGGAAACCTCTATTGCTTATAAAATTTGGACCCTTTATCAAATCTGTATACATTTTGGCAGGGATGATCCTGAAGGTCTGAGATACAATCCTGCTAAATTTCATGTAAAATGGATGGACACAAGAAATATTACAGCCAGAAATGCAGTTACAGGTAAATTGCTTATAACCTCAGGATCCTTTATCTAATCCTTCTGAAGTTTGAAAGAGACAGTAGCCTT
Source organism: Sphenodon punctatus (assembly GCA_003113815.1). Taxonomy (NCBI): domain Eukaryota; kingdom Metazoa; phylum Chordata; class Lepidosauria; order Sphenodontia; family Sphenodontidae; genus Sphenodon; species Sphenodon punctatus. Next base: position 1,755,792 of record QEPC01011244.1, on the reverse strand, counting down.
AAGGAGGGATATAATCTTGCCAGGTGTCATCTAAATTGGATGGGAGACAAAGACGTTACAGCCAGGAATATGTATGCAGAATTTCATAAAATAACAGATTTCAACTTTAAAATTGGATTAGTTTATCCAATCTTTCTGAGGTTTGGCACACATAATTTCCTATATTGGAGGTACATGTATAACATGTTTCATCCAGATTGGATGAAGAATAACAATGTTACAGTAAAATATGTGTTTTCCAGGTTTTTCCTATTAACTGATAATGAAACAAAGAAAAAAAATTGTTTCATTATGTTCTTTCGTTTTCGTTATTCAATAATGAAAACAAAAAAGCCCTCTTTCTCTTTCATTATTATAATAACAAAAACAAAATGCACAGCTCTGGAGAAGTATGAGCTCAAGGGTTTCTGGCGGCTGAGTGGGCAAAGAGCCTGCCTCGAGACTTGGGTACAAGCTTTGCTCCTACCAGAATCTGACACTGGGTCTCCTCCATTGTGAAGATGTCATACTCGGATAAATCAGCCTGTGACTGTCTCCAGAACTGTCACTATCTGTTTGGTACCAAAAGGACCAGATACAGCAGTAGTGGACACCAGTGCAATTCACTGGGGGCATGCAAGTTGATTACTACAGGGCTGAATTTGGTTCAGAGAGTGTAAGTCAAAGAAAGAAAACCTATTATTGTTATTATATTTACATATTACATGTATATGTATTGTCAGCTGCAGCTGCCACTTCCATAGGGGGCGGTTGCGGTTGGGACTCCACACACTCAACCCCGCAGCACCAGCACAAGAAGCGGCCCCCGGGCCCGCTGCGTCACTCCTGGCAGCGCCCCCAGCAGCACCGTCAGCGCCGGTTGCCAGGGCAATCCCTGACAACGTGACGCTGACAGACCATGCAGCCTCTCGATGCCACGCCAGGCCGCCCTGCCCACCAGAACGCCGCTCCGCTCGCCTGCAGGCACACAGGCAGCAGGGCCTGGACCTTATAACACCGGCGCCTCCAGCATGGCAGTGCCGGTAATCAGAGCCTGAGAAGCTGGCCGCTGGATACCTTCTGTGTTGTGTGCAATTCTCTGATCCATGAACTAAGTTCCTTGTGTTCATTCCCTTGGTCTCGTCATTGTGTCTGTCGTATCCCCGTGTGCCCTTCCCGCCTCGAGTTCCGTGATGGTGTAGTGCTTGTGCAGACTGGGGTATAATTGGTAGTAGTGTGTGATGACTGAGTAGACCCTTTTCCTTTCCCCCTAGTGTAAGTGTTCCCCTGGAGCGTGAGCCCATGAACCTCCATGAACCTCCGGGAGCCCCAGGGACCCCGTATTGATAAATTCCTGGGGGACCACAGGGAATTCCGAGGGTTTCTGGCCTTGTGTAAACTCACCTTCAAGGTCCAACCCGTTACCTATGCTACCGATGAGCTTAAGGTTGCATTCATAGTAGACAATTTAGGTGGGGTGGCCCTAGAATGGGCTACTAACTTATTGAGTAGTGATAGCCCACTCCTCTCCAACTATGAGGAGTTTGTGCAGGACTTTACTCGTTTGTTTGATCACCCTTGTCGTGTCAGAGAGGCGCAGGCTTCAATTTTTTCCCTCAAACAAGGCCGAGGGACGCTCCTGGAATACCTCACGCAATTCCAGTAGCTAGCGCTGGAGCTCCGATGGCCGGAAGATGTGTTGACGGTGATGTTCCAATGAGGCCTCGCAGAGGAACTTAAGGACCAGTTGGCATACACCACACTTCTGGATACCTGGGCAGAAGTAGCAGCCTTGGCCCTCCAAATTGATGACCGCTTGGCAGAGCAACAACAGGAGCGCCGGCAAGAACCCAGACCTCCAGCATATCGAGCACCCCTTACCAACCCCCCTGCCAGTAACTCTCCAAAGCTCCTGGAGCCGATGCAGCTTGGCGCCGCTCGGGGGCCCCTCACGGCGGAGGAAAGGGAGCATCGACGTTATGCCTGGGCATGCTTTTACTGTGGGGACCCAGCCCATTTCATCCAGGACTGTCCTGCATTGCCACCCACTCGGCAGCAGCTGGGAAACGCACCGAGTCGGGACGGACAGGGGCCATCTCGACCATAAAACCCTATTCCCCTGGCCCCAACTCAAGACCAACCCACGTACGGGTACCCTTTACCACCATCATCGATCCCTGAAGGTCAGTTGTCATCTGGGCCCTGATTGATTCTGGAGCATCGAGCAACTTCATTGATGCCAATTTAACCAGGACCCATGACATTCTGACCTGCCCAAAGGACCACCCAGAGCCAGTGCATACGATTGATGGCTCCCTCATAGTGTTGGGCCCCATTGTCCTGCAAACTATGTGCTTATCTTGCACTATTGGAGTGCACCAGGAACTATTGAACTTCGATGTTGTCTGTACCCCAGTATTTCTTGTGGTACTGGGGTTGCCGTGGCTAGTACGGCATGAATCCCAGATACTCTGGGGAACTCGTTAGCTCCAGTTTGTATCCCTGCATTGTTCTCAAAACTGCCTAGTGTCCCCACCCGGGCCTAGCTGGAAGCCTTCTACCCAAGTCGCTGGAGCTGCCTCCTCAGTATCAAGATTACGCTGATGTCTTTAGCAAACAACAGGCCACCGAACTACCCCCACACCGGCTGTACGACTGTCCCATCAATCTGGTCGCCGGGCAGGAGCCCCCATATGGGTGGATTTACGCTCTCTCCGCCCCTGAGCTGGAGGTGCTCCGCTCCTACATTGATGAGAGTCTACGCAACGGCTTCATCCACCATTCCAATTCCCCAGCGGGGGCTCCTATCGTCTTTGTTCCAAAGAAGGACGGTGGCCTGAGACCATGTATAAACTATTGTGGCTTGAACAGTGTCACTATCAAAAACAGGTACCCACTTCCACTAATTCCTGAACTGTTGAACCGGCTCCAAGGTGCCCACGTGTTTACCAAGCTGGATCTCCGTGGAGCATACAACTTGGTGAGGGTGTGGCGAGGCGACGAGTGGAAGACAGCCTTTCGGACACGCTATGGACATTTTGAATATTTAGTAATGCTGTTTGGCTTGGCCAACGCTCTGGCTACCTTCCAACACTTCATAAATTATATTTTTAGCAATATACTGGACACCTTCGTCATCACCTACTTGGATGATATCTTGATTTATTCCACGTCCCTGGAACAACACATTTGACATGTCCACCAAGTACTCCAATGACTAAGACAACACAAACTCTATTGCAAGCGAGAGAAATGAGCTTTCCATATCCACACCGTGGAGTTTCTTGGATTCATCATCACTCCTGCCTGCATTGAGATGGATAAAAGGAAGGTCACAGCCATTCAACAGTGGCCCCCTCCTAAGGCAGTGAAACCGCTCCAACGCTTTCTTGGGAGCATAAATTATTATCGACACTACATCCCCAACTATGCCAAGGTCACCTCCCCATTGACCCAACTCCTTAAAAAGAATCATCCTTATATCTGGGGACAAGATCAGCAATACAGCTTCGCCTATTTAAAAAAGGCCTTCACTACAACACCCAGACTTTCAAAAAACTTTTTTTGTAGAAGCAGATGCCTCCAGCGCAGCTATTGGAGCGGTCCTTCTGCAACCAGTAGAGGGTAAACAGCAGCCCCTTCCATGCTCATACTACTCCCGTCAACTTACCACGGTTGAACGGAACTACACCATCTTTGACTGAGAACTGCTCGCAATTAAGACCGCGTTTGAAACCCGGTGACATTATTTGGAAGGGGCTAAACACCCTGTCACTGTTACAATGGATCACAAGAACTTAACATTTTTGCAATCCGCCCAGATCACCAATGTACGGCATGCGCGATGGACCCTCTTCTTCACGCGCTTCACCTTTATCATACAATACCACCCTGGCATGCAAAATATCTTGGCCGATGCTCTGTCTTGTTATTATGAAGGATGGGAACCTGAACAACAATTACAGGGCACTATCCTAGACCACAAGCTCTTTGCTGCCATCTACCTTTCCTTCAGTCAACTCCGACAAGCCACCACTCGAGAACTCCCTGTGCCAGCAGACTCTACCGACACTCTGGAAGAGAGTCTGCATAAAAGACATCACCTAATTGTGGTCCCCCCGTCTTGTCACCTCCATATTCTATGGGATCATCATGATGCCCCCTTGGCAGGCCACTCAGGTATGGACCGTACACAAAAACTTATACAACGAACCTTTTGGTGGCCTTCCATCACCCCAGATGTTTAGCAATACGTAGATAGCTGTTCCACCTATACCTGCATGAAGGTACCCCGGAAGGCCCCCGTGGGTCTCCTACAACTACACCTGATGCCCTTAGGACCCTGGCGTTGGGTAGGCCTTGACTTTGTGGTGGAGCTGCCTCCCTCCTGGGGACATAACACGGTCTTCGTTATAGTGGACCATTTTACAAAATTAGCCCACTTCATGGCATGCAAGGGACTTCCCTCAGCGTAATGTAATGCCCTGCTGTTTCTTCGGCACGTGATCGAATTACATGGTCGGCCCTCCGAAATTATCAGTGATCTGGGAACGCAGTTCACCTCCCACTTTTGGACAGCTTTATTTAAGGCCCTACGAGTGAACCTAAGACCAACCACTGCTTACCACCCTTAAGCGAATGGACAAGTGGAGCGGGTTAATCAGAATCTAGAACAATATATCTGCTGCTACGCAAACTACCTACAAGACGATTGGTATTCCTGGTTACCCATGGCTGAGTTTGCGTACAATAACACACCCAACTTCGATAATATAGAACATGCTATACTTGCCTGAAGGCTTATGCTTTATATGCTATCCCAGCTGTCATGGGTTAGCAGCTGTGTCTTTGTTTCAGCTCATCTGACCAAGATGTGAATGATTCTGTTCCAAAAATGCTATGAAATACTTCACAATCCAGCCGAAAAGCAGGCAGAATCTCCTTGCTTTTCTTTCTTTGCAAAAGCTTACTGCTCCACCAACTCTTCCAGCCATTTAGGTAGGGTGCTTGCCTCAGTAAACCAGAGCTAAACAGCAGCTACGTCAATCCCTATGGGTTTCAACCCTGCATTGGGAGAGAATTAAGTTTCTGATCACACAACTCTGCTTAAACTGTAATCAGGCCACAGGCTTAAGAATGAATCGTAGGCAGCTAAACAGAGCTTATTAGTATTAGATCGGACTAGAAATGGAGCTGGGTTTTGGAAGCTTTTCAACAATCCTGCTTGGCAACTGCACATTGAATCTGTTTGTGGCGATGAGCACCCAGTTGCAGTCTTCATGGGAGTTCTAGCAATTCTCAGGCAGGCACAGGGAGGGCAATTAGTGAAGTGGATTTTCTTAACCAGAGCCACATTCCCTGTCAGAAGCATCTCATCATTTTTCCTTCTGGTTCCCACTGTGACTCCCTTGAAGCACTGTGTAAGCAGTAGGGGTGGGAAACCGGTAGAATCCGGTATCCGATAATGCCGGTATCGGGCGTACCGGCATTATCGGATTCGGCCCGGTAATCCGGACCCGGTACCGGATTTCAGGGTACCGGATTTTTTTGCATTGCAGCCATTTAAAAATGGCTGCAATGTAAAAAAACTGCCCCAGCAAAACTGTTTAAAAAACCCTCCCCGAGTCCAGGCTGCGCGGGTGGAAGGGGGGACACCCCCCACCCACCCTGCCCAGCCTGGCTTTTTGTTTTAAAAATAGAGTAAGAGAGAAGAGTGACCCCGAGGCGAGCCCACCCCCCAGCACCAGCGGCCGCGGCGTCCCCGCAGCCGCGGGTAAGTATGACCCGATCCCTGGGGGGGG
>QEPC01011244.1:1737786-1749912 GCA_003113815.1 Sphenodon punctatus | reverse complement strand
ATTTCATTGGTTTCAATGGGGACACAGCGCCCCATTGAAACCAATGAAATAAAACCGGTACCGGTTACCGGATTTAATCCGGGAATCCGGTTTTCGTAGAACCGGTAACCGGTAAATCCGGTAACCGGTAATGGGCCCGGGGTCCCACCACTAGTAAGCAGACCCCAGGTACTCTGTGATATTTCTGGAGGAAACAGGACATGTATGTGAGACTTGGGCTGCATTCACATGACATGCCAAGTCCTAGGAAATGGTCCCCCCTCCCCCCCTTTGTGTAATATGTGAAAGGATCAGGTCTAGGGCTGTAATGATGTACCCTGTTCCAGACCTGTCTGTTTCCCAACTGCTTTCCCTTAGAATGACATATAACTAGCTGTGTTTTTGCCTTTTTTCCAGAAAGAGAGAGACTTTGGGTATTTTCAGACGTTACGAGATCACAGTGAACCACGGTGAATACCCACCTGTGGTCAATGTGTCTCGAACGTCTGTTTGGCAGCCGCCAGATGTTCGCCACGGTCAATCTGCACAAGGGATCAATTTGAACCACGCTTCCCGGTCTAGCCGGGGGAATGTCCTGGGAAGCGTGGTCAAACGGACCCCCAGCAGGGACCAAAAAAAAGTAACATCTGGCCGCTCGCCGCGGCCCGGGATCACCGCCGGGATCTCGGGCCGTGGTGCATTCAGCCAGACGCGGTGGCCGCATTGGCCCCACCGCCCACCCGTCTCCTCGGAGGGCGGCCGGCGGGGTGTGTGGAGGGGGTGGGGCCGTGCGGCCGCACGCTGCGCTGCGCGGCCCTGCCCCCTCCCAGATTCCCCACCGGGATCCCCCTGGCACGTCTGATATGGCATGACGGGGTGACCCCGGCGGGGAACGAATGGGTTGATTTCGGTACAGGGCCAATGGGCCCCGTAACGTCTGAAATCACCCTGTATTTATTGAGATTTTTTTTACCTGCCCCATCCTGAAAGTTAACCCCAATAAAGGCACCAAAAATGGCAGTTTGGGTAATGATTGATATCCATTCATGCTCCATTGAGTGTCCATTTTTTTTCCCTTTCTGTTCAGTTATTTTGGTGGTTTGGTCATTTTGGTATTTTGGTTATGTCGTTTTCTGTAATATTAGCACTATGTATTATGCAGGCACAGTTGCTGAAAATGATGTAACTGGAATACCAAATTGACTGAATAACCAAACAGAAAAAAACAAAACAAAGCCGCATCCGGCCCTTCAGGAGTGTAGAACAGCAATTTTGAACAATTTCAAAGTTTTGGAAAATTGTCAGCTCTTGATGGGTCGGATCTCTGTCTGATTTCAAACTGCGGTTAGACCTAGGAGGCTGGAAAGGTCCAAGGTAAATCATGCCTCCTGGTTTGATCAGGAATGCTGGGTTAAGAAGAAGGCCTTTATAGCAAGGTCATGGAAGGTGAAGAAACATAACCCTTCAGATTGGACTAGGTTTAGAACGTTAAGGCAAGAATATAAAATGTTGTTAAATAGGAAGAAGATGTGCTACCAGAAAACCCAGTGGAGAAGTCGAAAGGCAACTTTGCTTGCCAACGACTCTAGATCTTTTTGGACATTAGTTAAATCGAGGGCTAGTAATAACTGGTGCTAACATTGAGGCTAACATTCCATTGGAATGTTGGGTGGAGTATTTCTCTGAGCATTTTGCTGCTCGCCAACAGACCAGTGGTGGCTGGTGGGCTCCAAGGCTGGTGGGGTGCAGGATGGGGCCAGAAGTTGGAGGGGCCAGGCCAACGGTAGGCAGAGCCAATGGCAGGTGGAGCTTAGCCAACGGTAGGTGGAGCCAGCAGTGTCGCGTTGTGCCTCAGTTTCCTCAAAGGGAAAATGCACGTAGCGGTCCAGGCCTGACACAATTGGTCTGGATATAAGGCGCTAATTCTCCAATATGTGGAAACTCAGTTTACACTGTGCTTAAAGCCAACCAGCTCAGCAAAGTATTTATAAATGAGACTATGAGATAGAGAATATTATAAATATAAGCATAGTTTACTTAAGTTCAAATAAAAACATGGTACAAAAGAGAAACAGTGTCAGTTACAAATACATGATTTAAAAGGACATTTCTGTTCAAGGAACAGCTCTATTATAAGTTCAAAGATCTTAACATCTATAAGAAATAACATATGCTTTAAGTATGTTGTTGTTGTTTGCTCAATGCATCAAAATAACATATTTTCATATTCACCCAGTCCTGTGTCCCATACTGCTATATGATGGTGAAAAAAACTCCAGGGAAGTTAGAGCTTTCTGAAAAATCAGTTTTTCCTCTCCCTCTTTATGGAGAAAAAATGCTTAGAAGTCAGTTTAGATGACATCAGGTCAAGACAGCTGACAATGAGGTTTTCTCAAAGTAAGTTGTAAACAACCTGCTGATACATACTAAAAAGGTGGCTATCATCTGAGATGCAGACTAAGATGCAGACAAACAAGCCTTTTTCATGCCCTGCTTGGGAGTCACGTCCCTTGAAACTGGTAAACAGAAAAACGTTGAATCCTTAAGAGAGACAGACTGATTATATCTCTCTCCAAGATTACAGCTAAAAAGACATTCTAGAGACAGTTCATTAGAAATTAACCATTCAAAGGCTAGGCTAATTCTAATGTTCAATACATTGAAACACAGATGGTCAAAAATATATGCTTTTTATACGGGATACATCACAGCAGTGCACATGCAAACACAGAGTTAGCAAAGCAAACCATCTTAAGCCAACAATATTATGTGAAGTCCTTAGCACACCACAAATGCAGCAGCATTGAGTTCCATTTGTCCCCTGGCCCTAAAACATGCTACACAGTTCTGTTGCAATGTAAAAAGCAACTGCTGCAACCAGACAGGGAACATTCATGCAAAGATTATTATTATTATTATTAGCAAGCATTTATATAGCACCAGCAATGTACCTGGCACTTTACAAAGTAATGGAGTAGACATGGTCCCTGCCCTAGGGCTTACAATCTGAAAGACGGGGAGGGGGGGGACAAAGGAGGGGGAACAGAGTATGAGACAAGGGGTGTAACAGACCTCATATCTTTGTGAATGAGTTGCACATACTTGGCTTAGTTACATTGAGAATGATGGCTGGCTGGTCCATGTGGTGAGGATATGAGTACACAGACCTCAGGTAACAGATAGTACTGGATGGTAGGGAGTTAGGAAAGGGGAGCGAGGAGTCAGGGCGGGAAGAGCGGAAGTGGTGGGTCTTGAGGAGGGATTTGAAGGTATGAAGGGAGGGGGCGAGGCAGATGTGGGCAGGGAGGGAGTTACAGGCATGGGGGACAGCTAGGGAGAAGGGATTAAGGTGGTTAGGGGAGCAGGGGAGGCGTGGGAGGGTAATAGAGGGGATGGAGGAGCGGAGTTCACGAACTGGAGGACAGAGGGAAATTAGCGCAGAGAGGTGGGGGGAGCAAGGTTATGAAGAGCTTATAGGTGAAGACTAGGAGCTCGTGCAGGATTTTAAAGACTAGCCATTAGTGAACCAACATGTGGTATGGTGGTCTTCTTGCAGCAGAAAAGACAAACTGGCACTACTAAGGAGCCATTTTAAAATGCAGGGAACATTCCAGCAAAGATTAGAAACCCTTCCATCCAAGCCTCCAGGTCTCCGCACCCAAAACCAGAAAGTTTAGGTGGAAAACGGCAAAAGGACCATTTTAACCAAGAGTAGCCAATGCCAGTGAGCCCCCCACCCCAAATGTCCACTGCCTTTGCACATGCTTGGGACTTGGAAGAGGAGGGGGAAAACCAGCAATGCCCATGCAAACACAGAGCAAGCAAAGCAAACCATCTTAAGTCAACAATATTATGCGAAGTCTTTAGCACACCACAAAAGTAGCACCGTGGAGTTCCACTTGCCCCCCATAACATGCTACACAGTTCTGTTGCAGTGTAAAAGGCATCTGCTGCAACCAGTCAGGGAACATTCATGCAAAGACTAGCTATTAGTGAGCCAATCTGTGGCATGGCCTTCTTGCAGAAGGAACCGTTTTAAAATGCAGTGCAACAAAATTCAAGAGAAAAAAAGAAAACCCAAACTATATGGGTGGAAAACAGCAAGGGGACTCACTGACCAGGTCCATGGCCATTTTAAAGAAGAGCCAGAGGCAGCTCAGCCATGCCTAGTTCCAGTTTGGCCCACAAAATGGCTGCCTCTGCATGCCTGAGAGAGGAGGGGGGAAGCAGTACGCATCATGCACAGCACACAATAAAAAGCAATGCAAATCATCTTATTTTAAGTTTGCTCAGCAAAGGAAGCCACAAACAACAAATGCACGGCAACAAAATTGTAGAGAAAAAAAACCCTTCCACCAATTCACCCACTCCCCTAGAATTAGAAAGTAGACAATATGGGTGGAATGGAAAACATCAGGGAGACTCACTGACCAGGCCCATAAAGAAGACCCAGACAGAGGTAGCTCAGCCATGCCCAGTCAGACCCAATGCCATGCCCACAAAAAAATCTGTAATGGATGGGGTTGGGGAGGGGACAAAATTAGATTCATAAGCAGAAAGAAAATTGGGTTCAGGCCAGGCGCTGAGCTGAGACAAGACAGTGGAGCGGGGTGCGGAGCTGGGGATTTACAATCTTGACTTACCAGGTTTCTCTGGGAATCAGAAGCACTGCAAGTTGCTGTGGTGTGTGGTCTCCTAGTCCTTTATACCTCCCAAAACACCACTGGCACAGTGGCACAGGCATGTGGCTGTGTGTAGAGCCTCTCTCTCCTCCATCCACTCCTCCTCAATCTTCCCCCTGCCAGGGTGCCAGGCAGAATTTATTACCACCCAAATTCCAGTCTTTTGGGGGATCCTCGGGACCAACAAACTCCTCCTCCTGCCCTGTCCCCTTGAGCCATGCTGAAGCGGGCCGGCGCCTGGCGCATACTCTTTTGGTGCTGGTGGGCCATCCCTGCTGCCTCCTAGCTCCATCCAAACTGGTCGGGAAGGAAGCGCCATGGAACTGAGCTTCCCCAAGCCCCTGCAGCCTCGCCTCCTTTATATTCTGTGGCTGCAGCCTGTGCACGCTGGTCAGGAGGAAGGTGAGGAGCAGCTGGGGAGACTTTCTGTGTGCTGCTGCTGCCATTGAGTGACACTGTGACTTCTGGTGCATGCGCAGGAGGCATGTTGCTCTCTGCACATGTGCCTGAACTCTAATAGTGAAGTGGCTGCTGCAGCAGTCCACAGTGGCCGAAGAGACACAGGCAGCAGCTTGATGGAGCCCTGGGGACTCCCTGCAGGGCCCACACTGACAGGAAACCTCGGAACTAGGTGAAGTGGCGGCAGGGGGACGTACACACACACACACACACACACACACACACACACACACACACACACACACCATTAATAGAAACCGCTGCTGCAACAGACAACTGTTACCTCTGGGGCCCTTGAAGCCTGCTCAAGTGAGTTGTAGTGTGTTACATCACAGCAGTATTTGATCAGTAAACTCAAGAAATCTAAAGCTCCTGGTCTGGATGGGATTCCACCTGAATTGTATCTTCATAACCCAGATTAGTGGATTCCCATTATGACTGCATGGTTTAACTCCATTATTTGATCTGGGGAGATTCCCCACTCATGGTAGGGAAATATTATTGTCCCTATTTTTAAGAAAGGGAATAGAAGTCTCCCAAAGACTTAGAGGCTGATTAGACTAATAGATATTTCAGATAAGCTTTTTGCCAGGCATTTATTGTACCATCTGTCACAGTGGGTGGAGGAAGTAGGTATTTGCATGAGCGGCAGGCAGGGTTTAGAGCCGGTTATTCTATCCAGGATCACATCTTTACTCTATAGTATTTCCGTCACAAATATGTAACTGGTACGACCGCACCTCGAATATTGTGTGCAGTTCTGGTCGCTCCATCTCAAAAAAGACATAGCTGAACTAGAAAAGGTACAGAGAAGGGCAACAAAAATGATCAAGGGCATGGAAGGGCTCCCGTATGAGGAGAGGCTTGGTAGGTTGGGGCTCTTCAGTTTGGAGAAGAGACGACTGAGAGGAGATATGATAGAGGTCTATAAAATCATGAGTGGTGTGGAACTAATAAACAAGGAGCAGTTATTTACCCTCTCAGCTAGTACTAGAACTAGGGGACACTCCATGAAACTCATGGGTGGCAAGTTTAAAACAAATAAAAGAAAATATTTGTTCACTCAGCGTATAACTGGGTTGTGGAATCTACTGCCAGAGGCTGTGGTAAGGGCCAGTACTATAGCTGAGTTTAAAAGAGGTTTGAACAAGTTTCTGGAAGACAGATCCATTAGCAGCTATTAGCCAGACAGGATCAGGGAACATGACAAGAGCTGGGGGAAAACAGCAGGGAATGGATCCTCCTTTGTGACCTGTTGGGTGCTTCTCCCAAGCCCCTGTGATTTGCCACTTTCGGAGACAGGATGCTGGGCTAGATGGACCATTGGTCTGACCCAGTACGGCACTTCTTATGTTCTTAACTGTTAACTGGACGCCCCTTTTTTGGGCTTTTAATATCTTTGCAAGCACTTGTGAACATAATGACCTCTGTATTAACTATGCCAAATCTTAAATACTTAGATGTGGCAGGAGAGGCAAGAAGTTTGACTGGCAGATTGGGCAAGGCACTTCCATCTTGAAATAGTTGATGATTTTAGATACCTTGGGGTAGTTTTTTCTTTTGCTCCTTCTTTGAAATGCCATCAGATCTTTAAGATCTAAGGTCTGTGCCATGATTGGTGCTATCTGGAGATTTTTTGTGTCATTTGGGAAAAATTCTCCCCTGACTGCAGTGAGAGTTTTTGATGCTAAAGTTTGTTCCAGCATTTTGTATGGTGCGGCAGTGTTGGGGATATGAGGCTACAGACAAGCTATGTAGGTCCTTGAATATATTTCTTTGCAGTCTCTTGGGTCTTCTTTAATTGACTCCATTTATTAAGAGTTGAAATGGGTGTGTGTAACCTGATGATCACAGCTAGAATTGCAGTGCTTCAGCTGTGGTTCAAAATATTAGCTTGCTCCCCTAATAGACTGCCTAAACTGTGCTTTCTGGAAGATTTATCTCGGCCATTGGAAAGGAGGTCTCCATGGCTGTGTAGCGTTTCTAAGTTTTTGGGATACATGTGGAATGGGATCCTTATTTTCTGATAATTATAGGCTCCCAGGATAAACTAGAAATCATACAACGGCTTAGAGATATCTCTAGGCAGGAGGCCGTGGAGGCTGTTCGACTTTCAAGAATAGTGCCCTCTTATATTCATTGATTTCCAGAAACGCACTGGCAGTTTTCCTGGGGCTGGACCTCCATTATAAATTTAAAACCTCATTATGTAGGCTCTGTTGTGAGCAGATGCCTTCTGCTATTTTAGCTGGGAGATGCTACTGTATTACTAGGGATAAAATATCTTGCACTTGTCCATTGGGAGGGATGGAGGATATTGTACATTATGTTATGCTGTGTCCTTATTTTACTGAAATAAGGGAAGATCTGATTTCCCCGTTAAGGTCTAGCCTTCCCTCCCTCGACTCCCGGGAAGAATGATCTGGCTTTTTCAAAACACTTCTCCTAGTGTAATTCGCTGCTTGGTGCTATTCACTTTCAGGGCAGAATTAATAAGGATTAAACATCCCTTAATTCACTTGTGACCTGGAGTATGTGGTTATTTAATTAATTTATTCATTTATTTTATTTTTAAAATTTGATAACCCGCCCCCTCCTGCCTAGGCAGCACAGGGTGGCGTACAATATAAAAATGGTAGAATATAAATATAATATAATATAAATACGATTAAAACACATAAAACTCCAGTCGGGTCATAACACCCCCTCCCCCCAAACAACCCCAACCCTTCCACTACCCCTCTGCCCCAACAAAAGCCTGGCGGAACAACCAGGTTTTACATTGCTGCCTGAAGGAGAGACGATTCGGGGACCGGCGGACCTCCACGGGTAGGGAGTTCCACAAACGAGGCGTGGCGACTAAGAACGCCCTCTCCAATGTGGCCCCCCCACCGAACACAGGGGACCTACAAAAGGGTGGTCCCGGCCAACTGTAGGGGCCGCTCTAGAATCCAGGGGGCAGGGACGGCCTTACCGCGGGGTGGTTAGGGGCGGCCGCCCAGTGCCCTGCTCCTGAAGGGGCCCTGCCCCCAGCCCGAACCCCACGGTAAGGCCGGCCCTGAACGTGGGGCCCTCGAGAGCCAACTCACCGCATCTGACAGGCAGCGGAGGGGGCCAGCAGGAGTGAGGGAGAAGCACAGGCCCTGCCTCTCCCACACTCCNCCCCCCCCCCCCCGCTGCCTATCACAGTCGGCCAGGGAAAGTGAAGAAGAGAGATTTGGAGGCCCTGTCTCCCCCTCATTTCCCCTGGCCAAAACTGCCCCCTCGGCTCAGCTGCCCGACTCAGTCTGTAACACACAGACTGAGTCAGGCAGCGGAGGGGGCCCAGCTGGCCAGTGTTGCAACGTGAGGGAGAGGCGGGGCCTCTGCCTTCTTCTCCCTCACTTCCCCATTGCTGGCGGCTGGTGACTTTGCTGCTGGCGGTCGCCGGCAGTGCCTGAAGTTAGGGCCCCACTTTTCTTTCCCCGCCCAGGGCCCTGCTTTCAGTAAGGCCGGCCCTGCCAGGGGGTGAGGCGGTCCCATTGGTAGGTGGGGCAAATGCCATATAGGACTTTATAGGTAAGCACCAACACCTTGAATTGGGCCCAGAAGGCTATAGGCAGCCAATGCAGAGAGCGGAACACTGGAGTTATGTGCTCCTGGAAGTCCACCTCTGTAAGGAGGTGGGCGGCCGCATTCTGCACTAGCTGCAGCCTCTGAACCGTCACCAGGGGTAGCCCCACGCAGAGCGCGTTACAGTAATCAAGACTCAAGGTGATGGAGGCATGGATGATAGTGACAAGGTCACAGTCTGAGAGATATGGCCATAATTGTCGTACCAGATGTAATTTACAACATTTGTGTATGTATATCCTGTGTATTTTGATGTATAACTGTTTTTGGCTAGGGTGAGAGTCAGTGCCTTAATAATAACCTTCAACTATACTACTTGAACAAAAAAAAACCCTAACAAACAAACAAACAAAAACAGAATACGTCCCCCTTCCCCTCAAACTCCCTAATATGCAAGTGCCTGTTTTCAGTTTCAGATATTGTTCAGGTACTTGAAGAGCTACCTGAAAACATGAATAATATCTGTAAATAATAAACTCATTACCATTCCAATTTGGTTGTAAGGCATTGATTGCTTACTACATCCTAAACTAGATTTTCATCTTCCTCTGTTTTTCTCCTCTTTTTTCATTTCCTTGTAGAGTGGTCTAGCTACCTCTTGCCCACCCCTGAAACTTCAAAAATCTAAACCACTTTTCAACATTCATAACCCTGACACCACTTTTAAACATTCTTAGCACTGAATGCATGAATAGCATCTCTTAAACAGGGCTCTAAGTTATCTCAGATGGGGCCTCCCACTTCTCTTGGCAGACAGTAGCTGCATTTTTCAGCAGGGAGACCCATGCCCTATACATATTCTTTATGTGTGTGTGCTAGGATAAGTAGGGGTGGAGACAGGGAAGCTAACAGTACATGCTAGTATTGTGGGTTCTTGCCATTCCTTGATATTTTGTAATTGCCGTTTAAATAGTTACCAACTTGTTGGGATGCACAGGAAGATTAAAGGTGAAATTTGTAGAACTGGTCAGCATTGTCCTAACTCTCTGAGCTGGATCCAAAATAGCACAGATTGTATGACTGCGCAGAACTCCATGTGTTGAGGGGCCCCATAAAGGACCCCCAGTACGTGGGGTCTGTGATCAGTGAGAGAAGCACTGTAATAAAATATGTAGGTGTTGCAGAGATTAAGGTTGGGAGAGTCATGATGCATGGACCCCGGGAATAAACAAGAAATAGAAACATATGGAAAACATATAGGCATCCAATGCAGGGAGCTCCAGACTCGGAAGGGAATGCAATGTCTAATGGGAGCAGGCAGGGGGTGGAGTGGGTGGGTGCATTATTTGTATTTTATGGGTTTTATTTTGTATTTTATCCTTTTATGCTGTGAGCTGCCCTGAGCCCACCCTCAGTAAAAAGGGTGGGATAAAAGTCAAAATAAATAATTAAACATAAAAAAATAATTCTGGTAACATCTTCCTTTTTCTAATGGGTGAGTTGGTGTATGCCCCTTAAACATTCCTATATTAGAAAGGGGCCCACATGACCATTTCGCACGGGACCCCAACTTCTCTGGATCTGACACTTTTAAGTCTTCTGGCAAAACTCTTCTTGGCTTCATTAGGAGCTGTCGTTCATGTTTCCAAAGGCACATGCCATGTGTGATCTGATAAAATTAAATATATATGATATTAGGAAAAACTTCCTAAACATAAGAACTGTGCAGCAATGGAACAATCTACCTAGGGAGGTTGTAGGCTCTCCATTGCTGGAGGTTTTCAAAAAGAGGCCGGACAGCCATCTGACGGGGATGTTGTATCCATGTAGAGGGTTGGATTCGATGACCCTCAAGATTCCTTTCAACTCTAAGATTTTACGTCCGTTGGGAGCCAAGTCACCTCTATGCGGAGTGCTTTTGAAAATGCTACCTTACTTCAGATTCCAGATCTTCTCTGTCCTTCTCTAAGGCCACGATCCACAAACCACTTACTCCTCCAGAATGTCTTCAATGGGGGTAAGTGGTAAGTGGATCATGACCCATGTTTCTTGACCACAAGACTAGCCTTCCTTTAAATTCCACTCCTATGCAACAGCCTGAAAGCAAGTCAGAAGGTCCCATTGCCTTCTCTCATGGCCAAATTATGCTCTCGGTCGGGCCAGTGTAAACTAGAATAGCTCATTTAAGTTTGGTGGAGTTAACAGATTTGTAACTCAGAACAGAATTGGCCTTTGAGTAAATACATCTCTTGTTTAAAAACGAACCATTAACATGTTTAGTCTGGGGGTGGCCAGACTTACTGTGCACTTGATCTAGATGCTAATTTCAGGTCGTTTAGCAGGATCTCTCCCACTGGTTCCATTGCTCCCAGCCTAGCTCACTCCTGCTGGCACCCAGCTCTAGGCCACCTCAACAACCAGCCTCAGAGGAGCACTTCACTCAGAGTTTTTCCTGTCACACTGTAGGTGCACTCCTAGTCTCTCACTTCCCAGGGTCCCAGTCCTGCTCTCCTCTCCAGAGTTGATCTCCAAGGAACTGGTCCACCTCCCCACACCGTGATCTACTAGAGACTAACTTGTGACCCACCAGAACTCATGATCACACGAGTGAGGGATGGATCAGTGGCATAAATCTTGGTTTCACCTTTAGGAAAAAACACTCCGATATTAGAAAATGAAGATACCCACCTGCCTTGTAGGAATATGAAGGCTTTCAATTAAAATGCAAGAAATTTCCAAATTGAAAAAATAACGCTCGAGTTCCTGTGCATTGTTGAATTCCTTTCACAACCGCAAAGAGTGAGGGATAAAGCAAGATACGTTCCGTTACCGTGATGTTGTTAAAATATATTTTTTCAGCATGACCACATAGAGATAAAATAGAATGTGGGAAAGATAAGGGGAAATTGGATGTTGAAGATTGCATTGCAGCAAAGAGATGCCTGCTCCAGCTGCATTCTGCAGAATTGCTTAGAAATGCTAATTCTGTGTATATTGCCGCAACTTCTTTCTTCGCAGGGTGAAGAATTAATTCATTTAGAAGGCAAGTGCTGTCCGGAATGCATTTCAAGCAGTAGTTACTGTGTTTACAAAGAACACACCAAAGATGTGAGTATCCTGATAATTTGGAGCAGTTATGTCCGTGAAGGTTTGGAGGCATGGATCTCTCTTTAAAAGTAGCATGCTGAATCTTACAGAGGAATGGTCCATTCATGTTACTTAACCATACTGCTTTTCCATTGTAAATAATCATCTGGTTTATAATATAATTGATCACATACATCCGTTTCTTTTTATGTAGAAGAATGCAAAAGACAGGTGAATCAGTTCTTCCCGTTTAATATTTTATATACATCCTCTATTAGTCAGGGAAACTACCAGCCCATGCATGGTCCAAATCTGTCCAACTCCTGACCTGGATGTTTTTAATTTGGTCCCTTTCCATTCCCTGCAT
>QEPC01011244.1:1726127-1736523 GCA_003113815.1 Sphenodon punctatus | reverse complement strand
GTGATCCCACAAAGGAATTTCAAGTTCTCTGGTTGCAATCCTCCAAGCCCTGATTTGGATTCCAGTGGGACTACTCCAGAGGAAGTGGTTTGAGGATTGTGGTTTCTGTGTATTGCTTGTGTTGATTTTGGCCGCCTCCTTTTAATGTCTCACCAAACCGGGAAAGTGGCCAGCTGCATGTCAAAGCAACACGAAACCATAGCCAACAGAGTAAATCAGGGCAACTTGGCTCCAAACTACATCCAGGTTCACTTGCAAAACTCACAAACCCAGGTGAACTTGCCATGAGTTCAGATGTGTCAAAACTTGGAACCAGGTGGATTGGAGGTTTTTGTGCTTGTACATGCCTGCTTTTGTTCTCTTTCTCTCTCTCCCTCTCCAGAAATAAACATTCCTGCTGAAAACTGGAGATGGTGAGGTTTTCTTAGACAGGCAAAATGTAAGGATTCAGAGACAAAGGGGCAAAGTAGTTAAGCGTATATAATTTTATTGGACCAATTTCTTTAAAGAACCCTTCTTCAGACACGGAAAGGTGATAGCACTCTACATAGCCGGAACTAATATACATTCCAACAGAAGCAGATCCAATAAAAGAGATCATCTTAACTAGTATGTTTTTATATGTTCTTATCTTGGAGGATAAGTCTATTAGTGGCTATTTGCCAAGTAGGCTGGGGGACCTGTAACCTCTGCGTGTCGGGCGCTGGGTGTGAATGGCTGAGAATGGATCCATTACTATCTGTTGGGTTCTTCTCTGAAGTGACCGAAAGTGGCCACTGGGCTTGATGGACCATTGGTTTGACCCAGTGTGACGCTTCTTATGTTCTTGCTGTGGTCCCAATCCAAGCTCTGCACGTGAGCTGTGCATGCAGTATGAACATTTGGTGTGTACATGGCACACATCTGTTGTGCACATGGTGTGCATTCGGATTGGGGCCATAGTCTCTTCTTTCTTATACTTCGGTACAGCATGGCAGTCAAGCTGTAAGAATACAGGGCTGTCCAGTTCACAAGGTTGTAAGAGCGAGTCTGATTTTGAAGCTCATTTCCAACAAAACGAACATGACAGAACTGCCATTGTCTACTTTGTTCAGCTAAAAGCAAATATTAGATTGCTCATCTATGGGTGTTTTCAGACATGACGGGGCCTGTATTGGCCCCGTCACGGAATCACCCTTTGATCCCCTGCCGGAATCACACCGGCACGTCCAACAGATGTGCCGGCTGATCCTGGCGGGGAATTGGGGAGGGGGCGGGGCCACGTGGCACAACGTGTGGCCGCATGGCCCCACCCCCCCACGCTCCCTCGCCGCCTGCCCTCTTGGGAGACAGCCGGGCGCCGCGGCCAATGCGGCTGCAGCGCCCACCCACATTGACCACGGCCCGGAATCCCGCCGCTGATTCCGGGCTGCGGTAGGCGGCCAGACGTGACGAGCCCCTTGCTCATGGGGGGGAATCGCTTTCACCATGGGATTGGGGCTGGTCCCGCCGGGACCTCCAATCGCGTGGTGAATGTGATTGCCCCCCGTGATTCATGGGGGTGAACATCTGGGGGGGGAACTTCCGTTCCCCCCATCAGACGTTACGGTCCCTTGCTCACCCTGTGAGAATTCACTGAGGTTGAGCGTGGGATCGTAATGTCTGAAAATACCCTATGTTTCTCTTTATACTAGAGGGAAACAAAGTTGTTAAGAGGATCTCTTTTATTGGACCAACTTCCATTGGTGAGGGTATGTAAGCTTTCAGGCCACACAGGACTCTTCATCAGGAGATAAGCAAGTTCAGATTGTGCCGTTTTAACATGCCCATCACCCAATGAAGAATCCTGTGTGGCCCAAAAGCTTACATAGTCTCATCAACAGAAGCTTGTCCAATAAAAGGTCATCTGAACTACTTTGTCTCCAACTAGTACTTTTGGGACCAACACAGCAACCACATTATCTTTCTCCGTTTCGCTCTCCTGTCTCATCTTTCAAGATCCAATTCCCCCACTTAAGAATATAAGTAGTGCCGTACTACATCAGACCAGTGGTCCATCAAGCCAAACATCCTGTCTCCGATAGTGGCCAATCTCTGTCTCTTGGGAGAAGTACCCATCAGGTCACAATGAGCAATCCATTCCCTGTTGTTCCAGCCTCCAAATGTAAGAGGTTACATCCCCAAAACCTGCTTGGCCAAGAGCCATTAATGGCCCTATCTTCCAAGAACCTATCCCTTTTTAAAACTAGCTACACTGCCAGCCTTGAGCACTTCCTCTGGCAGTAAATGCCACAAGTTAATTGTGCGCTGAGTGGGGAAAAAATACTTTCTCTTATTTGTTTTAAATCTGCTGCCAGTTAATTTCATGGAGTGTCTTGTTCTAGTGCTGTTAGAGAAGGTAAATAACAGTTCTGCATTTATGTCTTCTACACCACTCATGATTTTATAAACCTCTGTCATATCCCCTCTCAATCATCTCTTCTCCAAGCTGAAGAGCCCCAACCTATCAAGTCTCTCTTCATACGGGAACCGTTCCATACCCTGGCTCATTTTTGTTACCCTTCTCTATCTTTTCTAGTTCAGCTTTGTTTTTTTTGAGATTGGGAGACCAGAACGGCACACAGTTATTCCAGGTGCGGTCGCACCATAGATCTATATAGAGGCATGATGGCACTTTTAACTAAGCTAAACATGTATACTTGTAAATTGTCGGCTTCATGACTGTGTCCCTGTCTCTTCCCTGCATGCTCACCTCATGTCTTTTCTCCTCTGTCCATTCTAGATTTTAAGCCCCTTGAGGCAGGGACCTGTCTCCAAACATGACTGTTCAGCAATAGGCACATTGCTGGGACTATATAAATAATAAAATAATGTGGACCTTATGGAACCCAAGCAAAAGAAGTAAGAGGCATAGTTCTGCCTTAGATTTTAAGAAATGGTCTAAAAGACAGGAAACAGAAATGGAAGTAAATGATTGGTTTTCAGATCATGCTTTCATTCCTTAGTAGGCATACTCTGAAGGTCCATACTGGAGCTGAAAAGAATATCCAGTGAAAATATTGAAATTTGTGTCTGCTTGGTTTGCCCATTTTGGATATTTGTTTTCGTTTTGGTTATTTCAGCTATTTTGGACATTTCATTATTTTGTTTCAGGGTGCTTTCCCATGATACTTACTGAGCACAGTTTGCCTCCAGGAATGAATCTGGAAGGCAAAGTATGCATATGATTTTAACGTGGGAGCGCCCCCCCCTGCACATTTGTGCCAGCAATCCTGCAGAGCATTGCTGAATAGGGAAATCCAGCTCTGCAGTTGTCCACAGGATCACCGGCAAAAATGCACAGGGGGGCAGGCGCTCCCACGTTACAAACCCTGCACATGCTTTGCCTTCCAGATTCTTTCCCGGAGGCAAATCATGTGCTGGAAGTATCATGGGCAAGCACCCTCAGTCATTTTGGTAGTACTGGAAGAGTGCTAAATGATCTCCAAATGATCAAACAAGGCTCTGAATTGACAAAATAAGCAAAGTGTCTAGAATTAAAAGTTCAAAATAACGGATATCCAAATATCCATTTGGGTGTGGATATTTATTCAAATAGCTGTGTGAAAATCAAAAAAATATTTGTGAATCTGAAATAGGATATTCGTATCAGTAGACTCTCTGTTGTTTAACATAATGATTTGTGAACTGAAAAGAGTAAACAGTGAAGTGTCAAAATTTGCAGATGGCAAAGGGTGTAATCCAAAAACCACTTACTCCAGAATAAGTTGGCTTCAATGGGATTACTCAGGAGTAAATACTTAGTGGATAATCCAGAGTAAGTGAACTTCAGTGGGATTACTTTGGAGTAATAAGTTAGTGGATTGCAGCCAGATAGCCCCACCCTAATCTGTGTGCATGTTATGCGAGGATGTGCGCACAACATGTGCACACAACATGTGTGCACAACATGTGTGCAACCTCGTGCACACAGCGCAGTGTGTGTTCAACTTGTGCACATGGTGCAGAACTTGTGTGCATGTGGGATTAGAAGTGGGCTCGTCGTTAGTTAGGTTAGTTCACTGTAGAACCTATGAAGAAGACTGGAGAATGCCAACTGTGTGAATGGGATAGTACAAAAGCAGATAGCATTCATTGCTGATGAAGTATAGCACACAAGACATCACCCACTGGAAAGAATAATTTGAACAGTTTACAGATATTGGTGGGTTTTGAATTAACTGCTTGGGGAAGACCTAGGTATCATGGTGAGAAATCTCTTCAGCGTGGGGTGGCCGTGCTCTAAGAAACTCCAAAAGCTTGTTTGAGAGGCAGAGGGTCTGGGAATGGGAAATAATTCTGAGGGTATTATCTCATCATCCAATGCTGTCTCATGTAGAGCGGAGAAAAATGGAAGGAAGACCAATGCCAAGAATGTGAGTGCCGGAGCACCCAGGTGATCTGCTATGAACGATCCTGTTCACCTTGTCCTTTGGGAAGCTTGGCAGTATTGGTGCCGGGAGACTGCTGCCCACAGTGCAAGCCAGGTATCTGCCATCCTGCCGCTTCTACAGATATTTGCATTTTGATTGGATGAGAGGGATTTACATATCTGGAGATTACATCAGTAACCACTGGAGTCGGTGGATAATGACCTCTACCATGTGACCTAGGGATTAACCTTGATAACCCTGACTCAGGTCAGGCAGTTGGGTCCAGAAAACGAAGTCTACTCTTGTACTGACTGTCTATGATACACCTGTAGAGCAGAAAACTAAAGGAGGAGATCAAGAAGATGGTTAAGGTTTGTTTAAGTTCTATCTTCAACTGCCACAAACTTAGGCAGCCTCTCAGGGATGGCCAATTGAGCCACTCTTCTTCCAGAGAGATAAAGGATAGGTGGGTGGAGTACTGATGTAATCTGACTTGGAAGACTCGTGTCCCTGCTCATCTGATATGAGCCCTGGTCTCTCAATGCAGCCCTTGCATTTCCCAGTCTCGACACTTTTAGAATGCTGTTGTGATTGCTCTTTTGTAAAGGTGGCTGAAAAATTATTGATATAGCCCCAGGAATGTACCTGGCACTTTACAATCAACAGTTATAAACAGGCCCCTGTCCCAGTGGGTTTACAATCTAGGAGACAAGGGAGATGAAGGGGAGGGGAAGGGCAGGAGAGACAGGAATATATCCAAGAAGTTGCGAAATGGCAGGTGCACGTACTTAGTTTAGTTACAGGGGAATGAGAACCTATATGCGGGAAAAAGATTAATAGAATTATAGGACAGGAAGGGACATCTAGTGACATCTAGTCCAACTCTGCTTTGATGCAGGATGTCCTGTAGTGGGAGTGTGAACTCCCCCCAACTCTATGGGCCACTGAAAATTATTACAAGTGCCACAGACCTGATAGGATTTGGGGGCAGGGGCACTTGAGGATTGTGCTTAGGCTGAAGAAAGGAAGAAGCAAGTTCAGAACATGGATCTATTCCATGGTCGATCCATCCCCTATCCTTGAGTTCAGGTCTTCAACTCCACTCCTTTCCCCTGAGTTCAATCTTTCAGAGCTTCAATGTAGGGGCCAGATCCAAGAATTGGAAACGGGGCCATTAAAAATCAGCCATGGACCAGATTGTGCCCTTGTGCCACAGGTTCCCCACCTCTGCCATATACCTACAGCCTAACAAAGGGTGTTTTTAAAGCAGAGTGGCTCTGCCGCGTAGCACCCATGCAGGTTGAGTGCCTGGGGAGGGATTCAAACCAGCGTCTGCCAGCATGGCTACGGTGGCCATGGAGGCAAGCCGCCACGCACACCTCCTGCCACGGACCATGGGGGAAGGGGAAGCGTGCCAGGCTGGCCTTTGCAATTGATATGTCACCAGTGCGAACGCTGGGGAACTGGGCTCCCAGCACTCCCAGCCAGTTCTTGTGACTTGCAAAGGCCGTGTCCTCCACCCACCATGTCTGTGAGCAGCAGGCCAGTCTGCTGGCATGGCTGGCTGCCCCAGTTCATAGGGGCGGGGGCTCTGTGGCCATCTGTTGCCATGGAGCTATTTATTGCCTGCATGGAGCACCCTGGATTTCTGGCAGCGCTCTGCGCATGGCTATGAGTGGGTGCTGCGTGGCTCACGGGAGCGTGCATCCCTCTACTCCCCCTTCTGATGGGAGGTGGGCTCCATGGCTCCTGGGTGGCCATGTGGGGTAGCATCTTGTTAAAAATCACCCAGACAGATGCTTGTCCAACCAGTTTTTGAAAAGCTCCAAGGAAGGCTATTCCGCATTTTCAGTAAGGGTTTAAAATAAAACTCCACTCTTTCAAAATGTTCATGTTTATCTTTTCTCATTTCCCCCCTTTTTATCAAACTGCTTCTGAGGCTCCCAGGACTGGCCTCCCTGCGGGGCGCCCTCCAATTATGGCCACGGGCCCTACTAGCTGTGCTAGCAGGCACAGGCCCTGTTTATAATGTACAAGCATGCAGTTTCCTCATTGCTCTGTGGATGATTCATAGTTCACCCTTACTGAAAGGTCTAATATTAGGGTCAACAAAAACTTTTAATAACCCTCATTGAACATTTGTTAAAATGTTGAGGAAAAAAAATACTGAAAAAGGCACATGATTGTTATGGAAAACAGCACATTACCTGTGTTGTGGGCCCCGCCTCCGCTCCCCTGCCGCCCGCCCTCTGGGGAAACGGGTGGGCGCTGCGACCAATGCGGCCGCAGCGCCCGCCCGAATTGACCACGGTCTGGCCGTGGGAGCCGTCCAGACAAGATGGCTCCTTTCATCACGGCGGGGAATCCCATTCGCCACACGATCGGGGATGGTCCGGCCGGGACCTCGGATCGCGTGGTGAATCTGATTCCCCACCGTGACTGACCGTGGAGAACATCCAGGGGGAACTTCCGTTCCCCCTACAGACGTGACGGGACCATTCGCGCCCGGTGGGAATCCACCGTGATTGAGTGTGATCTCGTCACGTCTGAAAATACCCTATGACTTCTTTTTTTGATCAGTAATTCCGTCTAGTCCCTATAATTTAATTAGGATATCATGATAAGGTTAAGACCTAATCTAAGCATCACTCGAATCGATGGAATAGCTGATCTACTCTTATATCAAGCCCTCACGAGCTTTTCTTTCAAAAGAATAGCTGCTTAAACTCGGTTGATCAGAAAGTGTTTTGTGGTCTTCATTTAATATGAAATCTTATATTAAAAAATGGTCACTTCTTGAATTCTAACAAGGCTTTTGACGTCTGAGGCACATGATTAATTTCCTTGTTTGAAAACATACTCACTCTAATCGAACTCCACTTCCCGTTCATCTGGGGCTGAATAAGAGTCAGTTAATAATTGCCTGGAAGCATTTGACTAGCTTTGGATATCAGGTAATTTTGCATCTAGATTTATTTTTCCACCAGTTTCTGTCATCTCCCTTCATTTACATTTCATAGTTGGAAGGTTTTATCTGTGGAGTCCTAATTTTTTCATACTGGCAGCTGCTCTGGTTGTGCTCAGCTTACTCTGGCTAATCAGAGAGCGCCAGTTAATAGTTTGTTGTAGGGAGGAAGAAGCAACTTTGCAGTGTAATTACGTTGTCATCTCAAGAGTGGCTCATCAGGCTTGTCAAAGAAATGTTTTCCAAAGCTTATTATTTATTGGAGATCCAGAAGACAAAGGACTCCCTATCAGTGTAATTCTGGCTTCAGATTCTTGCATGGCCATGTCTGCAAAGCAAGGTTATCATAAATTCCTTCCGTTTATTATCTGGGCTGGTCTCAGAATTTGGGGACCCAGGACAAAAATAAAACACAGGGCCACTATGTCATCTCCTTTCAGAGCCTCACCCCTTTAGGAATCCGCAGTCTATGTTTGCTTACAAAAACAATTTTCATGTGCACACAGGGTTCCCCGTGTGCGCATATGCAAACTCCTCCCTCTCTCTCTCTCTCTCACACACACACACACCCCTCCACCCCTAGCAGAGGACATTCAGGGATCGGTGATATACTGGTTCTGAGGCTACCAGGACTGACCTCCCTGCGGGGCGCCTTTCAATCATGGCCATGGGCCCCACTGGTCATGCTTAAGGTCGGCCTTGGTTATAATGTACAAGTGCACAGTTTCCAAATGTATCTGTGTATGATTCACAGTTCACCACATTCTTGTGATCAGTCAACCCTGCTTTCTCCAGGCTTCGACACTCCTTTCCAGAGTGGAAATGAATAGCTAAATTACATATTTGTGAATGTCATTTATATATGTTATCTGCTCTGAACCTTCCTTAAAAGGCTCAGGGTTAACAGCCCATACTTTTCTCTAACAGTTGCAATCGACATCACTCTGTTGCTTGTTTCTTTATTTGAATTCCAGCACCTTCCACAGTGTAGGTTTATGTATATATACCTGTCCTGCAGTTGCTCAGTTTTAATTCTGACTTACCTATTGCCTGATGGAGTCCTGTGTGGCTCGAAAGCTTGCATACTCACCAACAGAAGTTGGTCCAATGAAAGATCTCATCTGAACTACTTTGTTTCCATCTCTTACTTTTAGGACCAACATAGCAACCACGTTCTCTGGGTAAAAACAAATGTGACAGCAGCCTGCTGTGGCCTGGACCTCACCTGTAGGTCTGTGCAGGCGCCGCCACATGTTGGCCCAGGATTGCCTCAGCCTGTGTTGGTGGCTAGCTGGGCTATGACCTTGGAGAACCTCTGAGGTCACAACCCAGGCTAAGGCCCATCCGCCCAGGCCTAAGCAGGCCACAGTGGGCTATCCAGATTGTGTGGCCCAGGAACCGGCATGGCCGGTTCCAATGGCTAGTCGTCATTGACCGCCATGACTGCCTGTCATGGTGGGGTGTTGGGCACAGTGCAGGGCAGGGTCAGCCATACGTTCATGTTTCTCCTTCACCCAGTGTCTTTATTTACAGGACAAAGCAAAAGAAACCCTTGCCCAGAGTCCACAAAGCTCTTCTCTTACAGGCAGCTCTTCTGTCCAACTCTGCCTGTTTTGCAACTGCTCCCAGTGGGTTTCTCCTCTCCATTCATCCCTTGGAGCCTCATCTTTGACTCCCTCAGGTGCTCTGTGTTCTTTCTGCTCTCTCTCCATAGCTTCTTTGGCCCAGCCCCTGTTGCCTAGGAACTTCCTTTCTTACTAAGTCTATTAATCCTCTAATTAGGACCCAGCTGCTAGTTAGAGCTGAAATGAGTACTGAAATCAGTACCTGTGGGTAATAACTGTATTTTGGGGTACTGCAATGGATACCTGATGAGTTACCTGGGTCCTGATTGGGTTCCCGAAAAGTTGGTAACTTATGGTACCAATTTTCCAATTACCATTCTGTATATTGGGTTGGAAAACAAAAAAAATCAGGATGGAAATAAAAAAATAGGGACTGAGAGTTGACTTTCTGGGACTGGTAGTCAATTTCCCAGGATAGAAAATCATAATTAAGTGTTGGAAGTTGGTAAATCGATAAGAGTAAAAAAAATCAGGACTGGAAGTCAACATTCCAGGACATCAGTACCTGATGTTGTCGGGTTGATTCAGGTACCAAAAATTAGTTGAGTATATCTGTTTTTGGGGGAACTTGTTTAAGCTCTAGTGCTAGTGGCTAGCAGGCTATGAGTGCTTCTGTGACAGCTCTTCAGTAGCATGCACCACACTTTTCCCTGGTGGTGGTCCTCCTAAGCTTTAAGTTCATCCATAGATCGCTCGGATCCAGAGCAACTTCGACACTGGATTAGAGACAGTAGGAATAGAATGTGAGGTGATGGAGGCGCCGTCTGGTCCATCTTTCTGAGATGAGTTTCAGGAAGTGACGCCAGCTGATGCTGTGGAGATCCTGGGGTCAGTGAGGGCCACTAGTTGTGAATTAGATCCTTGCCCGTCCTGGTTGATGAAAGCCTCCAGGGAAATACTGGGGTCGGTGCTGGCGGGGATTATCAACGCGTCCCTTTGGCAGGGGTGTCTGCCCCCCCCGGTCTCAAGGAGGCGTCGGTGCGCCCCCTGTTGAAGAAGCCATCTTTGGATGTGAACGCACTCGCCAGTTACCGACCTGTCTCTAACCTTCCCTTTTTAGGGAAGGTTATTGAACGGGCAGTGGCCCTGCAGCTCCAGGCTCACCTGGACAGCATCGGTTTTCTCGACCCCTTTCAATCAGGGTTTTGGCCCGGACATGGTATGGAGACGGCGTTGGTGGCCTTGGTAGATGATCTCCGCCGGGAGATGGACGCAGGACGTTCGACATTACTGGTCCTGCTAGATCTCTCGGCCGCGTTTGATACAGTGGACCATGGGCTGCTGTTGAAACGGTTGCGTGTCCTGGGGGGTCTGGATGGGACCACCCTTGGTTGGTTCCAGTCATTCCTCTCAGGGGGACCCAGCGGGTTGTCTTGGGAGCAGAAACATCTAGCCCCCGGGCCCTGGACTGTGGC
>QEPC01011244.1:1611292-1656236 GCA_003113815.1 Sphenodon punctatus | reverse complement strand
TTGTTCTCTCCGAAATGCACTAATAAAATGTTGGGGTGCCGCCCTCTGGCGGCCCCATTGAATCAATGGCATCAGCTGTTCCCACCTCATGCCGCTCCTGGCCTTCCAGATCACTTCGGCCCTGTCGCTGAGGCCCAGCTGGGAGCCCCAGTGGGTGCGACATGCAGCTTTGCCCGCCCAGTACACAATGCTGTGGCCGGCTATCCAAATCAGCTTGCACTTGCCCACCGAGCCTGGTCCTGTAGAAAAAACAGATCGTGGTTACGAGCGGCCTAGGGCGCTAGGCTACACACGTATCGTCCGACAGCCCTGGGACCGGCGCATAACTCGCGGCCCGAATGCGGAAGGAGTGTGAACCGAAAAGGTGAGCTGACTGGTGTATTTTTCGCAATGCCTGGTAAAGAATGGCCGAGAACTCGTGGTGGGTCAAGGGGGCACCATCTGCGTGTAAAAACAAGGGGCCTGGCAATGGGATGGAGAGACACGTATTGCCGCATTGCTGGACACAGCTCCGGGGAACTCGCGCTGTGGAACGTAATAGTATGGCCCCTTGACCTCTGGTCATTTTTTGCCTTGCGGAGGAGTATACAGTGGGCCTGGCCCCTGATCATAACATCACTGCCTCTAACCTCTCTGGTCACCGAGTCCCATTTGGAGGCCACCGTCAGTTCACCGACTCGACCAACTTGAAGGCTGTACCAAAAAGGTTGGCCTCAAATCCATTGAAGCACACCTGCGGGAGTGAGGCTGGCAACTCCAAGAGTGTCTCTGGGGTGATGGGTAACCTGCTGTCTTCCTTTGGGCCTTGCTCGCGCACCCATGCTGCTGCAGGCCGTGTGATGGGGGAGTGGTGGGCTACTGCCCAGCTCCCAGGTTGCTCCTTTAATGAGGGGCGGGGCCTAGTGTTGCGGCGGAGGGCTGCTGCGATGTGCCGTGGCCCCGATACGCCACTGCTCTCCTTCCATGTTATTTAAGGGAGGGGGGTGCGGTTGGGTGACGAGGAGATCAGAGCTACTGCTCCTGCTACCTCTCTCGGCGTTGTCTTCGGCACGACTGGCTCCATCCAGCCACGCTCCAAGATGACTGCTCCCAAGTCTCACCTTGCAAGACTTGACTAGATGCTTCAGTGCTGCAGCTGCGCCCGTGGCCAACACAGTCCTTCTTCTCCCGCCAGGGCGAGGTCAAACCCTTCTCCTTCATACTCCGCCCCCTCTCCAAGGTAGGAAGAGGGGGAGGGGGGAAACAGAGATTCCTCATGTTTACATAGTTCCCCTTTCTAAAGTTATATGTTACTTTTAAAATTTTCGAAATTAGAAAAATTGATTTGGATATTCCAGCAGCAGGAGGAATTTTACATGTATAGACTGGCTACCTTTGCACTGTGTTCCGAATGAACTAGGCTCACGTTTATGTCTAAACTATCAAAATTGTTCTTATTGTTCTTATTGAAATTTGTATAGCAAGGTACAGCAATGTGTATACTTGTAATCATCATTCTTTTTAATATCCGCTTTTGACAATGTACCTTGTTCAAGTTTACTTAACAAAGTACTTTGTTAGCTTTTCTGTAAAGGATGATGGCGAATCCTACAAATCCTAATAAATTCAATTCAATTCACAATCAAGTAAATACTGCAAATATTTACACTTTTCCTAAAATGTCTGTGTTTGCCTGATCCTGCATAGAACTGTAGGATGAGAAGGCACCACAAAGATCATCTACTCCAACACCTTTCTCCGAGCATCGCAGACAGAGACTTGCCCAGCCAGATTTTGAAATCATCTAAGGAAGGAGATTCCATATCCCCCCTGGGCAACTTATTCTGTTGCCCAACAAGTTCTTAAGTTAGGATGTTTTCCCTAATATTTAACTGAAATATATGGGTGCGGCTACACAAGCATCGAGGGCCCGATCGCCATGCAACCCCATGGGGGGCAGTTGCTGCCACCGCCACACTAGGGCAAGCATGGGAAGCCAGCCACATGGCTGCTGGGAAGCCGTGTGGGCTGGCCCCTCTCGGAGTCGCTGCCACAGGCAGGAGCTGGAGGCTCCAACACCTGCAGGATTAGTTCCACTGCCATGGGGGTGTGGGGGTGTGTGTAGGAGGGCACGTGCTCCTCTCCCCTACCTCGCCCCCCCCACCTGACAGCTGATCATGGGGAGGGGGAGCCCAGAGGAGCATGTGTGCGCCCCTCTCCACACCCTAACTGACAGCTGATCGGGGGGGGAGGGGTTTCGAGCGTGCGCTCCTCTGGACCCCCCTCATGCAATCTCCCCCAATCAGCTGGTTGTTCAGGTGGGGAGAGGAGTGCGCACATGCTCTTCTGGGCTCCCTCTCCACCTGATCAGCTGTCAGTCAGGTGGCTCGGGGGTGAAGAGGAACCTGCATCCAGCTGGGTCCTGCCTCCCTCATCTGGACGGACCATAATCCCGCCCCCAGCTGTGATGTGGCTGCATGTGACAGGTGCTAGTGTCTGTCGCTCACGGCATGCAGCCTTGCACTGTAGGTGGCGGGACAAGTGTTCCCTGTCACACAGGTTTCCCTGCCCTGGGCAGCCTTGCCCCAAGTGAGTTAACTCTGCTCTGTGATGTGTCCTCAGAGTTTTCCCAAGGATGTGTCACATAGCAGGCTGCTGTTTGTCCCACTCTGGGGCGGGACATCTGGCGGGGGCTGGCCCCAGGATGCTCTGCACTGCATGACCTGGCTGCCCCAGGGAGCCTCCCCTCCCTGTCTCGTGTGGCTGTACCCCATGTTGCTGCAATTTAAACTCATTCCCTCTTATTCTGTCTTCTGGGACAGTGGAGAACAAATGTTCACCATCATTTTTATGGCTTCTGTTTAGATATTTGAAAACTGCTATCCTGTCCCCCTCCCCCCTTAGTCCTCTTTTCTCTAAGCTGAACATACCCAGTTCTTTTAGCCTTTCCTCATATGGCTCATCTTCAGTGGCATAACCAAAGGGAGGGCTTGGGGGAGATCTCCCGCCCCACTGAAGGCCAGTTCCTCCTCATTCTTTTCTCTCCTCTCTCTGTCTGCTGTTGCCCTCCTCCTAGTTGTACACCCCCCACCCCCCCGCAACAAAGGAAAATCTCACCCCATCGGAGAGATGCTGGCTATTATGCCACTCCTTGTCTTCCATCCCCCTTTATCATCTTAGCTGCTCTCCTCTGACTCTTCTCCAGTTTGTCTACATCCTTTTTGAAGTGCGGTGCCCAAAACTGAGCATAGTGCTCCACGTGCGATCTCCCCCAGCACCGAATAAAGTGGGATTCCCACCTTTCGTGTCTTGGATAAAACATATCTGCTAATGCAGCCCAGAATGGTATTTGGCTTTGCCTTTTCTGCAACAGCATCACATTGTTGATTCATATTCAGTTTATGACCCACCATAACTCCTGAATCCCTCTTTGCCGTGCTACCGGCTAGCCAATTATCCACTATTTTATATTTTGGCTTCAGGTTCAGAAGCAGTCACCCCTGCAGAGACCCCCTTCAGCCAAAGAGAATCCCTCTAGCCCAGACTGCAGGGTTGCTGCTTTTGAAAGTTCCTTAATGGTTGCTCTCTGCCCAGAGAAATCCTATTTCTCATTATGCTTTCTCTAATGGATGGTCCTAGAACTGCCGTGCCAGCCCCTAAGATTTATTGGAAAGAATTAGCCATGTTTATCACATGTGAGCTTTAGTCCTGGAGATGGATTTCTTTGCCTCTGGTTACAGCGTGTGCATGTTTAATTGCTCATAGTCTTCTCTGTAAGGCTGGTAAGGTTTTGCAGATCAGTGGGCACACAGCAACTCTTTTAGTGTCCTTAGGGCCGAGGGATTGGGAGGATGTACAGTAGGTGTGGGGGCACTTTAAAGATTATTACGAGTTCTGCGGGACACATTGATGTTGGGGGCAGAGGTGCTTAAAGGCGACGCTCAGGAAGAGGAGGGTTCAGATCATGGATCTGTGACATGGATCTGTCCCCTATCCTTGTGTTCATGCCCTCCTCTCTACTCCCTTACCCTGAGCTCAGCTTTTCGGCACTTGAGGTAGGAACTGGATCCAGGGGCCAGATGCAGGAACTGGAAAGGGGCCAAATAAAAACTAGCTGCAGGCCACATTTGGCCCCCGGGCCTGAGATTCCCCGCCCTTGATATATAGACATTCTGGTTGTCCAGGAGTTATTGAGAGCATCATTTGGAATTCCTTGCTTTGTATGGAGGTAAATGAGAGCAGAATCTGACCTACAAATCCCCCTAAATTTAATTGCTGGGGCTGAGCTCTGACAAGCTCGTCCCCCCCCCCCACCCCAATTAAGCTCTGGCCAGAACCCCTTGAGATGCCAGTTCAAGGCCTGGTGCCTGACAAAAAGTCTCGTATTTCATATTTGTGCGCAGTCCAAAATGGAAGCATTATCTGAGAACGTAATAAGGAGAAATTTGCAGGGTGTGGGTATGGGGCTGCAGGGTTTGGACTGCAGAAAGATATGGCTGTGGCAAAGGGAAGTAAGGAGAGCATGGTGAGACAGTGCATGATTGGGTGGGTACCCAAAGATTCAGCTCCTACTTTGAGAACATGCCCATCATTTCTGTGGCCTTGAGTGTGCTTCTTCAGTGCTTGAGGGGAGAGGTTGGATCCAGGAATGGGATGCAGATATTAGAAAGGGGGTAAATGAAAAACCACCACGGGCACGATTTTTCCCAGAAGCCAGGAGTTTAGCTCCCAATGTGGGGTGGGTGTGGTATATATTTGTGTGTATGAAGATGAATTTCAGTTTTAGATGTTGTGCCTATTCTTGGTGAAGTTCTGTTTGATGTTATAACCAGTTGTACACCGTTCTGATGCAAACATGTCTTCTCAGTCTATCTCTTCATGTAGTGCTGATTGAAATATTATGATATAAATTTAGGTTATTAATTCTCAGCTCAAGAAGAGCTGTCCTGTAAAAGCAAGCATCCGGAACCATTACATCTGCATTACATACCGTTTGCGTTAATATCTACAAGCTTTCTGACTTTGCTTCTGATGTGATGTTTTTATGATTATCTCTCCATTCATCATTATTCCCTGTAAATCCAGTTCCCTCCTGACCCTTGAGGCAGAACCGTGTAGTGGCTTAAAGAGAGTACCACACATTAAAGCTGCATGTTATTCTTTTAATACCAGCAGGGGACAATATTTCATGAGAATATAGAGAAGACCAGCTGTGAAGTGAAGTTGTTCATTTCAAGTGATTTTTTTTTATTGTTGTCTGTGTGTGTATCTGAATGATGACAAGAACTTTATGTATAAAGAATTGCTCTGTTGAATGCTTTCACAAATATTTGCCCTGGTTTCCACCAAAAAATAATAATTATATATTTTGATATGGTGCAGAGAACCCAAGGATTTGGTGGAATCTTTTTTGGAATCCTTCTTTGGTGGAATCTTACCAAGGTTTTCCTGCTTGAGTACGAGTGTATTTGGATCTTTAACTGTCTCTAATCCAGTTTTAAGTAAATTTATGGGTATTTGTCTGAAATGCATTTATCCAGAGTTCCCCGATTCTTGCCAACGTTTAGCACAAAGAAAGACTTTCGATTTGAGAAAGAATGAGAGAGACTGTTGTGGAAAGTAACACCTTCACTTAGATCATTATTTATATAAAAAATAATGTTCCCAAGTCATTAGTTCCCAATACTTTTGTTTTTGTGACCCCATTTTGAGATTTAAATATATTTTTGTGACCCCAGTTGGTAGCAGTAATGCACAAAGCATATAAATATCAATCAGGGATTTGACTCCATCTGCAAATGGGGCAACACCCACCCCAGTTTGGGAACCTCCGATTTAGATTATTCTAAATCCTGCAACTTCCTTCCTTCCTCGGGCAGTGCCTCAAAATTTCTGGAGATTTCTTCATGAGTCTTCTGAAGGATTCAACAGAAGACATGAGGAAATCTCTGTAAAACCCAGGGTTTCACCTGAGCATCACTTGATTCCAGAGGCTGATCAGTTAGGGGAACTGTAGGAGATGAAACTGTGGAACTCCCTACTACTAGAGAGACTGAACATGATTCCCACTGCTGCCATAACCAAATGCAAAACTCACTTCTGGAACTGAGCTTTTCCACCGTAAGGTCATTAACTTTCTCCCTTTCGTGTGTGTGTGTGCATGTGCACACACACTGTCGCAGGGTCCCACGTGACCGTGGGCGAGTGTGTAACCTGTGAGTCAGGGTTCTGAGACCTGTGAGTTTCCTGTGGCCTGAGAAATAACTGGCACCAGACAGAAATGAAGAGAATATAACTGACTGGCAAAATCTTAAAATGGTTTATCATAGGCACTGAGTTTTAAAAAAATCACAATCCCCCAGGAGGCAGTCTCCAGGCACAGAGAGAAAGACAAAGCTTTTAGATGTAAAGGCTCAGTGCAGCTCCAATATGTTTCCCTTGTAACAGAATTAACCATTGAAAGTCAGCACACTTTACAGTTAACCACAACCTCAACCACCATTATGTCTTTTCTAATTAACACATCAACTAAGGCAACTCAAATATAGATAAGGATAAAGAACTTAATTATAACCAGTGCGACTGCATCACACTGTTTATTATTCTGCTTTTAGCCGTGCGCGTGGCGCCGTGCCGTAAAATCACGCACCATGTAACAAATCCTGCAAGCACGGTTTAGACGCGACATCACGCGCATGATTAGCCGCTCGCTCATTCTTTAGTGCCGCGGACTAAATACCTCGCTATCGAGCGGCTAAACATGCACATGACGTCACGTCTACCCACCAGTGGGATTTTTTATGTGGTGCGTGATTTTACGGCACGGCGCCACATGCACGTCTAAAAGCATGTGGCGGCAAGGGGAAACCTCATACAGTCAGTCCAGCATCTGTGATCCAAACGCAATTTCCAGGAAATAAAAGAAATCCTCTCCACAGAATTTCCCTCAGCTTCTGCTATACCATGTACGGTCCTTTTCTTATCGCTGCTACTGTTTTCTCTTCGACCCTCTGGATTGACGTATTGCTCACCTTTAAATGTAAGTGACAGCAGGCTAGTAGCAAGGAGGCTTTCTCCCCTCAGCAGTCAACAGATCTGCGCCCAGATCTGGTTTTGGAGGGAACTGTCAAGAGTGGCCAGGTCGAAATCTGATACCGCTTTTAGACAAGGGCGCTGAAAAGTGCCTCCGGAGCCGCGCATTAAGAGAGAAGTTGTGCCGCGCTGCCGGAAGTGATGTGCTCCCCGTTGCCGACAATGGCGGCGGCTGGAGACGTGGCGTTTTGCAGAGGCACATTCTGGAGACCTGAAAATTGAGGTCTCCAGAACAAGCCTCTGCAAAGTGCCGCGTCTCCAGCCGCTGCCGTTGCCAGCAACGGGGAGCATGTGACGTCACTTCCGGCAGCGCGGCTTCTCTCTTAACGTGTTGCTCCGGAGGCACTTTTCGGCACCCTCGTCTAAAAGCGGTATCAGAGTCTGACCTGGCCACTATCATCCATGCTTTCATTACCTCAAGACTAGACTATTGCAACGTGCTCTGTGTGGGATTACCCTTGGCGACGGTTTGGAGACTGCAGCTGGTGCAGAATGCGACGGCCCAACTTCTTATGGGTATGGGCCACCATGAGCACATTACACCCATGTTTCCTGCGCTGGCTCCCTATAGTCTTCTGGGCCCCATTTAAGGTGTTGATTCTTACCTATAAAGTCTTTACCAGCCTGGGCCCCACCTATCTGTGAGACCGCCTCACCCTCCATGTTCTGGATTGGCCCCTGCGGTCCACTGGGAGCGCCCTTCTTGATGTCCCCCGGGTTGCCCGTGGGGCACCTATGGAGAGGGCGTTTTTGGTGGCCGCACCTAGGCTGTTGAACTCCCTTCTGGCAGAGGCCCGGGTGGCCTGGACCTCGCCTCTTTTTGTCATTATTGTAAGACTTGGCTGTCCTGCCGGACCTTCGGCGAGGGGGATGGATGGGGGGTGTTGTGTTGTTTTGATTCTGTGGCACCCCCTTTTGATATTTTGCGTGATTATTTAGTGATTAATTATTGGGTATATAGTTTGCATGTTTTAAAAATATTTTATACTTGTAAGCTGCCTCGAGCTACTATATGTTGGAGAGGCAGGGTAAAAATATTGTAATACAATAAAAAATAAAATAAATTATTTGAAACTCCCTTCGTCCTGAGAGAAGTTCCTAATCTGTTTGATGCACACATCTCTCCATTAGTATGTATGAACCCACCATTTGGGCTCGTACACTGGGGACCAAACCAGAGACTCCTGGAGCTGAAAACTAGGGCTGAAATTCAATCTCAATTTTTTTTTCTTGATTCTTGTCGAGAATTCAGCTCAATTGCCTCTCAAATCGACAAAAGCCATGGTTCTCGACTGTTTCTCAATCCAGATTGCCAAGTCTTGCATCCTGTGTCTGTCTCATGTACAGACAAAGTAGTACAGTGATATCTTTTATTGGACCAACTCCAGTTGGTGGAGGTATGCAAGCTTTCTGACCCCACAGGGTCCTTCATCAGGCCAGTCAAGAGTTAGAACTGGAGACTGAGCAAAGCAGAGAGGTATATACAGGGTTTGGAAACCATGGCAAGGGAAGGGGGTGGGGAGGAGAAGGTAAGAACAAGCCCCAGGTTGGAGGTCTGCAATTCAAAAACTGGAATACAACAAGGTGGGAAGAGTAAGAGCTGCTGATAGTCTCTCTTCTCTCTTCTTTTCTGCAGACACCAACTCCACGACAGTGGGGGTGGGGAGAAGGACAAGAAAAACAGCCGCGCATTCACAAAATAGCCACCGGGCCATTCTGTGCACACACAGCCCCTTTCCAAAATGGCACTGGCAGCATCACCACCATTTTAGAAAAGGGTGGTGCATGTAGAGAATGGCATGGTGGCCATTTGGTGCATGCAAAGTTGTTTATTTTTAAGCGAGATTCTCGCAAGATTCTCACAACATTTGCAAGAACTTCTTGAGTTCTCGCTGATGGTTCTCAGTTCTCACAAGATTCTCGCAAGAATCAAACTGATTCTCATTTCAGCCCTACTGAAAACCTGAATTGCTACAGCTTGAACTAAAGACTCGCATTGTGAGCTTGTAAGAAGAGTGTGATGGCTGAGTGGTTATGGTACTCAACGACATCCCTGAAGGCTGTGGTTTTCAAGTCCTGTTTTGTCTTGCATTGGATGGCTGCCTCCAGTCCACCCAGCTGTGAAGAGGAACCTGAACCACTGGGTTGAGGGAAGTCAAATGTAGTCAGATGTAGTGCTAGCCATGTTGTTCCCTGGTGCATTGAGGGCCACAGAAACTGGTGTGCCTTAACCACACCAGCCTGATGTGCAGCATGGTTTAGGATGGACTTTGACTTTTAATGTGTAACAGACACATGCATCTTTGGAGGACTGGTCCCAGAAGAGGACAAGCAACCAACAATACACACAGTCACATCCCATTAACTTTTACAAGGAGCCAAGAGTGTTTACTTAGGGTAGACCAGAACTCTCTGTGCTTTTGTGAGTCGGGGAGAAGAAAGTTTGTTCATTTCAAGATGGGTTTCTTACTAAGCTGTATTGATTTTTCCATTTAAATTTATTGTGAGCTGTACTGGGATGGTTGCATGATGATACACCTATAAATTATAGGGTGCTAATGTATCAGTTTAAAATATCATCCTATTATTATCCTCCTGCTCTATTCTACTAATGGGTGTAACATTAAACACGCTCTGGGGGGAAATGACCTCAAGGGTCTTTTTTTTTTTTTTTTTTAAATAGCAAGGCTATATTTAGAAATCTAAAAACTTACATGCTTGCTAGATTAGCCAATGGAGGAGTAAGGCAGGCATGAATCGCTCTGATTTTGCATGTTGACGAATGCTTGAGGAATAAGATTGGCCTCATTAGGCATCCACAGTCTGTTGGTTTCACAAGGTGGACAGTCTGCCTTGTGGTTAGAGGTCAGTCAACAGCAGATGAGTGTCCGAGGTGTTTTCTTAAAGTGAAAGACGCTTTGTCAGAACAGTAGCCCTAGAGCAGGGATGGGGAAAATTTGGCCCATAGTCTGAGTCGGCCCCTTGGCTGATTTTTTTAAATTTGGCCCCTTTCCAATTTATGGATATGACCTATGGGTCTGGCCCCTACTGTCAAGCACGGAAAGAGTGAGCTCAAGAGAAGGGAGCAGAGATGATGATGATGATTGATTGATTATCTTTCAATTGATATCCCGCCCAATCAATGCGGTCCCACGCCTTAGCAACATGTTAATAAAATACAAGTAAAACAGAAATAAAGTGTAGCAAGAAATGGTACAAAGAATTGGAAGAGCAGTAAAATGAAAAGTATTCGAGCGATGCATAGCTGGAAATTGCAAAGGAGATTCTCTGTTGCTTTTTAGGCTTGGCTCAAAGCAACCCTTCTGTGAAATAGCTAAACAAGCGTTTACAATACAGAGCATCTTTGTTCTGACTTTGCTCTCTTGCATGTTCCCCAAGGTCCTTCAAATGAACCACAAGCGTGTCTGTGTGCGCCTTTGAAATTCACAGGACAAAGTAAAGCAGCATGTGTGCAGAGGGCATAGGGCTGGCTTCTCAGAATGGAGTTGCTCATTTAAAGGGTCTGTATATAGAAAGGAGGAGAAGACCCGCATAATACAGGGACACCCAATTCTGTAGGAAGTTAAACTCTGTAGGTGCAGTTTCCCTTACCTTGTTTTTAGCAAAGTCTAGCTGTTTGGAATCAAGTTTGGGTCAGTGAACTCACAATAGTACTTTACCTTTCTCCATTTATTGCACCTAATTCCATCTGTTTCTTGTTGATACTCTGCTGGCACCACAGTATCCAAGCAATCTGGCTTCCCCCCCATTTACTGTGCCTAGTCTGTAGTTGGCTAAGGTTGCCAGATGAAAATTTCATAAATAAAGGCTGCAATGGAGCTGCGGGGCTTTGAAACAAGGGACATCCACTATGCCTTATGGAGCTGTGAAATAAGGGACATCTACTACATTCTGTGGAGCTGTAGGTCCCTTCTGATTCTCTTAATTTTGCCCTCAGCAGCATATGTGCATGTACACAGACCCTTGTGCCCACACTTCAAATTTAATGGCAGATGCGTGTCCTTAAACCAGCTGAAGAATTTAGACTTGGGTCTTCAAAAGAGTGCAAGGGAGTTTAAGTTCCCAACTCCTATTAAATTGCAAGGAAATCCAAATACCTAACTCCATTGGATTCCTTTGAGAACACAAGCTTAGCCCTTGGGACCCAAATACCTTGCGATTCGCTGCAAAAGTTTCAGCGGAGACAAAGGACAGAAAGTGTAACCTTCCCAGTAGCGACCTGACAGTGGGCCAGGTAGCCATATCGAGCCTCATTATTGCATTTCTTTCAAGACCAGTCATTATTTCACTTATAATTTGCTGAATTACTGTAATGAGGATTAATTTGGCTTCCAGGATACCTTACATTGTCCGTGTCCGTACAAAAGGCTTGTTGTAAAACCCTTTGAAACTCACAAGGTTCAGGGGAAGGTCAGGAGCCATTAGTTTGTGTCTGCTGCTGTAGGAGGCTCTCTGATCCTGCTGTGAATGGCACTCTTGCTTTGGCTGCAGCTCTGGAGGGTTCTGGGTGGCTTGGCTATCTGGGAAAGCAGGAACAACGTAAAGGAGTGATAGTTGCACAGTTTACATTGCTTCAAAGTATTAGGGTGAGGTATAGATGGAACCTTTTCACTCCCATGGGACACTTTGAAAATGAGTCCAAGCTCCACAGACCAGAGAGTGTTACACTCCTGCACCAGGCAGAGTTTATTATATTAATTATTATTATTATTATTATTATTATTATTATTATTTATATAGCACCAGCAATGTACCTGACACTGTACAATCCACAGTCAGAGACAGGTCCCAACCCCTAAGGGGCTTACAATCCGAGAGACAAGGGAGGGGGGTACGAGGGAGAGGTAAACGTCAGGAAAGACAAGAGTACATTCAAGAGGTTGAGAAGTTACAGGCTCACGTGCTTCGCTTAGTTCCAGGGAACTAGGTTCTGAGTGAGGGGGAAAGGATGCCGTATCACTCATGACAAGCTAGGGGAGGCCTGACGGAAGAGGTGGGTTTTCAGGAGGGCTTTGATTAGTAGCAGGGAGCAGGCTGGCCTGGCCTTTTAAGATCAGTTAGCGCTGGCAGGTGAGCAGGCACTAGAAGGGAACAGATGTTGGTGCCAGGAGGGACAGGGGACCAGCTGGGGTTAGGCATGGCTGGGTCAGCTCAAAGGCAAAAGGACTGAGCTGGGGGAGGAGGGGCACACAACACTCCCCCTCCCTTTGGGAAGCTCTTCTTCAGAGACAAAGCTGTACAGAGGTGAGAACTGGAGTGTGGAACTGAGAAAGCCAGAGGGTTGTTGCCTGACTTTGAACTGTATTTGTGAGCGAGATCTGGTGGAGAATACACACTGAATAAAGGACATTGTAGAGCTAATTCCCATGTGGGTCTCCTGCTGATACTCACCCCTTAAAAGCCGTAGCCTGATACATTATTGCAGGAACAATTGTTTATTGTTGTTGTTATGTATTTATATAGTGCCAGTGATGACCTGGCACTGAACAACCATTCATTAGAGATGGGTCCTTGCACCACATATTCATGAAGCTGCAGATGCACGTGCTTAGCTCAGTCGCTGGAGAGCCAGGGGCCCCAATGAAAGGACAGTAAGCAGTTTGTGGGAGTGAGACGTTAGGAGGGATTTGTTTGTTTGTTTTATTTATCTTGCCCATTCCCTTAAGGCACAGAGTGGGTTACAATATGTAAACATATGCAAAAATACACAAAATAAACCCCAATATTAAAATACCCAAATTAAAAAACCCAAGTAAAATCGCCTAACCCACAACACCCAAACCCTACCCCCATCTGTCAAATGTCTGGCCAAACAAGGAGGCCTTACATTGCCTCCAGAAGATGAACAGGCTCAGGGCCAGACAAACCTCTGAAGAGATTTGAAGGCAGGGAAAGGAGGGACCAGAGCAAATGAGTTCACTGAGGGAGTTTTAGGCATAGAGGGTAGCACGGCAGAAGGGGCAGGAGTCTCTGGGGTGGGTGAGGGTGGCGTCAGCAGAGCGAGGTTCCTGGGTGGGAACTTTATGTGCGTGATCCAGCTCCATACAAGTCAATGGGAGTTTAGCCATTGACTTCAGTGGGAGCTGGATCGCGCTCTATGCATCTCAGGTCTTTGACCGGAACCGATCCAGCTCACAACATGGCTTTCCTCTCCCACTCTGCCCCGGCAGGCCTCCAGACCCTCGCTCACCTCTTCATCAGAGCTCTGATTCTCAAAGGGGCTGCAACCTGTTTCCGCAGTACAATGCTCTTCACCCAGATGTGCACTCCATTATAGAGGCAACACTAGGAGGAGGGGCGACGGCACTTAAGTAGTGTCTTCAAGATGGGCGAAGAAAGGGCTCTATGCCAGGGGTGGGGAACCTCAGACCCGGGGGCCAAATGTGGCCCTCGGCAAGTTTTTATGTGGCCCCTTTCCAGTGCCTGGATTTGGCCCCTGGATCCAGTGTCTATCCCCAAGCACTGAAAAACAGAGCTCAGAATAATGGGGCAGAGAGGAGGGCCTGCACACATGGGATGGGGACAAATCCACGACACAGATCCATGATCTGGGCCCTCATTTTCTTGAGTACACCTGCTAAGCACCCCCGCTCCCAACCTCTATGTGGCCCTCGGAGCTCGTACTAATTTTCAGTGTGGCCCCCGAGACAGAAAAGGTTCCCCACCCCTGGTCTCTGCCATAGATCAATCCCATTCCCTTGAATTCATGCTGTCATCTCCACTCCCTTTCCCTGAGCTCCCTCAGTGTTTGAGGGTGTTGTCTGGAGCCAGGGGTCAGATGCAGGAACTGGGAAGGGGGCGAATAAAGAGAAGTCATGAGCTAGCAGAACCCATGCATAGTTCTTATACGCAACTTTAAAGTTCTTATAAAGATTAACATGCAACATATTTCTTATAACGATAAATCCGTGGGGGAGCTGCAACAAGAAATTCCAGGCCAAGCAGGCCTTGTTAATAGAGAGCTTTGAACCATTTCAAATGAAACTCTGTTGGGCTCATTAGAGACGAAACGGGGAGGACACTTGAGCCAGCCGCAGAGAACTCAAGACCATTGAAGCATGGTGCAAACCTTTTGAACCAGAGTGTAAACGTTCAACACCTCAGTGCCTGAAAATAATGGGGGACAAATAAGTAGGAAAGGGAGAGAGGAGAGCTTCTTGGAGTCCAGCGATTGGTGATAATCTCCATTTTAAAGCTCCGAAGTGGGGGTCCGCCTTAGGGCCTGACCCTTTACAAACGGAGTGGGAGCTCTGCTGTGTAGGAGTAATCAAAGATGTAGTTATAATAGGGACAGGTGGGGAGAGCTGTGTTGGGGCCCACAAGTATTTATTTATTTATTTCATTGTATTTATATGCTGCCGCCCCCCCTTCCCCCCCATGCCTACGGCATCTCGGGGCGGCTTCCAGCACAATATAAAACCATTTTTAAACATAAAAAAATCTTAAATATCATAATTAAAAACAAATTTAAAACACCACACACAAAAATTAACCACCCCCCCAACCTCTCCTCCGAAGGCCTGGGCGAACAGCCAAGTCTTACAGATACGTCGAAAGGCCAACAGGCCTGGGGCCAGGCGAGCCTCCTCCGGGAGGGAGTTCCACAACTGCAGCCCAGCCACCGAGAACGCCCTCTCCATTGTGGCCCCCCGTCTTACACGGGGGACCTCCAGAAAGGCGCCCCTGGTGGACCGAAGGGATCGCTCTGAGGCACGGAGGGTGAGGCGGTCCCCGAGATATGAGGGGCCCAGACCATGCAGGGCTTTGTAAATCAATACTAACACCTTGATTCTGGCTCGGTACGCTATAGGCAGCCAGTGCAGAGCACGGAGCACTGGTGTTATGTGCTCCCGCCGCCCTGTCCCTGTCAGGAGATGGACTGCTGCATTCTNGCGCTGCCGCATTCTGCACTAGCTGCAGCCTCCGAACCAGAAATAAGGGAAGCCCCACGTAGAGCTATGGGGGAGCAGGGTCCCTGGTGCGGTT
Source organism: Sphenodon punctatus (assembly GCA_003113815.1). Lineage (NCBI taxonomy): Eukaryota > Metazoa > Chordata > Lepidosauria > Sphenodontia > Sphenodontidae > Sphenodon > Sphenodon punctatus. Next base: position 1,641,158 of record QEPC01011244.1, on the reverse strand, counting down.
GCATAGGTTGCTACTGGGCGGCAGACAGAGAGGCCCCATTCCATCTTCTGCCTCAGGGCCTATTCCAACCTTGCTATGCCACTGAGCGAAACTCTGCCTCTGTGGGTGATTTCACATGAATCGCATCCATGGCTCTGCCCCGCCTCACCCCTGGGCAGGCCTCCCGTTTAAAGGCGGCCCACCAGATGTGCAGGCGGAGCAGAGGCAGAGCAGGGGCCACCTGCTCCACCCCCAACCCTGCTTGCGGTGCTGTGGAATATCCTGGAGTGCCGTAAAAGAAGTGGACCGACCAGCTAGAAGCAGAGCTGTGGTTTGTCTACTTGGCAGGTGGCTGCTGCAGCTCCACTCCTGGCCATGTCCCTGGCAACACTACAGAGCGTCAGGCGGCATCTTAGAGCGACAGCTGATCCTCCCGTGGTTCTGTTGTGGGGGAGGGGAGCACCATGCAGGTGGACCGTGGGCTGTGGCAGTACCAGGTCCATTTAAAACAGACACAGGTGGGGCTGCAATTGGGACGACGTGGGGGGGGGCATCCTTGGAGCTGGTCCGTGTCGGTGCCCCCCTGCGTCCATCTAAGGACACCCTGTGTATTGTTTCTTCATGTAAATGTTATGCTTTGTCAGTTCCATTGATCCTGAGCAGAGCTCCTTTGGGAGATGGCTGTCAGACTCCACATTCACTCGTCTCCATTTGTCTTCTTTCTTTGTAGACTGTCACCCGCTCTGCCGTCAGTGTGTGGCAAATCTCCGTGACACAGGCAGCATCTGCTTCAAGTGCCAAAATGTCCGCCACCTACTGCTGAGGGATCACTGTGTTCCTGACTGTCCCATGGGGTACTACCGGGATGAGGGAGCCTGCAAAAGTGAGCAATGTCTGAAGAGAGAAACTATTGACGGCGAGACAGGCGTTTGCCTGGTTGCTTCACCTTTTGGCTGTCAACTCATGTTCACCAAACTTCTCCCAGGGCTTTATAAGCCAGGCTGGCCTGCTTGGGAAGAGGCCGACTCCATTCTTGCTGCTTCCTGCCCTCCCCATGGACTGCAGCCTCTTTTGGTGGAGGTGGGCCTGCCAACATCATTGGGCCGCCCTCTGAGCTTGGCTTCTAGCAGAGGGGGAGGGTGGGCCCTAGCCTAGGCACTGAGATGGATGCCTCCCTGCCCTCCAGGACCCTTCCAGCTCCCAGAGCTTTCTAAGCTTGGCTGACCTTCTGGGGGTGGGGAGCGGGGGAAGGTGCCCATGGCACAGCACAACCCTGTGGCAACAGCAAAGGGTGACACTAAAGGGCACCCTTTGGCATCACCCTTCAGCAGCAACAAAGGGCGGGATATAAAACTGATGATGAAATGTCAGGTGGCTTATGGAGGAGGGGAAAGTGGACTTTCCGACATAGCTCTGCTCATTGGAGAGTAGTGACATCACAACGCTCTGTAAGGGGCAAGGTTACATCAGAAAGGAGTGTGATAGCCCCTTTGCTCTGTCCCGCTGATATGCCCCCCCCCGGGTGAAAGCTGGAAGGGATTGATCCTAGAGGGGTTGAAGCAGGTTGGGCTCCAGAGGTATTGGAGACCGTGGGCATTTTTACACACACCTTAAAGTGCTGGACTTTCAATCTTATGGGTTTACAAGTCCACAAGTAAGTTCCGGATACCTTCTTCACACACACACACTGCCCTGAGGCAGCCTAAAGTAGTCGCAGCTGTAGACGTGAGGGGTTGCCATTGAAAGCAAGTGACCACAGCTGCCTGGAGCAAAGCAGTTTACCAGGAGAACTTTTTACACACAAAAGATCTGGGAGAAGTTCTATGCAGAAGTTCAAAGAGCCAGATGTTTAAGATCTGGGTGAGTGATTTAGACACACAGAAAGTTCAGGCTGTAATAACAAACATGCAGGAGAAATGTGTGTGTAAAAACACCCATAGTTCAGTCATCATTGTGTCATACTATAGTTCAAGAGCCAAAAAAAGTTGGTGTAGCCTTGAAATGTATGGGAGACTCTGCAGTAATCCTAGGCTTGATCCCCACAGGTTGAATTCTTAATTCCCTGTCAAAGTTTTATCTTAGTTCTTTCCTGTCACCACGTGTTCCCTTCTGCGTTGCTATAATAGGTCACCAAACGCCTCTGGGGAAGAATTCCACACTTCCCTGGAAAGTTCAGATGGAGCATTTCTTCCCTTTGGTAGAAAGGTTTCATAAATTACCCAAAATGTTAAATTATTAAAGTTGTGTCAAAGGGCACATTAGTTTTTGTGCTGGTTTTAGAGCTCGTTAGTGCAGTGCCTTCAGGTCCAACTGAACGCTGAGGTAAATGGAGCAACTGCATTGACTGCAGCAGTGAGTTGGCCCACTTATTTCAGCAGGGAATCTTCTGGTCCTTTGATATTAAAGGTGCACGTCCTTGATTTAAAGGTCAGCCAAGCAGTGCAGTGCTAAGAATCCCCTGCATATGTTGGGGCTTCAGACAGGAAGATAAAAGTGTGGCAAGACTGGTCTGGCTTTCGGCTATACCAGACAGGATAGAGAGGTTGAGGAAATGGTGAATGCAAAAAACCCCAAACCCTGGAGAACTAAAAAGAAAGGAAGAGAGACAGGGATGGGTAAAAGAATAATTGGAAAAGGCATGTAAGAGTAGAAGAAAATGGAATGGAAGATGAAAGGGAGAGATGGCTTGATATGAAGAAAAGTAAAAGGGGCAAAAGATGAGAAGATATAGCAATAAAGCTAGAATTTTAAATTGGCTTCCTGCCCAGCTTCCTGCCTCTTTACGCTGCCAGAGCAGGAATGGATACATGCCAGGGAGGCCCCCAAAAATGACTTGGGGCCCAATCCTGTTGGGCCTTGTCATAGTAACCCTCCCCTTTGCCTCCATCCCCCGATGAAGTCCAGACCCCACCCTTTCCTTTTCAGAATGCTTATTTACAGTGAAGTGGCAAGTGTCCATCGCCGATTCATACACAGTCCTCTGCCCAGAGTCTGTCCTTTTGGCTACAGTTCTCCCCTCTGCCTTGAGTCTGTCCTCAGTAGGGCAATCAGCCATGCCCAATCCCATAGCTTGACTCCTTGGCCAGCATGCCCCTTAAAGGGCCAGTGCCTGTCTCTGCACCATGAGGCTTCCAAGGGGTGACTCCCCGCAAGCACTTGCATCTGGACTGGGGTCTGTTCCTGCAAGGGTTTATCATGACTTGCAACGCTCCCGCTGATTTAAGTGGGTGTTCAGCACCTCTCTGGGGCAGCCCTGAATGCATTCTAAATGGGCCTCTGCCAACCTGCTTGCAAACTGACTCTTTCTTGAATGGATGTTTCTGTTTTGTCTTCTCCAGAGTGTCACCCCTCATGCAAAACCTGCAGTGGCGGAAGCCCTTTCTCCTGCTTTTCCTGTGACTCAGACCTCGTCCTCTCCCACACTGGCATGTGCACCTCCACCTGTTTCCCAGGATACTACAGGGATGAGACCAGGACCTGCAAACGTAGGTTCCGCCTTTGGTGGGAAACTTGTGCTCATCTTTTCCCCACTTCACCACATGCAAAATATTGCTTAAGTCAGAGCTACCCAAACTGTGGATTGTGTCCCCAAATGGGGACACTCCTTATAGGATGTGGTTGCATTTGGGATTGCTCTTTCACATGCTTTGCTTGCTCTCCGGGGTCATTAGAATATAAGTAGTGTCTTACTGGGTCAGATCAATGGTCCATCAAACCCAGCATCCTGTCTCCGACAGTAGCCAGTTTCAGTTGCTTTAGGGAAATACCCAACAGGTCATAATAGGGTGATCCATTCCCTGCATTCATTTCCAGCTCCCAAAAGTCAGATGTCTTATCCCCTGGGTCACCTGGATTATATTTTAGTCTCAAAATGGGGTACTATAGACAAAAATTTAGGAATTGTTGGCTTTAAGTTATCTTCACAGTGCCAAGGCTGGCTTTTGTCAGACCCAGAGCCAGAGAGGGCTGCGGCACTGGCCTCACAAGCATGCACCCGGCTCTGCCCAACCTCCCTCCCCAAACAGACCTAAAGCCTGTCCCCAGCTGTGACCTGGCACAAGTGACAGCACCTGTCGCTCACAGCCCCGTCACGGAGCTCGCTGTGCAGCGGGCGGAAGGGACCCAGTCACACGGGTTGGATAAGACTGCTCCGTGATGCATCCTTGCAATTTTAGGCTGACCCTGTCCTTGTAGAATCATAGAACTGTAGGGCTGGCAGGGACCTCAGTGCTCATCTAGTCCCAACCCCCTGCTCCAAGGCAGGATAGTCGCTGCCCTACAGCATCGCAGACAGAGGCTTGTCCTGCTGGGGTTTGAAGACATTTAAGGAAGGAGATTCCACCGCCGCCCCAGGCTGCTTATTCCATTGTCCGTCCGTTCTCAACTTTCAGACCGTTTTCCTAATCTCTACCCGAAATCTGCATGACTCCCATTTTACCCCAATCCTCTCTTCTTCTGCCTTCTGTGGCCGTGGAGAACAAACATTCCCCATCATTTCTCTGACCTCCTTTTAGTTAGTTAGTTTTCTCATTTGTCATCTATTCTTAAGCAGTTTCATTTTAGCAGGAATGTGATTGAATCAGGACTTCAGGTTTGGGGCACAGTTACCAGGACAGTGAGCCAGACTTTCCCCACATGTTTCCTCCGTGGGGATTATCATGTACAGTTCAGTTTGTCAGATGGAGCCTCAGATGGCAGTCATGGACAGGGCTGAAGATCCAGCTCAGTAACTTTAACATTGACAAGTTCAGTCTCCATCCCTGTCCCCTTCCTTTAACCCTGTTAGTGTCAGATTATGCCCTTAGTTATTCGCTGTTTACAGTTTTTACACCAGTATAGTTCCATTTACTTCACTGCAGCAATTCCTGATTTAATCCAGGTGTAATTTAGGTTTCAGTCCTGAAAGGGTTAATTCATCCTCTTTGAAACTCAGCTCCGCTGAAGAAAACACTTTTCAGTCTAGTGTAAAGGGCACAGAGGGAGGGGCATCTGGGCCATGGTTGAACAGTGGGAATTGGCGTGTGGGGTCAGGATCAGGGCTAGAAGCAAGCAAGACAGGGCATCTGGGCTGTATCAGGTCAAGGGCTGGGATTGGGAACCAAGGGGAGAACAGGAACTTGGAACAAGAACTGAGAACAGGGGTTAGGACTGAAGTGCAGCTGAACAGAGGTGAGAGCAGAAACACAGGAGTAAGGGCCGGAAGTGAGGGCAGGACAGATGATGCTCTCAGGTTCCTGGTGCTACCAGCAAAGCTTTATATGGCAGGAAGCCAGGAGACACGGAGAGGGCTGGGACAGGCAGGTGGAGGGGTGTGGTCATGCTAGGACAAGGGGGGAGGGCTTACAGGGATGGCATCCAAGTTGAAAACAGGCAGTAGCAGTAGCACTGCTCTAGAAGCCCTGGGGAATCTGGGTTCAAGACCCGGGTCCTGACACTGGGTGTTATCAGAACACCGTCATGCTTTAATCCTGCCCGGAGTGAAGCCCTCACTCTAGGCATGATCCGGCCCGGGCGCCAAGCAAGAGTGATGGTGGCAAGGGAGGGGGGCGGGGTGTCGCATGGACGTGAGTCCATACAGCCCCACCCCCACAGAGCTCGAAGCGGCCGCCTCCCCCCATGGGTAGCCATAGTGGCCTATGTGGCCACCATGGCTGCCCAGAAGCACCACAGTCCCAGACCAGGATAAGTCCAAGCGAGCCATCAAATGTGATGGCCCACTTTACCCTGGTCCAGTGTCTGTTGTGCGGGCTGTGGCAGCGCTTAGTCTGGACTGTTCCTCAGGGATGGGCCTGAGATAAGTGCTGCCTTGGCCTGTGCAAACCTGGGTTCTGGCCGGGGTCAAAAACTGGTGGCTTCATTCAGCTGTGACGATAGCATGGATTCCCACGCTTGGCAAAGTGTGGAAATCCATGCTATCGTCACGTCTGAAAACACCCATGGACTTCATTCAGAAACCTTTGCCATTTGCAGAGGCATTACATGGTACGTGGAGAACACGCCTTCTCCTGCCTAGACTCCTGAACAAAGCAGCATGACAAAACACGCACAACTGATGAGGCCACTTTTGTTGGTACAAGCCATAGATCCTAGTCATTACAAAAACTAGTAGCACTTTTTTCAGTAATTAAATCTGAAACACTCGCTTTAATAACGTAGGTTTGAATGTTTGCCTGAATGCAGCCCCTGCACTTCAACTTGAGTGAGGCTCATTATTTTCTATATGCAATCTCATTCCGATCAGATATTTCTAATCCCCCAACTTGTAAGTAGTTTAAAAAAAAACAAAAAAAAAACCAAGTGGAATCTAACAGGAGCCTTGGGATTTGTACAATCTCAGTGGTCACTCATGAATATTCCACTGCAGGATGTTTTTAAATGAGCAAGGTGATGGGAGAGGGCATCCATGACCGCTGCGTGGCAGAGCTGCGTAGCACCCACTCAGGTGGAGTGCGCGGGGAGCGATTCAAACCAGGTGGTCACCGCGGCCACAGAGGCAGCCACACCCCCTCTGCTGCCATGGACTACGGGGATGGGGGAAGGGCGCTGCTGGGCTGGCCTTTGCAATTGACGTGAATGCTGGGGAACTGGGGCTCTCCAGTGCTCCAAGCCAGTTCTTATGTCTTGCAAAGGCTGCTTTCTCTGCCCACAGTGCCTATGAGCAGAGGCCCTGTTTGCTGCCATAGCAGCTGCTGCCATTCACCCATGCCCGCCTGTTGTAACGGATCTATTTGACTTGCTCTCCCGGCTTGATTTCCCGGCAGTGCTCTGTGCATGGTCATGAGCGGGTGTTCCGTGGCTCGCGGGAGTGCGCATGCGGCCTCTCCACCTTCCGTCAGATGGACGGCTCCATGGCTCTTGGGTGGCTGTGCACGTTAGCATCTTGTTTAAAACCACCCACAATTAGTGATAACCAGGGACCCGTGTTCACTTTGTTCCCCCCATTGGTGACAATAAGGAAAGTGCAGTGAATCGGGGTCCCTGGTGATATAACCCATCTAGACACCAGTTAAGCTGGTCCATTGTACAGAGATCATTTACAGTTAAGAAAGAAAGCATTTAAACAAAGGTTGAGCTGTCAGACTGCAGAGCTTTGGTCTTTTTCAGGCTTTTTAATTTTTTTATCTCCTTACACTTCTGAAGAATCCCCTAGAAAAGGTCTTGGATTAGATAAGTGAAATGTGACGTGTCTGCATGTAGTTTAATAGGCAGATCAAAAACCAGCAAGTGTTGGTAAGGGGAAAAAAAAAAAGCAGATTCAAAAGGATCTTCCTTAAGCTGGTATGAACTGGAAAAACACTAACGTCAGGCAATGCTGGTAAAAAAGGGGCTTTTAATTGTTACTTTTATTTCACCCTGGAGACTAGTCTTTTTGAGGAATGTGACAACAATCTATTTTGAAGCCCACAAATGTGTCTTATAATACTTTTAATAATCAGCTATTATGCAGCATGGGGTTTTCCTAGAAGTTTAGGAACACAGATTAATTAAATCTCACAGTATCTCATGAGACGTGGTAAAACAAGAAGGGTTTGGAGCTTATGTAATTCAATGAGTTAAACAGAAGACTTCATAAGAAGGACCAAATTCTGGGTCAGACCAGTGGTCCAGCTAGCCCAACGTCCTGTCTCCGACAGCAGCCTTCAGTTGCTTCACAGAAGTACACAACAGATTATAATGGAATGATCCATTACCTATTTACTCCCTTCTCCCAGCAGCCCGAAGTTAAGTTGTCTCCCAACCAGCTTGACTAATTACCGTTTACGGCTCTATTCTCCAAGAACTCATCCAGTCCCTGTTTAAACCCAGCTATGCTTTTAGCCTTACAACATCCTCTGGCAACAAGCTGTACAAGCTAATCGTATCTTGAGTGAAAAAGAGCTTCCTTTTATTTCTTTTTAAATCTTCTTCCAGTTAGTTCCAGAGAGCGTCTCCTAGTTCTAATATTGTTTCGAAGGGTAAATAAATGCTTCCTATTTACTTGCATGATTTTGTAAACTTCTGTTCTATCTGCTCTCCGTTGTATCTTCTCAAAACTAAGGAGTCCTACCCTATCACGAGCCTCTTCTTGTACAGAAGCCACTCCAAAACCCTTGGTCATTTTTGTAGCTCGTCTCTGCACCTTTTCCAATTCTACTGTATCTTTTTTGAGATGGGACGACCTTAACTGCACACAACATTCCAGGTGTAGTTGCACCGTAGATTTATATAGCAGTACTATGACATTTTCTGTTTTATTCTTTATCCCTTGACCCTTTCTGAATAATTCCTAAGATTCTGTTTGCCTTTTTGTCTGCTGCCGCACATTGAGCTGAGGTTTTCAATTAAGGGCCTAAAATAACTCCCAAGATACTTTTCTTGAGTAGTAACATATAATTTACAACCCAACTTTCTGCATTTATGGTTAGGATTATTTTCCCCTATGTGCATCACTTTGCACTTCTCAGTGTTGAATTTCATCTGCCATTTGGTTGCCCAGTCACTTAGTCGTGCAAAGTCCTCTTGTAATTCCACGCAATCCACCTCAGTCTCAACTAGCTTGAATAACTTGGTGCCATCTGCAAATTTGGTCACCTTGCAGCTTAATCTCCTTTCCAGATGATTAGTGAATATATTAAACAACACTGGTACCAGTACAGACCTCTGGGACACCCTACTTCTTGGTTCTTTCCATTGTGAAAATCGACTATTTAGTCCTACTCTCTGTCTTCTACCACTGTCGGTGACAGGTGCTGGGCTCAATGGACCATTGGTCTGACCCACTATGGCACTCTTATGTTCCTACCCTTCACCAGTTACCGATACATGACAGGATACTCTTCTTATTTTTATTTTTTTTATTTATTTAAAGCATTTGTACCCCGCCCCTCCTGACAACAGCTCAGGGCGGCTTCCAACAACAATAAAAACAGTATAAAACAAATATAAAACAATTTAAAATAATCAAACACATTCAGTGTTTTTAAAACAGGGCCCCGGGATACAACTTAAGTACTAAAAACAATAAAAGAGGGTAGGGGAGAAAAAACAAAACCCTAACCCACCCTCCCCAAAGGCCTGGGCAAACAGCCAGGTTTTACAATACCGCCGGAATGACAACAGACTTGGGGCCAGGCGAGCTTCCTCCGGAAGGGAGTTCCAGAGGCGCGGCCACAGAGAATGCCCTCTCCATTGTGGCCCCCCGCTTTACGCGGGGGACCTCCAAGAAGGCACCCCCGGCCGACCACAGGAGCCGCTCTGGGGTGCGGAGTTCGAGGCGATCCCTGAGGTATGAGGGGCCCAGACCATAAAGGGCCTTATAGATCAATACTAAAACCTTGAACCTAGCTCGGCACGCTATTGGCAGCCAGTGCAGAGCCCGGAGCACAGGTGTAATATGCTCCCGACGACCCGTCCCCGTAAGGAGACGAGCCGCCGCATTCTGCACTAGCTGCAGCCTCCGAACCAGGAACAAGGGAAGCACCAAGTAGAGCGCGTTACAGTAGTCCAGCCTCGAGGTGACGAAGGCATGGATGAGGGAGGTCAGGTCCGGGCCGGAGACGAACGGACGCAGCCTACGCGCCAGATACAACTGGCGGAAGACAGCCTTAGCGACTGCTTCCACCTGCCGCTCCAGGCGCAGGTCTGCGTCCAATATCACCCCCAGACTCCGGACCTGCTGAGCTATAGGAGGGCGAACTCCCCCAATCAGGGGGGCCGACACCTCCCTCGCTCTCCCCACCAACATCACCTCTGTCTTATCGGGGTTGAGCTTCAGTCTGCTCTGCCACATCCGTTCTTATCCCATGACTCCTTACTTTTCTCAAGTCTCTCATGATCAACCTTGTTAACCACTTTCTGAAAGTCCAGATGCACTACATCAACTGGCCCACCGTACCTACATGCTTGTTCAGTTGACACCCTTCAAAAATATGAATAGTTTGGTGAGGCATGACTTTCCTTTATAAAAAAAACATGTTGGCTCTTCCCCATTATGTTATGTTTGTCAGTACACCCAGTAATTCTCTTCTTTACAATGACTTCTTCCAATTTGATTGTCATTCACATCAGGCTCACCCGTCTAGAGTTTCCAAGGTTATCTCTAGAGCCCTTTTCATGTTACCTTAACCATTTGGTGTTCCATTCATTGGTTTTACATTCACACCCTCCAGACCTTGGGTACAGAGGCAGATTTTAGCGATAGCTTACAAATTACCAATAGTAGTTCTGTGGTTTTGTATATGAGTTCCTTCAGAACTTTTGGGTGAACCCATGTTAGATGGTGGGAACTTAGCTACAAAACATGACTGGGGAGTCATAAAGAGCGGGAAACCTTAAGGGTAGCTCCCATGGCAACTTCTTTCCCCACCCCAAAAAAACCCTTGAAAAGTGAAAGCGTGAGTAAATATAAACTAATCTTTACTTTGCTGAGTTAGCTGACAACTTCAGTGATTCTTGTTGTCATTCTCTCCACAGCTTGCAATAGCCAGTGTCTGAACTGTGAATCCACAGCAGGATGCACATCATGCAAAGACCCATTCAAAGTCTTACTCTTTGGTGAATGCCAATATGAAAACTGCACTCAACAGTATTATCTGGATTTCTCCACCAGGACTTGCAAAGGTGAAAGAGACCTTGTTATGCTGAAACATATTTATTATTATTATTTATTTTGTCATGTGTAGCCCATTCTTCCCCAAAGGCTCAGGGCAGATAACAAAGCATATGTCGCGGGGTTGGAGTCTGGTACCCCACTTTCCTGGGTTGGGTAACTCAATTTCCCTCACTTGCAGCCCGTCTGAATCAGTTCTTTCTCTAGCTGATTCGGTCCTGCAAAGGGGGACAACACTTTTGCCACCCAAGCTCCAGAAACTTCCCGTTCTCAGACCTTTCTCTATGGGTTCGCAAGTGCTTGAGGGCACAAGGTACTCAGACTGTGTTCCCCAAGGCAATTCTTAGTAAAGAAGAAAGTTTATTGGTTACATAAACAAAGATAGTTTGAACGCAGAGTGGCAAATAAAACAAAGGTAAATAGCGCAATCCTAGTCTGCACTGAGTAAGTCCCTAGTTAAGATCTTACCCTACAGAAAATCCATGAACTTGAGTCCCTTTCTCAGCCAGATGTAGTGAGGCTGGGCTTTTGTCCTTAAGCTGGTTAGCCAGCAAAGTCTCTTCTCCCAACTGAGCTTGAGGGAAAAAGATCTCCTCCCTTTAAATATCTTTCCAAGTTTCTTTGTTTGACTTTCCCGCTTGGAGGACTCTGTGCTTCTAGTCCCGTAGGCAGGAAGAGATCCATTTGCAACTCCATGGTCTCTGTCTGGTTTCTGCAGAGGTGTTGTTAGGCTCTTCTCAATACACATTCGGCATGGCTTTGCCTCTCTCTATTGCATGAAGTGAGTTTCCACTTCTCAGCTTTTACATTACATACATGTTTAACCTTTACTTTTACATATTTGTTAGACATGTAGTCCAGTATCTCCTTGTGACAACATATATACGAAACATGCAGAAGATAAAATAGATTTTGAAGACTCAAACTGTATAAAAATTCCCATTTAAAACAGCATTCTGGACTCTATCCCCATCTGCCAAATGCCTGGCCAAATAAATAGGTCTTACAATGTCTTCGGAAAATGCTCAGGCTGTGATTTGCAAACCACTTACTCTGGAGTGGGTGGTTTGTGGACTGAGGCCTTAAAGATTAGCAGCTACTCAAGTGGACTATTCCCTAGCTGTATTTTTTTCTCTTTACTTTATTTTTCCCGGCTTTCCCCTCTTGCATTTTTCTGCTTTTGGTGGAAAACAAGATTATTGCAAATCCATCCTTTATAAATGATTTAGTAAGTGAGCCATCAAACTTTTCTCAGGGTCAGGTTTTGCAATATATTCTGCCACGGTTCAGCTCAATAATGAACCAGCTTAACATTCTAAATCTTTTTTTTTTTTTTAAACTGCATGCACAGGGTCTTTTATATTTACCTGATATTTCTCTGGCTTATAAATACTGTCCTGCTGAACAAATAGATATCTACCAAGAAAGATTTAAAAGACACACAACTTGAGAGACTTCCCAAACTACCGGAGGTCATGCTCTGTAATGAACATGTGGTTTGGGAATGATATTGCTATATCGTTGGCTTACCACCACTATTGCAAGCTATATAAATTTGAATAAATAATAATAATAATAATAAATAATATTGCAGATAAATTATTAGAAGACGTTTCTGTCTGGTTAACTTCAATAGTGCGAGACTCTTTAATATTTCATTTCTTTAGAGATGTGGTGTGGTCTAGTGGATAAGTAACCAAGAGAGCTAGGTTCTGTTCCTGGCTCTGCCTAGAAGCCTGCGATCGGACCCAAGTCCAGGGGGCTCTGAATGGTCCCGTCAGTCTGGGCTCCGTCAGTCACACTTTCTGCTCAGCCACTTGGGCCAGGCTTGGCTTCCTATCTGTGGGAGGTCCCACACCCCATACAAAGCTCCGCAACATCATCGTGCTCTGTAGAGGATATGGCCACCACATTGGAAAGGAACGGGGAGACACCCTAACCCTGCTCCTTATGGGGCATTGTGATGTCACGGCATTCTGTAAGGACAGGGCTGCACTTGGTTTGGACCCAGTGTTGTTGGTCTCAAACCCAAATATCTAGCCCAAGCGTGGCTCTAGCTCTGCAACGGATTGGCTGTGTGACCTAAGGCAATTATTTATGAATGATGATTATTTATTTATTTATATCGCGCAAGCAACATACCTGGCGCTGTACAATCATTAGAGTCGGGTCCCTGGCCTGAGGTGATTATAATCTAGGAAAGACATGGGAGGGGAGACAACGGCGAGGGGGACATAGGGAGAGACAAGGATACAGTCATGAAGTTGAGAAGTTGCAGGTGCACGCACTTAGCTTCAGTGGCGTAACAAGGCTACAGTGGGCCCAGGCTCCTGTCCCAAGGATGGCCTCCCCTAAGCACAACATTTTCTTAAGCAGTGGCTCTCGCAAGGCTCCTGACCAGCCTTCCCTTTCCCCCTGCAAAGATTGTGGAGGCCTGCCCTGGAATGGCACCCCCCACCCACTCTGAAAATTTCCTTTGTTGCAAGGCCCTTTGTAAGCAGCCTGAGTGCCAGTAAAAAATGTTCAGAGTGGATGGGTGCAGAGCGTTCGCCCCATTCCCTCCTCCACCCACTCTGAAAATGTCCTAGCGATGCTCAAGTCTCTTGCAAAGCCTCCCCCGCCCCCCATGGACCAGGGCCCGGGCTCAGCTGAGCCTCCTTGCTCCATGGTAGCTACTAGCTATGCGCCTACTTAGCTTAGTTGCAGGGGAGAAGGGGACCCTGAATGAAAGGATGGAAGAGAAAGTGTCAGCGAGCAGCTGGTGAGGATGAGAAGCTAGGAAAAGGCCTGACAGAAGAGGTAGGTTTTTCAGGAGGGATTTGAAGGTTTGGAGGGAGGGAGCAGGGGAGGATGTTCTGGGTGTTGGGCAGGGGTAGCATGGAAAAGAGGGTGAAGACCATTTGCTTTTAATGACCTGATTTCCCCCCTTCTCCTGCCCAACTATCGCATCTCTTCAGATTTGCAGTCCTGCTAAGGAAGGGCAGCCTCTTGGTGTTTGTTAGTGCCTAGCACAGTGGGCATCCACTGACAGGAGCCTCTGCTGTCAGTCCTATAAGTATACGATGAGCCAAATTCTGCCTTGGGGCACACCCATGCAGGCAGCTCCCTCCACTCTTACAGAACTGCCAGGGTCTGTGTCTCAGTTCCCTGCAGAAACTGGGCACCACTCATCTTCAGTCTGTTTATTCTGCCCAACATCTACCTATGCTTCCCTGTTGGCTGTAGCCCCCACCCTCTACCCATCCCCAGACTACCAGCCTGGCTGTAGAACTAATGTCACCCACACAGATCCCCCAAACACAAGCCATAAAACCGAGCCCTTTATCCTGGGGATTTCCTCCCAAGCCTGTCCCTGAACTGGAGGCAGCACCTCAGTATCCGGTAATTCGGTTTGTCAGTTACCTGTTGTCATAATCGGTTTACGGCCAGATAACTGACAGACTATCCAGATCGATGGATATTAACCATGGATAAGTTCAGCTCTAATTGGGAAGCCCTATACAGCCCTACCTGAATCAACCTCTTCCCCATCCTTCCTCCCCACCAAGCGAGGGCAGGAGAGCTCCTGATACAGATGGGCCTCATTGTACAGCAGGAGCAGCATGTGGAAACCTAAAGGCAGAATTTGGCCCTTACCACAGGTGTCAGGTTTCTGGCCTGATGACTTCCCTGGAAGAGATTTTGACCATAAAGGAGCGTCACCTGCTTCATCTTATTTATTTATTTTATTTTCTGCATTTATACCCTGCTCCTCCTGAAGACAGCTCGGGGCAGCTCTCTTCAGTTCAGTCTGACTAATTGGGGAAGCCTGCGGGGATGCCACAAGCCAAGGCGTGTGGGAGATGAGATTCAGGGTTTTATGTGACTGAATCTCAGTGAGCAATGTATTAATTCACAGCACCAGCTGATAAAAACCCCTGGCACCTAAGGGACGTCCCTGGCGACTAAGCTGCCTTGCTGATAAGCAGATCCGGTTCCTGAGAAGTGATGTCCATGTCTGGTGTTTAACATAATTAGGGCATGCTGACCCTAAGAGAAGGATTCATGCTGTTTTAAGGATGCTTCTCAAATAGACATCTTTCCTATCTTACATCCGTTCCTCTGTCCTCACGTTACCCTCCCCTGCAAAGACTTTGCCGTCTATCGCTGGTGGCATCCTATCGTGTTCAAGGCTTGCATGCTGCTGGGTGCAGACCAGCAGACGGCTAACCTTCTTTGACATTGTCTGTATTTCAGAGTGTGACTGGAGCTGCAATGCCTGCAGAGGCCCCCAGAGGACTGACTGCCTCCAGTGCATGGACGGGTACATTCTCCAGGATGGGGCCTGCGTGGAAGAGTGCCCGTTAGCTTTTTACAGGGAATCCGACACCTGTCAGAGTAAGTCTCTGAGACTCTGCTTCCAGCGGTCACTAACTTACAGTGCGACGCTGCTTTAGCGTCTTTTGGTCTCCACTTCGCATAGGCGCCTAGTAAAACTGGATTCAAAAAGGGACTGGATAAGTCTGTGGAGGATAGGGCTCTCAATGGCTGTTACTCAAGTTGGTCGTATGAGCTGGAAGTGAGTGACAGAGTCACCCTGTTTTAGTACACTTCCTGCTGGCCACTCGCGGAGTTGGGGGGCTGGGCTAGATGGATCATTGGGCTGACCCAACCTGCCAGTGATTATGTTCTCCTGTTTTTCAGGATGTGATGACCACTGCCTCCAGTGTCACAAACCAACCACTTGTACTCGTTGTGAAGCCCCGTTTCTCCTCTTGGAATCGCAGTGTGTCCGTGCATGTGGGCAGCGATACTACGCAGACGATGGAGAGCAAAAGTGCTCAGGTGAACACACTGGTGGGAAGGGAACCGAGGGAGCAAGTCTGTATTTTGACATTGCAAGTTGGGCAAAGAGGAAGAATTCTGTTATCCAGTGAGGTGAGACTCGCTGCTGACCAAGGGCACTGACAGAATTACATTGATGGGGGGAGAGATTAAATTCGGGGGAGTCAACAGGTGGCAGAGCCACTTTACACAGCCCCTTTCTGACATAACCATGCCTCTGTTCCCAAGCATCATGATGTTATGACACTTGGAAAGGGCAGGCCAGACGGGAGTCAGGGGGTTGCAGCTACACTGCGCTATACCCCCTCTCGGCAACCGTGCTGCTGACTAAGTAAAATCATCTAGAGAACAGGGAAAGACGTCGTGTACACTGGAGCCCATTTATAAAGAGCTTGGATATAGGGAAACTCCATGAAAATTGTTCGTCTGGCTATAGTGACCCTCTATGTACAGTTTAACAATTATACAGTACCAGGTAAACTGATCTCTCCGCTGCCTTTGACACTGTCGACCACTCACTCCTACTGGACTCTCTTCGCTCCCTGGGCTTCTGCGGCTCTGTCCTTGTCTGGTTCTCCTCCTACCTCTCTGACCGCTCCTTCAATGTGCCTTTTCCCAATTCCACCTCCTCCTCCCTCCCCCTCTCAGTAGGGGTTCATCAAGGCTCTGTCCTGGGCCCTCTCCTCTTCTCTATCTACACCCCGTCCCTGGGCAAAGTCATTGCCTCCCATGGCTTCCAATATCACCTTTACGCTGATGACACTCAGCTCTGTCTCTCCACCCCCTCTCTTTCCCCTTCTGTCCAAACTCGCCTCATCAACTGTCTCTCTGATATCTCTGCCTGGATGTCCCAACGCCAGCTCAAGCTCAACATGGCTAAGAGTGAACTCCTTATCTTTCTTCCCTTCCCCTCTTCTCTATCCATCCTTATTGATGGAGTCACCATCCGTCCTGTTCCCCGAGCCCGTATCTTGGGCTTCGTCTTCGATACTCACCTCTCCTTTAAACCTTACATCGACTCTGTTGCCATGTCCTGTCGCTTTGCCCTCTATAACATTGCTCGAATTCACCCCTTTCTCTCTGTCTCCTCAGCCAAAACCCTTGTTCATGCTGTGGTCATCTCCCGCCTTGACTACTGCAACCTCCTCCTTGCTGGTCTCCCCCGCTCTCATCTGTCCCCCCTTATCTCCATCCAAAACTTGCTGCTAGGGTCATCCACTCGGCCGGTCATTTCAACCATGTGCATCCTCTCCTCTCCTCACTTCACTGGCTCCCCCTCCCCCATCACATCCTTCACAAACTCCTGGTATTTACTTACAAAGCCCTTCACAGCCTGGCTCCCCCTTACCTCTCAGCCCTTATCGCCTTACACACTCCTGCACGCACGCTCCACTCCTCCTCTGCCTCCTCCCTCGTTCTCCCTCATCTGCCCTGCTCCCCTAACCGCCTTCGTCCCTTCTCCTTCGCTGCCCCCCATGCCTGAAACTCCCTCCCTGCCCACATCTGTCTTGCCCCCTCCCTCCGCTCCTTCAAATCCCTCCTCAAAACCCACCTCTTCCTCGCCGCCTTTCCTGATGCTTGCTAGTACTTTCCTCTCAACATTTACTGACTGCCCTCCCCCTGACTCTTCCCTAACTGCAAACAAGCCAAGCACGTGCACCTGAGACTTTGCATCCACTTGAATGTTTTATCCCTTGTCTCTCCCTATGTCCCCTCTCTTTGTCTCCCCCCTCCAAGTCTTTTAGATTGTAAGCCGTAGGCAGGGACCGCATCTATCTCATTGTTCTGTAAAGCACCAGGTACACAGCTGGTGCTATACAAGTGCTTATAATAAAATAATAATAATAATAATAATAATAATACAATATAAATAATATATTTGCTTATAACCAAATACATTGAGATGTGGGTTACAGAACAGAAGTGGGCAAATGGCAGCTCTTGGGCACCTGTACTGCGGCTCTCGCCAGAAGCGACTGCCTCTTCTGGTGAGAGCCCTCAGGTGCCAGCATCGCATTGGCTAGCTCACAGTACTGGCACCCCATTGGCCAGCCCAAGTGTCAGGGACCACAGGCTGGGGCTTGGAAGGAGGTGGCAAGATCAGGTCCAGGGTTTCGGGTCTGGGAGAGTCGGTGCAGGATTGGGTTTGAAGAGTCAGTGCAGGATCAAGGTGCTGGGTCCAAGGATCATGGTGAGGATCAGCACGTGGGCCTAGGGGGCCGGCGTAGACAAGGCAAAGTGGGACAGACAAGGCAGACACAGGACTGGACAAGATGAGGCAGATGAGACATCACAGGACTGGACAAGACAGATGCAAATTGGTTCAGGACCCAGAGCAGGATGGATACAGGTCAGGATGGATGCAGGTCAGATCAGGACAGAGGCAGATCAGGACAGACGGACACAATACGGCAGACGAGACAGGACTGGGCAGTGGGATCAGAAGGAATAGGTTACAGAAGGGAGGATCAGAAGGGTCCGGCTCCAGCCAGCCCAAGGCACGTAAGGGGTGCAGAGCTGGTGAAAGGTTTGTGGAGACATGAGGAGGAACACAGATGGTGACAGGAAGGCACAACACGAACCAGGAAGTGGGACAGGAACCAGGAAGTGCAACAGAGAGCCGGTGTAGTGGATAAGGTGCTGGACTTGGACCTGGAAAGCCAGCGTGCAAATCCTGCCCTAGCCATGAACTCCCTGGGTGGCCTTCGGCAAGTCACAACCTCTCAGCCTCCGTTCTCCATCTGTAAAAATGGGAATGTGTGTCTGTCTGTCTCTTCCTGTGTTTCCCTCACGCTTGCTAATCTCAGATTGTAAACCCACTGGGCAGGGATCTGGGACTGTACAGCCCTGCGTAAGCCTGGTAGCACTATAGAAATGATAAAGAGTAGTAGAAGTAGTAACAGATGATCCACCCAACTTCCTATGCCTATTGGCCGGCCTTATATACAGGCCAGCAACCAACCAGGAAGCTGAGGGCGGGGAGTGAAGCTGAGCAGGGGTGTGGCCTGACTGGCAAGATAGAAGGCCATCACCGCTAGCCCTGGCTGGAGAGCGCAGTGGCATGGAGACAGCAAACACTGTGCTCAGGGTCCCAAGGGTGTCAGTTCAAACCTGGGTCCTTATACTCAGGCTGTAATTCTGCCCTGCAAGAGGCAGTTTCTGCAAGAATTTGGCCAAATGCAAAATTCTGTGCAAATGGCTGCAATCACAGTAGCCCAGAATTCACCGGGTCCTGACTATACTTCGCTGTATTTACAGATTAGCAGAGTATGCAGGACCAGAGTTACATGCTCATGTTTTTAACATGTGAAGGAAGAAGAGGAATATTAGTACAACTTTTTATTGTATTTATTTATCTTGCACTGTCAATTTACCTTGCCTCCCTCAGACTCTCAAAAACTTTGGGCCCACTAATTTATTTATTTCATTTATTTACTTGTTTCTGGCACTGTATAAATACTTAATAATTATAATTTATTTTATTTTTTTTGCTATTTATCCCACCCTAGCACAAGGGCTCAGGGTGGGTAATGATACATTAAACAGTTGCAAAATGAAACACATCAAATAACAGAACCTATCCTCACCTACCAAATGCCTGGCCAAATAGAAAGGTCTTATATTGCCTCTGAAAAGTGCTCAGACTTTGGAAGACATCCAGGGGATAGGAGTTCCGGAGTTGTGGAGCAGCCTTCGAGAACACCTCTCCATGTACCTTTGCTGTACAAACTGATGGGACTAGTAAGAGACTGCTCTTGGTTGACCTTTATGACTGAAAGAGAGCACAATGGGCATTTTTACACACACCTTAAAGTTCCGTATTTTTCAGTCTTCTGGGTTTACAAGTCCACAAGTAAGTTCCGGATGCATTTTTCACACACACACTGCCCTGAGGCAATTCCTGGATGCATTCTTCACACAGACACTGCCCTGAGGCAGCCTAAAGTAGCCGCAGCTGTAGAAGTAAGGGGCTGCCATGGAAACCAAGTGACTACAGCTGCCTGGAGCAAAGCAGTTTACCAGGAGAATGTTTTACACACAAACGTTCTGGGAGAAATTCTACGCAGAAGTTCAAAGAGCCAGATGTTTAAGATCTGGGTGAGTGATTTAGGCACACAGAAAGTTAATGATGTTACAGCAAACATGCAGAAGAAATGTGTGTGTAAAAACATCCTGTGTGTGGGCCATGTATATGGGCAGTGTCTGTTTGTGTGCATAATAAGACAGTTTGTGTGCACTCAGACAGTTTCCTTTTCATGTATCATTTTACCATTGGTAAGGAAGTAAAAATAGAGGCTGTATGTAGAGAATGCCAATGGGACTGTTTGCAGCACCTAAAGGATTGTGCCTTTCTCTCTCTACCAGCTTGCCCTGCGGGATGCTTGGAGTGTGACGGTGCCAGCCGGTGCCAACTCTGTAATGCCACCACGTTTCTGAAGAACCAGCTTTGCGTTTCTGATTGCGGCCTTGGTTTCTATGGCAACCCCAGGAGCAGGGAGTGTGAAGGCAAGTGTCACTCATTGGGGTTAGCCGTGGTTTCTTGACATGTTTCTGACCAGTGTTTTAACTCTAGAAACAGGGTTCAGCTAGCGGTGTTTTTCATACTCGGGATCTTGGCAAATCTTCCCTGGTGATCAGGCTATAAAAAGACATTAGGGACCTACCCTACTTGTTTCGAATAGTCCCCCACCCCCCAAAGTAACTACACCTGCATGTAAAGTAAAATTACAAAAATGTTTTTCGGTGTCTCTCATTAACACGTTTTGTTTGCCTGTAAACAGTGCATTGTCAGCCTCAGGTTTGCGGCTCTAGCCCCGCGTTGTCAGAGGCTACACGCTCCTCAGCAGCAAGGTTCCAGGAATGTTGCCACTTTTAACTCTTAAATGTCGCTAGCAGTTCTGCCACCGCCATTGCTGCCAACCCTCCTGAGGAGCCCTCTCTGTCGCTGCCACCACTCCTGAAACTCATGGTAGCCATGCTCCCTGGGTCCCACTGCTGCTTCTGCTTACACCTCGGGGGCAGGGGCAAGGCTGGCCTTGGAATTGGTGGGATCCAGGATGAAGATAAAATGTGGCCCACTTCATCCCCTGTGACCCTGCCCCCTTAGGGGCACTCTCCATGGGGCCCTAGAGGTGGTTGTTTTTGGGGCCCCACTGGGAGGGAGTGGGGGTGCTACACCCTCTGCCCGGGTGAAAAGGGGGGCCACTGTGGGGCCCTTGAAAGTAGAGAAAATAGCCAGGTCCAGGGCAGTCACCTTGGGTTGCCCTAGGGTAAGACTGGCTCTGGGCAGGTGCTTTCTGTGGGTTCCAGTGCTTGTTCCCTGCACTGGTAACCCTGCCCCCATTCTCCACCGGGAGCCTTGCCTATGCTAAGGCCACCCCTTGATTAGTTCAATGCAGGAGAGACCCTAATTGGAAACCAATATGTTAAAAGAGTCACAATATTACTTTGTACAATTATAACAATCTTTAGTGCTTTAAAGGTTCAAATCACAGCACAGACATTTAAGTCATGGATACTCAAAATGCCGCTTTAAGAACAGCAGTTAAAAGTGACAACAGCACAGAACTTGTTGTTCCTGTGAGCAAATACTATCATTGCCATTTAATCTTCGTGGAAACTACGAGTTGGAAACAACCTGCTCCGTGACACCCACTTTATCTGCGAAAGATGCAGGATTAGAACCCAGGGCATGTTGCCTTCCCATTGAGCAGTGAGGATGACAGTCCATCCAGCAGAGAGCTGTCCTAACCATGAACATGGTGGAAGGACCAACACACGCTAGCCGCGAGAAGAGATGTCTTGTTATTAATTGGGTTTTATTCTTTATTTTTAGCCAACATAAGCACCCCTGTTCTCCGTGTCAATGGTTCCCTCCGAGTGCGGATTGGTGGGGTGCAGCCCCTGGACTTTTCCTTCATGGATGCCCGCGGCATGGGCGGCAGGGCGGGAGAGCTGCTCTTCCATGTGGTCAGCGCGCCCACCAATGGCAGGCTTGTGATTGTGACGAATGGGAAGGAGCGGGAGCTGAACCAGAATGACCATTTCACCTGGGAGGATGTGGCAAAGCAAAGGGTCCGCTTTGTGCACAGCAAGGAGAAATCCAGGTGCCGCCAGAATTTCTTTACATTATCTCTAGTGAGAATAGAGGCATGTATGCTAAGCAGAGCAGGGGCACCAGTCCAGCTGTCTGAAAGTACCACAGGGGCATAGCTACTGTGCAGCGAGGGGGAGTCCAGGAACTGGATTCTAGGGGGACCCTTTGCAAGTGGCCTTAGTGCTCCTAGGAAATGTTCAGAGTGGATGTGGGAGAGAGCAGGACTAACAATCTGCCTCCACCCACTCTGAAAATTTCCTAGAGGTGCCCAGGCCCCTTACAAAAGGCCCCACCAGAAAGAAAGTTTTCAGAATGGGCAGGGGTTGAATACTGGTCCCGTCCTCACCCGCTCTTCCTGGCAGGGTTGCTGCCACTCCAGGAGGGCCTTGTTAGGAGATAGGGTGGCACGACTACCTTTGTGGAGGAGGGGAGACCGAGGCTGGCTGAGAGCCCTCTTGAGAGGGCCGCTGTTTAAAGACTCCCGGCCTCCTTGCTTTTAGGAGGACCCTTGGGACATGAGCCTGGGCCTGCCACAGCCTTGCATCCCCACACTGGGTGCTACCAGACACAGCACTAGCCACTTACCATTAAAGCTAAACACACGTTGGGTGTCTCATCTGGCTGTGCCAAAAGGCTGCATTCAAACAAGCCTTTTCTCCCGAGTTAAACTGCTTCCCTCGCATTTTTATTGCTGTGTAAAGTAATTAGCTCCCAAGATCCTGCACAAGCAGGCTGTTAATCACTGGCATCTCAGATCTCTTAATCACACGCATCCCAGATCTATTAATCACATTCAGCACGCGAATCGGCAGAACTGGCGGGTCCGGCGCCGATTGTGTGGTGAATGCGATTCCCCGTCGCGATGAAGAGGCCCGTCTCATCTGGATGGAAACCAAGGCCCGGAATCCCCGGCGGGATTCCGGGCCGTGGTCAATTTGGGCGAGCGCTGCGGCTGCATTGGCCGTGGCGCCCGCCCGTCTCCCCAGAGGGCGGGCGGCGGGGGAGCGTGGACAGGGCGGGACCGAGCGGCCGCACGTTGCACCGCGCGGCCCCGCTCCCTCCCCGATTCCCCGCCGGGATCAGCCGGCACGTCTGTTGGATGTGCCGGAGTGATCCCGGCGGGGAATCATTTGGGTGATTCCGGGATGGGGCGAATGCCGCCCTGTCTCGTCTTAGATTGATTGATGATTGATTATCTGCGCCAACTGCCCCGGACCTGAGGCCTTAGACCCGATCCTCTGTCAAGCTGAAAACTGAGGGTTAACAATGGGGCTAAATTGCTCGTGCTCATTACTCTTACTGTGTGAAAGATCTTAAGCCCCTCTCAGGCATTGTTGATAATGTACTGGGGCACCTGGAGACATGGCAAGCACCTCTCTCGACTCCCATTGTAGCTTTTGCTCATTGAAAAGGGTTTCAAGGGCTAGAAAGGCAGGGAGAAAATATGTGCCTGACACTGCCCTGCTCACAATGAACGCGGCTCGCTGGGAGTCACGTGATCGTTAGCAGATCATAGGGGGCAGTGTGTGGCAGGATTCAACATACCTCTCAGGTGTCATCCCTGAGACACCTCTTTTGTTATCTGCCCGGCAGTCATGGAAAACTGCTGCAGTCTCTAGGAAGGGTGGTGTGAACGACAGTCATTTGCAAGCCTTCAATGGGACAAATCAGGGATTTTAAAACAGGGATGTTCTGGAAAATCTGGGACAATTGAGAGGTATGGGATTCATTGTGTGGGAGGCAGATTTAGCGGCACGGTTGAGGTGTGATTAAGACTGATAAAGCACAGCAGCGCAGGTGGTTAAAGAGCTGGGAGTTTAGGCCAGAATTGTCAGAGCAGAGCATCTAAGCTACTGCAGCGCTTCTTTGTGTTCCAAATAGCAAACACCAGGGAGGGCCAGCCTCAGCCTAGAGCGCATCAGGGCAAAGAGTGTGGGTCCATAAGGGCAAAGGGCAGGGCTGCCAGGAAGTGTGTGTCCCAGGATCCCCTGCAGAAGGACCTGGGAAACCCCACCTGCCTCCTCACCTGCGGCTGCTGGTTACCTGTGTCTGCTCTAGTGGAGACTAGTTTATGTAACCAGAGTGACCGCTGACGGCGTTTTTACACCGTCATCCTGGGATTTGAAGAAAATAATCCCAGAATTGTTATCCAGGGATTACAAGTGGTACCTGTTTACACGGACATTTCTATCCCATATTGAAATCCATCCCGGGATAGTTCATTGAACGAACAGCACATTGCTGTTATCCCAGTTTGAGAATATCTGTGATGGATATCAATCCCGTGGTGCTTTTCATCCCATCAATTAATCAATGGACAGAGCAGAGCCTGGGAGCAGAGGCAATTTGGAAGATAGCAGAGCAGACGTATACACAGAGAGAGAGATTTGATCAGATTTCTTTTTATATGATCACCCGATCGCCCCACAGTCATGTGTTACTAGATACCATAGAGGCAGAACTGCATAGAGAGAATGTCAGCTCTTGACGTAACACTCCTGGGATAGTCAATTAGATAGACCTAATCCCAGTGTTATTTAACAACCGGATTTTACAATAACACGGAAAAGGGGTTTTGTAATCCCGGAGTTTTTCCATGATCCCAGTATTATAATCGCTGAATGCTGCGTTTAGATGGACCTGTCATCCCGGGACTAATGATCTAATCCCGGGATAAGTGTCCATGTAAAAATGCCATGAATGTTGGGCTTCTTCACCCACTGTTAGTGAGACTAGAAACTGGCAAGTCTTAATGCAAACTGTGAATATACTCCAGTCATGAGGCTGTGAAAAATTAATTGTAGGAACACATAATTAACACCTTACTAATTTGCTCATTTCTGTAATGTGATATATATTCTTACCTGTAAGCAAACCTCACCCGTTTATATTATCCTCTGTCTGGTGCTTCTTTCAGGAAAGGTCAGTTTTCTGTAAAGATCAGCGATCAACAGTTCTTTTCCCCGGAAGAAGTTATCACAGTTCGAGCACTTTCGACCCAGGTAATATGGAGAAATGCCTGATATTTATAGCATTGCTAAATCTACAGGGAAAACTGTGGTTTCTTGCAGCAAGAATAAATCTATCTGAATTTATTTAGGCATAAGGAATTTTTTATCAGGGCCCAATCAATTGCATCAATTGAAAGCCAATGTAGAAGCAGACCTGGTGAGTAGAGCTGCCACCGGGTACCCTCAAGTTGGGCACCCCATCAAATCTGGGGTGCCTGACTCGCCCTGGTTGCATTTGGGGACCAACTGGTAGCCAAACATTACTCAGTGCTCCCTGACTCCCCAAGCTGACTCACCTCAGCTCTGGGCTGCTGCTCCTGCTGGTCCAGTTGCTGCTAGCTGCTCTCTGATTCAGTTCAGCTGAGCTTGGGACTTCCCTGCTTGGTTTTTTCTGATCGGGGGGAGCAAGGGAGCCTCTTCTCACCTGCATGNGTGAGTGGATTTGGGTGGTAGGGCGTAGGGAGGAAGATTGGAGGGTAGGGAGTGTTGGGGGTGGTCAGGGATAGGAATTGGGTGGGAGGTTCTTGGGAGGTTGGTGTGGGTAGAGGGTTGTTTGTTTGTTTTTTGGTAAATTGTATTTTAAAGTTTTAAATTATATTTTTATGTTTTTTGTAAGCCACCCTAAGCCTTCGGAGTAAAAACGTTAAATAAATAAAATACAATAAACTATAGATCTGTCTCTTATACACATCTAGATGTGTATAAGAGACAGGTGGTGAGGTGAGTCATCCTGGGGAGCCATGCGTGCTGGGATCAGCATCCTGGGTGTCCCAGGGATTCCCAGAATGCCTCAGTAATACCTCCATTTTCAGGCACTGGGTGCCTGATGGGGGGCCAGGTACACTGTCAGGTGCCTGATGGGCGTGCCCGAAAATGTGGGTATAACCTGCAATTTCGAGTGCCTGTCGGGCTACCCAACTGAGTATGTATCGGGCACCCGAGTACCTGAAAATATCCGGATTTACAATTTAAGTTTTATGGGAATGGGAATTTTAAAAATGGACACCAGACATTGGAACATTGGAATCTGAAATTGAAAAATGAGGATAGGAATGGGGTATTTGGGTACATCAAGTAGCCCTCTGGGCGCCGACTGGGTACTGATTAGTGCCTGATGTTATCGGGTCAGTTTGAGTACCGCAGTTTCAATGGGTTTACCCAGTTTTGTGGGTACTTCCTGCAGTGCTGTGCGCTGTTATCCAATTCTCTGCTGAGCAAGAGCTGGAGAGTTACTCAAATATTTTCTGGAAAGTTTTCCGTATTCATGGCTGGTTGTCCATTTCATCAAAACTTATTTATCCACAATTTTTTCCACTGGCTCCCTTTCTAGTACCCAAGTAGGCTTCAGTGGGACCGATCTCAAGCCGCGCAGACCAGCACGCAGAGCACATGCACATCCCTGGCCACGTGCACATCCCTGGCACGGGACCTACAGCAGGCAAAACTTGTGGCGGTGTGTTCATACAAATGGAAGTGTACGTGTGGTTTGGGATCGGCCCCCACCAGCAGCACTCATCCACCCTTACTGGCTCGAAGCTTAAAGAGTAGAAGCGTGAAGACAGAGGGTGAAAACAGACATGAAGCTAACCACCCTTTAACCACCCTTGGTGGTTATTTATGCATGTTGCAGGGCTGTATTGGTGCCCTATGTAGCCCTGCAACATGCATAAATGACCACCAAGGGTGGTTAAAGGGTGGTTAGCGTCATGTCTGTTTTCACCCAGAGAGAACAAACAAAGGAGAACTATGGAAATCTATGTATTAGAGAGAGAGTAGATTGAAAACCAAGGGAAAGAGAGAAGGGAAAATGCTTACGGACAGATAGGGGACAGGTTCTCGGGGTAAGGCAGGTTTACAAGGGGGTGCCCAAGATCTGTCTTTCTCTTTTCCATTGATTCCTTTGATAGGTTCTTTTTGCACAAAAAAGCTTGGAGATAGATTTTCCTATTCCTGGGCTGCAGAGGGAGTGGGATGGATAGAAACAAAACTGAGTAAAAGAGCCACTGGAATATTTGAAAATCCAGTTGTGAACCTATAACAAGGTTTCATCCTTATGTGTGCTGACCTACATGCCCAATTCCTCAGTTGCCGTATGAATTAAGGCATTGACTCACAGATTTATTTATTTATTTCATGCTCTCTTCCTGAGGTCATTGTATTATAGATCTGACAACCGTGGTCCTCCCCCAAGCCTCTCCTCTCAGGTTTTTCATTACCTGGAGGCCCACAGCACACACATCTTTCACAACAGTCCCATACTTTGGGGATAAGAAATCTTTGCCTCCAATAGGCTGCTTTGAAAATTGGTAGAAACTCCTCGAGGCAGATAGGAGTTGTAGTAATAATCATTATTATTAAGTATTTATATAGTCCCAGCAATATACCTGGTGCTTTGCAATCATCGTTTTTCCAGAGGAGATGTAAGACCTTTTTGTTTGGCCAGGCATTTGACAGGCAGGAATAGGGGTGAGTGGATTTGGGTGGTAGGGCGTAGGGAGGAAGATTGGAGGGTAGGGAGTGTTGGGGGTGGTCAGGGATAGGAATTGGGTGGGAGGTTCTTGCGAGGTTGGTGTGGGTAGAGGGTTGTTTGTTTGTTTTTTGGTAAATTGTATTTTAAAATTTTTAATTATATTTTTATGTTTTTTGTAAGCCACCCTAAGCCTTCGGAGTAAAAACGTTAAATAAATAAAATACAATAAACTATAGATAGTTCCTTGCTCCGGTACAACAAGGGAGGGGAGACGAAGGGCGGGGGCGGGAGGGGGACAGAGGGAGAGACAAGGATACATTCACTACGTTGTAAACGTTGCAGTTGCACGTGCATAGCAATTACAGGGGAGAAGGGGACCCTGAGTAAATTAGGAAGCACTCTAAGTGGATGAGGAGCGAGGGAAAGACTGACGGAAGAGGTAGGTTCTCGGGGGGGTGGGTGGATTTGAAGGTTAGGAGGGAATAGGCAGAACAAATGCATTCAGGGAGGCAGTTTCAGGCGGGGTGTGCTCAAGAAGAGAGTGGGAGTCTAGATTGTAGATCTGTTCCACGGAACCATCACCTATTATTGTGTGCAAGGACACATCTCCGCTACCTTCCCTGAGGTCACGTTTCTAGAGCTTTGAGGTTAGGGACTGGATCCAGGGACCAGATACAGGAACTGGAAAAGAGGTCAAGAAAAAAAACAACCGCAACAAACCTATTGGGCCGTGGGGCAGAGGTTCTCCACCCTTGCCCTAGGGATTGCCCCAGGCTCATAGCAACCAGAGAAGTGCTCTCCAAAGCTCCTGCTTCCTCAGCTCTCTCACCGTCTCCTTCCTGCCTCAGCTCCCGACAACTGCTTAGGACTGTGTGTCTTTATAGCTCAGCCCAGCAGTTCTCCTCTAGGGGCAGGTGAATCTCTCAAGCAGGTGCAGCCATCCTGATCCTCAAAGGGCTAGTTCCCCTACTGCCATGCCTCTTCAGTTCTTCACCAGATTTATTCATGTGGAGATTACAGCCCCAAAGTACGAATGAAAGGAAGAGGTGAGGGTGGAGAGTTGGGAGGATAGAGGTCAAAAATAACGGGACGTTTTCCTGCAGATGAGGGATGTGCAGTTCTTAGCTGGTCGGTAGCATTAATTGCAGCGCAGCATGTTTACACTCCATCCATCCCTCTCTCCTGACCTTCAGATCCTTCCTAAAAGCCTGTCTCTTTACCCCCAGACATTGCTCATTTGTGCTTCTCCCTATTCTGTTTTATCGAATGAGGGCTAACCGACTGAGGCTGAATCCTACGGAGGTGATGTTGGTGGGTAAGGCGATGGAGATGGCGGCCCCCGTCATTAAAGGGCTCTGTCCTCCATTAGTCTCCCAGGTTCGGAGTCTGGGGGTGCTCCTCGATTCGCAGCTCCACTTGGATGTGCAGGTGGAGGCTGCGGCGAGGAGTGCCTTCTGCCAATTACATCTGGTGCGACGGCTTCGGATGTATGCTTGGGACTCTGGCCTGGCCACCGTCATCCATGCTTTCATCACTTCTAGGTTGGACTGTTGTAACGCGCTCTACGTGGGGCTACCCATGGTGACGGCTCGGAAACTGCAGCTGGTACAGAATGCGGCAGCCCGTCTCCTGGTGGGTCTGGACTGCCAGGAGCATATTACGCCGGTGCTCCGTTCTCTGCACTGGCTGCCAGTAGTTTTCCGAGCCCGATTCAAGGTGTGGGTCTTGGCCTATAAAGCCCTAAATGGCCTAGGCTCTACCTATCTGCGGGACCGCCTCACCCCCCGGGTTTTGGATCGGTCCCNGGATTCTCCTTCACTGAACCCTTTCAAGCAGAGGCTGGGTGACCATCTGTCAAGGATGCTGTAGCTGGGGATTTCCTGCATTGAGCAGGGGGGTGGACTAAATGGCCTCTGAGAAGCTTTCCAACTCTATGATTCTATGATATTCTCTACAAACCTTTGCTGTTCTCTGGAGTTGTGGAATTATATTTAAGTTTTAAAATGAGCAAAAACTGGGCAGGCCACTGTTTTAAGATGTAGTCTTGTGGGGGGAAAGCATGGGAGATGAATATCAATTGTTTAGAAACTGAGGCTTCCCGGCAGCTGAAGTGAGTGAATCCTCTGCCCTCCCATTATTCCTCCTAGCCTTTCCATCATTCTTCGAGCTCTGTGAATGAATAAATAAAGAGCTAAGCCACTGCCTTTATATTGCAGGCCCCATATGTGCTAAAGAATGAAGCCCTCGTTATCGGCAGAGGGGATGTTGGAGCAATAACCAACTTAGTGCTGGATATTCGAGATGATGACAATCCTGAGGACATAGCCGTGGTGATTTTAGATCCTCCACGTCATGGCCACATTATTAAGCCTCCTGGTGACGTAGGTTTGGCAGTCCAAGTGTTCCGGCTTGAAGAGCTGGCAGAGGGACATCTCCACTATGCTCATGACGGCTCCAACAATCTGGAGGATACAGTTGTTCTGCAAGTAGCTGATGGGTACCACTATCAGAACGTTCTCTTCCACATTAAGATTGTTCCAAAGGTATGTGCCGTGGTAGCAGTCCTTTCTCAATAGAAGGCTGTGTCAGTGCAGCATACGATCCCTGACATTTTAAGAAACCAGCCATTACTAATGGGAATGTGCTTAGAGATGGGCAAAATTGGAAATGGTTTGCAGAAATATGTCGTTTTTTGCAGCACTTAGTGCAAGGAGTGGCTCTGCTTCCATGTTCTGCCAAACTCCGAAGTTTTGAAGCAGGCAGGAGGAGGAGTCATGAACTATGGGTGAAAACAGACATGTCGCTAACCACCCTTTAACCACCCTTGGTGGTTATTTATGCATGTTGCAGGGCTGTATTGGTGCCCTATGCAGCCCTGAAACATGCATAAATGACCA
>QEPC01011244.1:1515785-1573766 GCA_003113815.1 Sphenodon punctatus | reverse complement strand
TAGGCAAGTCCAGTCACAATGTATAAATAGTTCTGCTCAAAGCCCATGGAGTGGGACATGGCTTAGATGGTAGCGTGCATACTTTGTGTGTATAATGTCCCAAGTTCAATTCCTGGCATCTCTGATTCAGGATCTCTGGTAGCATGCCTGGGTGAGGCCTGTGTCAGGGATCCTGGAGGGTCTCAGGTAGCACGCCTGGGTGAGGCCTCTGTCAGGGATCCTGGAGGGTCTCAGGTAGCACGCCTGAGTAAGGCCTCTGCTGGAGAACCTGGAGAGCTGGATTTGAAACCGTGCTGCCATGTCAGGTTGTGTCAATAGTGGGCTAAGATGGACCATTGGTCTGACTCAGTTAAGCAGCTCCTTATATCATTCTGTTGTGCTCTTGTTCAAGCAAAGAGCAAATAAGGGTATCAAATCCTGTTCTGCAATTAGGGTAGCAATAAGAGGCTGTTAGTGTTGTTTCAGTCACAAAACAGAAGGATAATATTCCAGCCTGCCTTTCCTCATTTCTCAGACTTTGACATCTACTTTGGGCAATGAACTAAGAGACCCTAAAAATGAAGGTTTCACAAAGCAAAATGATCAATGCAGCAAGAAGAGCTGAAATATTGCATAATTTATATGCTTTTGGGGAGGCAGCCATGAGGAAATCTTTCAAAGGTCAATGGAGAGGTGCAATCTGCAATTAAATACAGACTATGCCAGTAAAGAGGGCGAAAGGGATTATTTGAGGTTGCTACTGAAGGCTGCCTTTGAAAGATTCACAGTTTCATGTATTTTAAGGTCAGAATCATAGGGCATCTTTAAACCTAACATTAAAGCATATCTCAAATTGTGTTGGGACATTGACATGACACTGGTTGTGCCCCATGTTCAAATGTGCCCCATGTTTAGACATGCACCCAATTACGGAGACAGTAGGTGTTCCCCTCCCTACCTTTCTTCAAAATGCAGGTGCAGCCTTCAAAGCATGGGATTTCTAAGCAGCTGTGAAAGCACTTTCTTCTGTGCTTTGTCTTGTGGAGTAGTTGCTAATGTCCCTTACAGAAGTTGTCACCCTGAGGGAAATGCAAATAGCATTGCAGTGGGACTTAGTTTCAGGAGTGCTTTCATAGTAAACAAAAGAAAAACCGAGTTTACAACTCCCTTTCAACTGACACTTTAATTTATGTTGTTCCCTTAGAGGGAAATAATGCTTTGCTTCATGAGGATAGAGATGGGCAGGAAGGAGACGGCCAGAGCAGACCTGAGTCTCCTCCAGAAAACACAGTACTCTATTGATCCGATAACCAGAAGTTGATGCAAACACACCACTCAGTATCTTTAAACGTAATGCTACTGACATGTTTACAGGGAACACATGAGTTGAGAGAGCAATGCAATCGTGTTCACATCCTGGGCTTACCAGGAGCCCAACACGTGGGCAAAACAGTGTTCAAATTGTTCTGTTGCTTACACGCAACGCTCAAAGACGTGCTGGGACCATTTGCCACCCGATCAACGTTACATTTAAAGACTCCCACAGAGTTGGACGGGACCTTAAGGCTCATCTAGTTCAA
Organism: Sphenodon punctatus; assembly: GCA_003113815.1. Taxonomy (NCBI): domain Eukaryota; kingdom Metazoa; phylum Chordata; class Lepidosauria; order Sphenodontia; family Sphenodontidae; genus Sphenodon; species Sphenodon punctatus. The sequence goes on along the minus strand of QEPC01011244.1, from coordinate 1,572,207 downwards.
CCTCCTGCTTTGATCCAGGACATCTACAGCTGCAACATCCCGGACAGAGGACTGTCCAGACTCTTTGAAAACCTAGAGCAGTAGAGAGCCTACAGCCTCCCTAGGCAACTTGTTCCATTGGTGCACAGCTCTTACAATTAGGTCCTAACAAATGGAGGTAAATCAAAATAATTACTCCACTGCAGTAGCTTTCAGATGAACAGCTGTAGGAGGGACAGGCTTGCCTGGGTGAGTCTTATCAGGATCAGGGCCCACAAATCACTGTCACTTTGGGAATTAGCATACCAGTCTTGTCCAACTGTAAAATAGTCCATCTTTACTGGTACAGTTCTCTATCAGTACACAGGTACATAGTCCATACACAGTTTTTATAGCATATAACACATATGTCCACAGTTCACATACAAGGTCCCGTTCTCCAATATAGTGTCCCCATCTCAGACAGGTAACAGTCTTCTTGCTGAGCTACTCACAGTTCTAGGCTCCTCTAGAACCCTGGACAGTAGCCCTCAATAGTCATGACATTAGCACTCCAGTTTTGAGGCCCTTGATTAACCCAGCACTCCAATAGTGGCCTCCTTGCTTATCCCTCCTCAGGCATACCAGCCTTCATCTTCAGCACCATGACTAAGTTTCATGCTGAGAGCTCCCAGGGAGGGATGTGTCCCTGGCCACAGCCAGACACAGACTGATTCTCTTCTTACAGGCTGCCTCCTCTTCTACTCCAGAGTGGGTGTGTTCTGTCCTCCAGAGTAACCAGTCTTAAAGGGCCAATGTCCTTCCAACCTCCCTCTATAATAGCGTTGGCTTTTAACACCCACAGCGTTGGCATTGTCCAGCCACTATTGCATGGTCATGTCTAGAATACAGCCAACTCAGTCCTTGGCTGTCTCTTGTTACTTCTTAAAGGGCCCTTGGCCCACAGGGACTCAGCCCTGTTACAGCATTGTATACTGAAATGACTACTTTGATTTAATTAATTCAAAGTAACCACTCCACTTTGGTTGCATTCAAACAAACAGTGTAAACCAAAGTAATTGTGCGTCAAATTTCCCCCTAGCTGAGAGATAATGATTCATATAGATACGATCCATATATATCATTGAATCGCAGTTGCCCCTCTCATGCTAATAAGTGTTCACACAAACAGTTTGAAATTCAAAGCAAAGGGGAGTATATACTCCTGATTTTTCAAGAATACATACTTCTCTTTCTACTCCTGAATAGAGTCGGTTTAGCACTCTGTTCATGTAAATGCTTCAGGAGTAAAACAGAAGGAAGGCACAGCTACATCATAAGAAAATAAGAACTGCCATACTGCATCAGACCAATGGTCCATCGAGCCCAGCATCCTGTCATCAACAGTGGCCACTCTCTGTCACTTTAGAGAAGTGCCCAATAAGTCATAATGGAGTAATCCATTCCCTGCTCTTCCCTCCCAGCTCCCGACAGCCAGAAGTAGCATCTCCCGAAATAACTGTTTATCAGAATACGGCCTGGGTAGGGTTTTTAATTATGCTGTCGGTCCTCCACCTTGCTCCCATTGTAGCTACTGGTAAAACTCCTAGGGTTTGATCACAAGCCCACTGGGCATCTTTCCATGGCCTTTAGTGACCTGTGGATTAAGTCATTGTTGAATTCAGTCTTGCGGAACGTAAGCCTTTGGTATGGAAATGTTGGAAAACCACAGAGTTTTGCTCACAGGTACATGCCAGATGTATCGGCTGTGTGGGTTTATTTAATCCAGGTGTTTGCATTTTAAATAATTTAGCAGTTGTCTATTAAATAGACATCACACAAAACCCTCTGGGAGCCGAGCTGTCAGTAACAAAGACAGCTATAATAAGACAATGAACATCGGCACCTGAAGCTTCCATGGAGTTTGCAACTTCAATCCCAGCATGGATTAAGTTTATAAATGCAATCTCATTAAAACATACGCCCGTTTCTGGTCCGGAGGCCAGAATAGATACATAGAAACTAATATCGATCCCTGATTAGTTTATCCATCAGATAAGATTTAATTTTAAAGTTGTTACATTGTTTTATTAGAATGTTTGTTATGATTGTGTTGTTCTGTAAATTTTTTATTTGATTCACTTAAGTATGAATAGTGTGTATCATTTGTACATAAGATTGCAAGTGAGACATGTATTCTGTGCTACACAATGAAATAAACAACAAGCAGCTCTGTACAGGAAGAGGCTACATTGATGAAGTTTAGTTTCCTAAAAAAGAAATCACGTTAATGGGATAACCCAGAAAAACTGGGACCTCATGGGTGGGGAGGGGGCAGAGGCCGGGCCATGTCAGAAAGGTGTGGGGTGCAGACTCTCCTCCCTGACATTTATTTATTTGTTTTTCAAATTTATACCCCACCCTTCGCACAAGGGCTCAGGGCGGCTTACAATAATAAAACAACAATAAAAATTAATACAATAAAGCACTACTTCCCACCCTACCCAATAACCCAAACAACCCTCATCCACGTCCGCCAAATGCTCTTCCAAATAAAAAAGTTTTACACCGCCTCCAAAAGATGCTCGAGCTCAAGCGAACCTCCCAGGGATGGGAATTTCATAAACCTGGGGCAGCAACCAAGAACGCCCTCCTGCACATTCCCGTCCTGTGGACAAGAATAACAGATGGAACGCGCAGGAGGTCACCCCTGGCTGACCGTAGGAGTGGCGATGGAACATGGTAGGACAGGCAGTCGGTTAGATATATGGGACCCAGACTATTTAGGGCACCTTGAATTGTGCGCAGAACACTATAGGCAGCCAGTGCAGACTTCGGAGCACAGGTGTTATGTGCTCCCAGCGACTTGTCCCTGAAAGAGGCTAAGCCATCGCATTCTGCACCAGCTGCAACCTCTGAACAGTCATCAAGGGAAGCCACACGTAGAGCGTGTTGCAGTAACCTAGCCTTGAGGCGATGACAGCATGGATGACAGTGGCCAAATCCAAGTCTGAAAGAAAAGGATGCAGCCTTCTCACCAGATGGAGTTGGTGAAAAGTGCTTCTGGCCACTCCTGCAACCTGACAATCCAAGCACAGCGAGGGGTCCAGAAGCACTCCAAGGCTGCTAACCCAATCAACCAGAGGGGGCCAGACCCCATCAGCAACAGAGGTCCCAACCCCCTCCAAGTCATAGGACCGGCCAACCATCATCACTTCGGTCTTGTCAGGATTCAGCTTCAATTGACTCACCCTCATCCAGTCCCCGACAGTAGCCAGGCATCAGGTAAGCACTGAGACTGTGGGACCTGGGTTAGATAAAAAAAGAGAGGTAGAGCTGAGTATCAGCCACATATTGATGACACCTCACCCCAACCTCTAAATGACCCTACCCAGCAGCCTCAGATACAGATTGAACAAGAGGGGAGACAGAATAGAACCTGTGGGACACCACTCGGGAGGTCCCGAGGGGATGATGACTAATTGTCCATTACCACCCACTGGGACCTCCCCAACAGGAAAGAACAGAAACACTCAAGAGCAGTCCCGCGCACCCCTGCCAGGTCCCACAGTTGAGTCAACAACATCTCATGATCAACTGTATCAAAGGCGACTGAAAGATCTAACAAAATCAACACAGTAGAATTCCCCTTGTCCATCTGAAGGTGTAGATCATTAACTAAAGCCACAAGCGCAGTCTCTGTGCCATACCCAGGACAAAAACCTGACAAATGGGTCCAGGAATCCAATAGCACTGAGATGAACCTGGAGCTGACGGGCAACCACCTGTTCAATAACCTTTCCTAATAAGGGAAGGTTAGAGACAGGCCGATAGCTGGATGGGAAGTCAGCATCCAAAGATGGTTTCTTAAGCAGAGACCGGACCACCACAGTTTTAAGGATACCCAGAACCCTACCCTCCTGTAGGGAGGTGTGACTACCCCAGCCAATAGCAGCCCCAACATCTCCTGGCTGGTTTTCACCAGCCAAGAGGACAGGCAGGGATCTCAGTTCACAACTGGTTGCCTTCATCACCCCAATCACCTCCTTTACATCAGTGGATGATACCAATTGAAACCAATCCAAATAAACAGGACAAGACTGAGCTTCCATAACCTCAAACTCTGAATCTGCAGTTGAAATGGCAGCACCTAAGTCATGGTGAATACAAATGATTTTATCTGCAAAATACTTTATAAAAATGTCACCGTGAGATATGGATGACTCCATTTCCTGGTGGAGACAGGCCAAGCTAACCAAGCCCCTCACCACCTAGAACAGCTCCACTGGATGAGATTTTTCAGACGCTACAATAGTGGAGAAGAAAGCTTTCTTCGACACCATAATTGCCACGACATATTCCTTCAAAAACTATCGGTGCCACAATAGTTCAGCTTCAACGCAAGTTGAGCACCACCTGTGCTCTTAACCGCCTACTCTCCCACTTCAACCACCTCAGGTCCTCCATACACTAGGGAGACCTGTGCTGATGAAGCAGTGACAGCGGACGCCTCAAGGACATGGCCCCACTCCTTGAGGAGCATCATGAAAGGACATCAGGAAGGGGCAGGAAAGTCCTTTTGCCATTCCCCTTTTCTGACATGGCCCCGTCCCCTTCAGAGCACCATGGTTTTATGACACTTGGAAGGAAACGTGGCCTTCTGAGAAGGCTGGGGGAGACCTTTTGCTTCATCCCTTCCATTGTGGCCCTGTCCCCTTCAAGTTAAAGCCTTGGTGAAGGAGGCAGTCTTAAGAACAGCCATACTGGGTCAGACCAATGGTCCATCTAGCTCAGCATCCTGTCTCCGACAGTGGCCAATCACGGTGGCTTGGGAGAAGCACCCAACAGGTCACAATGAGGGATCCATTCCCTGTTGTTTTCCCCCAGCTCCTGTCATGTTCCCTGATCCTGTCTGGCTAATAGCTGCTAATGGATCTATCTTCCACAAATGTGTGCAAACCTCTTTTAAACTCAGCTATAGCACTGGCCCTTACCACAGCCTCTGGCAGTAGATTCCACAACCCAATTATACGCTGAGTGAAAAAATAGTTTCTTTTCTTTGTTTTAAACTTCCCACCCATGACTTTCATGGAGTGTCCCCTAGTTCTAGTACTAGCTGAGAGGGTAAATAACTGTTCCTTGTTTATTAGTTGCACCCCACTCATGATTTTATAGACCTCTATCATATCTCCTCTCAGTTGTCTCTTCTCCAAACTGAAAAGCCCCAACCAACCAAGCCTCTTCTCATACAGGAGCCCTTCTATGCCCTTGATCGTTTTTGTTGCCCTTCTCTGTACCTTTTCTAGTTCAGCTATGTCTTTTTTGAGATGGGGCGACCAGAACTGCACACAGTATTCGAGGTGCAGTCGCACCATTGATTTGTATAGAGGCATTATGACATCCTCAGTTTTATTCTCTATCCCCTTCCGAATAATTTTTAACATTCTGTTTGCTTTTTTGACTGCTGCTGCACACTGTGTTGTGGATTTCATTGTATTGTCCACAATCACCCCCAGATCCTTTTCCTGAGTGGTAACTTCTAGCTTAGCACCCAGCATTGTGTACGCATAGTTTGGATTATTTTTCCCTACGTGCATCACTTTGTACTTGTCCACATTAAATCTCCTTTGCCATTTAGATGCCCAGGCACCCAGTGTCATAAGATCCCATTGCAATTCCTCACAGTCTGCTCGTGTTTTAACTACCTTGAATAACTTTGTGTCGTCTGCGAATTTGATCACTTCACTCTTAACAGCCTTTTCCAAATCATTAATAAATACATTAAACAGCACCAGTCTTAATCGTATACAACATTGGGGAAGTTATTTCATCTACTCTCTTCCTCATCTGCATAGTAGAGATAATACTTCAGTATATCACAGGCATGTTGTGAGGATAAAACCCATTGAGGAGCATGACATATTCCAATCCCATATTAGGAGCCCAGTATGTATGCAGAGTAGATGATGAGTAAATCATCTGTGATGACTTTCCTCCTCAGATACATGTTGCTTGTGTAAATACCTTCCTCCTCATCCTGTAAGTGGGCTCTCATGGCTCATCTCTGCCTTTACAGGTGAGGTGGTCCTTCTGGTCCCCATGCCAGCAGACGGCTTCGCTGGAGCATGGCAGCGTCTGCCTGATGGAAGAGCAACCACGCCAACCACCTCTTTCACCCAGCAGGACATCAACGAAGGCATTGTATGGTACAGGCACTCTGGATCCCAGGCAGAGACTGATTCTTTCCACTTCCAGGTATGGTATGCCACTATACCTTAACACACTGTGCCAAATTTGCTGCCATTTTCCTCCATGGGTGGCTTTAACCCTCCGTGGTACCCACGGAAAAATTGTTTAATACCCATGACATCATCCCAAGGCACAGAAATTTAAACCAAACGTTCAAACTGCTTCACGTTTATGCTGCCACCATATTCTAGGGCTGAAATCAGTATCTGCATAGAAGGGAAATCCTGTCAAAATTACAGGACCCAATACAGTCTCGGTTGAATCAAGATATAATGGGTACCCACCAAATTTCTGATCTGTTTCCTGTTTCCTGATTTACTGATAATGCTTACCAGTTTCCTGGGTTACCATTTACCACTTTTCTGTAAATTTCCGTTCCTGAATCTCAAGACATAATACCAATGTTCATTATTTTATTTTATTTATTTATTTATATAGCACAAGTAATGTACCTGACAGTGAACAATCAGTAGTCTGAGACCCATTCCTTCCTAAGGGGCTTACAATCTGGGAAAGACAACAGGGGAGACAAAGAAGAGGCGAACATAGGGAAAGAGAGGGATACATTCATGCAGTTGAAAAGTTGCAGGTGCACGTGCTTCATTTGGTTGCAGAGGACTCTGAGTGAAGGATGGAAGAAATGGAATTAGTGACAGGTCTGTGGGGTTGAGGAGCGAGCAAAAACATTTCTATCTCCATTCCATTTTGCATTGTCTTCATTCTCTGTAGGCTGGGCTGGATTGATATTGTTAAGTCTTATGTACTTCACTGCCATTCATTGGGTAAAAACAGACGTGACTTGGGTCCGCTTCGACCCGGGACTCAGCAGCATGTGTAACCATGCACCACCAGATGTTGGCCCAGGACTGCCCTGGGTGGTGGTTGGGCTAGCCTCGGCTGTGATCTCTGGACAACCTCTGAGGTCACAGCCTGGGCTAAGTCCCGTCCGATGAGGCCAAAGCAGGCCGGAGCAGGCAAGTACTTCTGTGTGGCCATGGCTTTCTCTGGGGCAGCCATGGCTGTGCCTCATTTGACAACATAGCTGCCCATCCGCACGTTTGTTGTGCACCTGGCCATACCTGGACTGTGTGGCCGGTGGGCTGGCTCCCTGGCCATGGTCACATCAGGTTGGTGCCCTGAACTGACCCAGGCCATGTCACCAGGGATTTTTCACCCCAGGACAGCCAGGGGAGCAGTCTCACTGGCCACATGTCTGTTTTTACCCATGGGCCAGCATGCCTGGAAATCCAGAAGTAAAATGGAAATTCAGCTAATGTGGTTGTGGCAGAGTGGTGCCACAATAGGTTAATACATCTTTAAAAAGGAGCTAAGATGGCATCTGGACTGAACTGAGATGGCCGCCCACAGGAAGCAGAAGTGTGGCTTGGAGTATAAAGAAGAGTCAGACAGGAAGAAGAAGGCAGTCTGGTCCCCTTTTTCAGTCTTTTGTTGCTTTCTTTCCTGTAATGTCCCTCTCTCAGGGCAGTCTCCTCTAAGGTGCCCTGGGTCATCACAAGTTCATCACCTCTTAGTCCTTTTGCTAGGACAGTCTCTCCTTATATGTCCTGGCTTATTACAAGCCCAACACATTTTAGAGTTTACAGTGGGGCAATATCTCCATTCATGTCCCTCCTGCTCACAGGTGTAACACAGTCTTGGGGTTCCCCTTTTTACTGGGTAACTGCATTTCTAACAGGGCACTACCTATATACATATCCCCAGAACCCATAACAATAACAGTTTCTCAGGGTTCACTCTTTGGGGACACCCCGATACCTGTTTTCCCACGCTGTCTGACTCTGAACCTGGGTCCTCTACACTCGCGTTCGTTCACCGCCCTCTTTCCACCGGCCTGCTGTTGCAGCTCTGGATCTATCCAGTTCCAGAGGCTCATTGCTTGTCTTTGTCTGGGGTGCAATCCTCTTGCTGCCATCTTTCTTCTCACTGGAATCCACATCCTTCTATGGCAATAGAATATAGTGTTATTGATAATCTTATGTTCTCCTGGCCTGGACAAAGGAAGCCAGACCTAACTTCGGTCAAGCAAAGGCAAAGAGAGGGTCCAGAACAGCCAGCAGGCCTGAGATTGTGATGGAATTCAAGCTGAGATGACTCAACATGTGGATAAGGCCCCATCAGCATACTAACAAAGGCATAGCCAGACAAGTATCTTCTCCTGGCACCGCCACACATGCTTAACAAAGTCTCCTGCTGAACAACTGGAGTTGACAAATGAAACCCATTGTGAACAGATAAGTGGGACATTTGCAACTCTGCTACTGACTTCCAGGCAGGAAAAGAACAATCAAGGAAAGATACAGATGTTGATATGCTAAGGGCCCTTCCTCCCAGGAAGACGTTCTTCTGATATGCTAAAGAACTGTGTGATGTCACCATGACATGGCATCTGGCTATTACTGACCTGTACCTCAGAACTGTATAAAAGAACCTGGTCATACAACATGACTTTGGGTGAAGGCTAGTGGTCACCAGTTGGTGAATCACGTGGTTTCACTCCCTTCCAGACCTTGCACACACGGATCACAACTTGTCTTCGCTCGCCAGCAGCTCTACTCTCCAGCACCAAAGGGCCCTCTCTCAGTCTTTTCCCTGAATCAGCCTGCGTGCTTCCAGGATTTGGCCAGTCACAGGACACGTAAGATATCTTTATCTGGGGACTATCTGTATAATACTGTGTGTGTAGTATAATCCTGCCAAGAATAGAAAACCAAGGTGTGCCGTTCCAATAAAGTTTTGTTTTGTACCACATTGGAGTGGTGTTTTATGACGATCTCGATCCCAATAATTAATTAGTAACACTTCTGTGTCGTTGGGACAAACCTCCTGGCTCCAGCCCTGCTCGAGCCTCCATCCTTGGGTGAGCCCCTTGTATCTCTCACGTTCTTTCTTTTTGCTGCTGGACACAGTCCTCTTATTTCTCTCTGTGCAATCCTCTTCCAGGTGCAATCCTCTACACACCCTCTGCACCAGGATCTATCACCTTGGGGAAACACTGGTATAGCAACCAGAAAGGTGTGCCTGCATTCTCCACCAGATTTGTAGCAGGGTCCCACCTGATGGTGGGTGGGTGCTTGTAGGATTAGACCCAAGAAGACTGTCACTCTGTAGTAAGCTGCTTAAACAGTTTATTTAACACAAAGTCTATATGCCAGGCACCAAACCTCTGGCCAGTCAACAATATATATCCAGCTCACATACCACTCAGCCTAGTCATACAACAGTCCAAGGTTGACTATCAGCAATTCATCTTCAGGGTCTAAGGTCTCCTTCCTTCAGGAACCTTCTGGTCAGCATCTTTCCAGGCAGCCCCTCAGGAGATGTTCACTCCTCTGTGGCCAGTAGCAGACTGCTTTCTTCTTCCTGTCTGGCTCTTCTTTATACTGCAAGCCACACCCCCTTTTACATATCTTCTGCTTCCTGTGGGCAGTCATCTTAGTTCAGTCCAGATGCCATCTTAGCTCCTTCTTAAAGGTGTATTTACCTATTGTGGCACCACTCTGTCAAAGTGGTAAATTGGTAACTAGGAAAGTTGATAATGGTAACAGTAAATGATAATGTAAAACGGAAAGTTGGTAAATTGTGATGGTATAGCCTGGTATTTTGGGAATTTGAGTAGAATCCTAGAATCTTAAGAGTTGGAAAGAACCTTGAGGGTCTTCTAATCCAACTCCTTATTTGGATGCAGGATGACTAAAGCCACAACATCATCTCCTATTGGTAATCGGGAAGTGGTCAGGAATCTGATCTGAATGATTCAGGAATCTGTTCCTGTTTCCTGAAATTGCCAAATTACTCACAAGTAGTAATTCAGCTAAACGTTTCAGCCTTACCCTATTAATATGCTGTTACCTTGTGGAGTCTGAGCAACAGGGGGAAGCCATCAGGTAGCAGCATAAATAAGGAACAGTCCCTTTACTCAGGCCTTGCAAGCTCGCAACTCCCAATCCCAGCAAGCCCCAGTTTGGGAGTGAAATTAACAAGCCGCTCCAATGTCTGAGTGACTCAGGGGATTGAGTGGATTTTCCAACCATGGCCTGTCTGAGCAGCGTCCCGTGGTGGGGTGCTGTCACTGAACAAATGTTAAATGTGCACTGTCTTATTGGTTGCCCCGTGGGTCTCCTCAACAGTTTCCCCAATTTGTTCCAGACAGCAAACTTGAGTTTTGTGCTATGGCAAAATCTGTGCTTGAAGTGACCAAATGTAATGCTTGCCGCCATAGTAGCCAAGAGGAATGGTGACGAGTGTTGTGTGTGGACACACCCCGACTCCACCAAGCTTCACAGGGATTTACTAAGAAAGGTGGAGAGGGAAGCAAAGTGGTGTGAACTATATCTTTTATTGGACCAACTGCTGTTGGTGGAAATAAGTACACTTTGGGGCCACACAGGGTCCTTCCTCAGGCATGTACCATAGCCAGTCAACTTTGCTTCCCTCTCTGTCACTTGGGACCAACTTGACAACCACACAATATCTCTGGATTAAGGAAGGTAGCACAGAGTGTGACGCTTTTCTGTCACCTCTTCCCCAACTCTGGCGGAATGCAAACCCTTGTCAAGATTAACTGTTTCCAAGTTAAGTGTGAGAGGAAAGGATGAATAGATGGACCTGTGTCTGAACCCAAGGCATGGCTGTGTGAGGAGATCTGTACAGAGCTTTCCTCTGCCCAGGCTCCCTCCCATGGGTATGTCCATGTATGAGGTGATCCAGCCCTGGAAAAGATGTCCTCTCTAAATACACTGCTCTCTTCTGTTCCCTAAACTATCCTTTCCCCTTCTCCCATGCTGGTCCCCATGCCTGGAACTCCCTTCCTGAACACACCTGCTCTGTTTCCTCCCACCCAGCCTTCAAATCCCTCCTGTATACCTACTTCTTCCATCGAGCTTTTCAAAGCTGCTCACTTCCACAGACTACTCACTGATTATTAATTATTATATTATTAAGTATTTATATAATACTAACAATGGTAACCCCAGACTTGTCTGACGAAGGACCCTGTGAGGTCTGAAAGCTTGCTAGTCTCCACCAACTTGAGGTGGTGCAATAAAAAATATCACTTTACTACTTTGTCTCTGTTGCCTATATTTGGGACCAACACAGCAGACCCCCACGGGCTTACAATCTCGGAGACAAGGTAGGGTAGATGAAGGAGAGGAAAACCGAGGAAGAGACAGGAATACATCGAAGAAGTTGTGATGTTGCAGGTGCACATGCTTAAGTTAGTTACAGGGGAGAAGGGGACCCTAAGAATATCAGGGAGGAGACTAAGGGGATGAGAAGCTACTGATACTCCCTCTACTGTCCCATCATTCATGGACCCCTTCTTCCCTGTAACTAAACAACTAGCCCACGTGCACCTGCGACTTCTCAGCTATACAAATGTATTGCCATCTCTCCCTATGTTCCCTTATTCCTTGTCTCCCCTCCCTTGTCCATCCTAGTAGTTTGTAAGCCCCCTACAACAGTGACCTGTCTCTGGGTGTTTTTATATGTGACGGCGCTGAGTGCTGCCATGCTTCAATCCTGCACGGAGTGAGGCCTCTCACTCCAGGCAGGATTTGGCTCATCTACCACACAAACGTGACAGCGGACCAGGGGCCAGGTGATGTGCGAATGTGTGTCTGCACAGCCCTGCCCCCGCACTGCCAGGAGCAGCCCACTTCCCTTCCCTCCCTCTGAGGCCTCCGTGACTGCCCAGAACCACCATGGACCCAGACTGGGGTAAGTCCAAGCAGGTCAACACATGTCACGGCCCACTTTATCCTGGTCCGAAGTCCTTTGCATGGGCCGTGACAGCGCTTAGCCAGGGCTGTTCCTCAGGGATGGTCCCAAGCCCATGCAAACCCAAGTTCCGGCCCGGGGTAACATCTGGTAGCTGGTTTCAGACATGACGGCACCACAGATGTCCACACATTTCAAAGCATGGAAGTCCGTGGTACTGTCATGTTTGAAAATACCCTCCGATGAATTATTCCTGAGTGTCAGGCACACTGCTGGCACTGTATAGGTAATTAATAGCAATTAATAATCAATAATAATTTATTCAGAACTCTAAAGCTAAAGCTAATCACCTCATCGACTCTGGCTTCCTTGACATAATAATTTAATGTGTACAAATGATGGCTCCTTCCACTCCAACATAAGAAGTGCAGTGCTTTATCATACCAACGGTCCATCAAGTCCAGCACCCTGTCTCCAACAGTGGCCACCCTTGGAAGTACCCAAATGAGCAACTATAAGCAGGCATAATGATACCATGTCAGCAAGCAAAAATGACAATAAAATCCCTCAACCAGCTTCTTGGAGTTTGCCTGCAAGGTTTAAAAATCTCCCATACTGCTAAGCTAACATGAGCCCTTGTGCCCAGGATTTTTTACATTTGGTTTACAACTGAGAATCTATTACTGTAGTGCCAGAGAGGCAATTAAGGTAATTTCCGCAGTAATTAACATAAGTGATAATGAGGAAGCTGCGAGTGCCGGATGTTGAACAAGCTAATCTTTAATTTAATTGCTGGGTTGCTATTAGCGTGTGTGCATTTTGCATGAATGAGATTTTTGCTTTCGCACCACGGTGCAGCGGCAATAATTGTAGCGAGCCATACTAGCGAATGCAGATACGATTAGTGGTGTCATACTGGGAAATCATAGTCCATCTGCCTGAAGCCAGAAGAGTGGATTGTGACTTCTTAGAAAACTTCAGTCTTGTTTTCATGAGTGCCTTGGTAGCTGCATTTTCAAACACCTTAAACAGACTAAATTGAATATATTTTGATTCTTTATAACAACAGGGATGAGGAATCTCAGGCCTGGGTCCAAATGCAGCCTATAGCTAGTTTTTATTTGGATCCAGTTCCTATCCACAGGCACTGGACGACTGAGCTCAGAGGAAGGGAGCAGAGATGAGGGCATTCACGCAAGGATAGGGGAAAGATCTACAGCGTAGATGTAGCGTACATGATCTGGACCCTCTATACCTTCCTGAGCACAACCCTTAAATCCCTTCCACTTCCCAGCTTGTAGGTAGCCCACAGAGCTTGTACCAAATTTCAAAGTGGACCCTGGGAGAGAAAAGATTTCCCACCTCTTTTTTGGGTTCCTAATTCAGCAGGTACTTTGAACAATCCCTCTTCATCCAAGCAATTGTCAACGTGATTAGCAAAGCATTCTTCCGCCGTAGAATATTTTGTGCCATTCCTGTCCCAAGAAAAACATTCTCTTCAGCACAATATTTTGAGCATGTGCTTAGCTTTAAGCCCAGTAGAAGTCAGCAGGGCTGGTAGCATATGGGGTGGGTGGGGGGGAAAGGGATGAAGTACTATACTTAACTTGTGGAACTCATTGTTAGGGGATTTTGTGATGGCGGATAACATAACTGGGTTTGAAAAGGGGATTGGATAAGTTCTTAAAAGAAAGGTCTATCAGTAGCTATTAGTCAAGCTGGTCAGGGGACATAACCCCTGACTGTCAGGAGCTGGGAATGAATAGCAGGGGACAGATCACCCCATTAGGACTCATTATATAGTTCTCTGAACCAACCGCAGTTGGCCATTATTGGAGACAGGATGCTGGGTTGGTTGAACCATTGGTCTTGACCTGGGACCTGTGTTCACTGCTTTCCCCTCCAATTACAGGCAATGGGGAAAACACAATGAACACAGTTCCCTGGCCTTGACCCAGTATGGCAGTTCTTATGGATGGAAACATGTCATTGAGTGCTTTTTTGACTGGCATGGAGATAAGCACATTCTTAAGTATAAGATGTATTTGGTGTGGTGCGGGGTCCTGTATGGGGCCGAGTTGTGAACGTTTGGGAGCTGGGAATGTGGTGGGGAGCAGTGACTATAAGTGTAGTGAATATACACCATACTGTGTATTTGCCTGGGAGGTGCCCATGACGGCCTGTATGTCTAGAGTCCAAGACCATTTACTCAGATGCTACGCAGCAGAGAAGATCTGTCCCTAAGGGAGTGGGGTGGGGCTAGCTAAGAGAAGCTGCACAGGTTAGCATCAGCAGCTCAGAAATGGAGGAAGGTGTAGCACTAAATCCAAGAACGCCAATGCTCCCATCCACTGCAAATGAATCCTCCCCACTATCTGGGCTTCATTTGTGTGTTTTTGCATTTGCAGGTATCCAGCATGGCACGTCCACAAACCCATCTGGAGACCCACACGTTCAACATTGCCATTCTGCCACAGGTGCCTGAGGCACCACAGCTCTCTCACGGGTCCTCTCTCCATATGACAGTAAGTCACTGAATCACACAGCACTGGAATCAGTGCAGTGGAATCGGATGCTGGCACAGAATCATTATCCCCAGTAGAGTATAACAGCCCACAGGGATGGAAGACAGTGCTACAGCCTGACCCACAAATACTGTCTCCTAACTCATCAAAGGGGGACAGACGGGGAGCACGTCCCCCTGAGTTTAGCATGCAAACATCAGTGACTCCTGAATGAATAAACCGGGAGTCCTGATGATCCCCCATTAAGGAGGGAACTGTTCTGTGCACACCAAACGTGGAGACATTTTCCCTTCTCTATTCCTTCTCCTTCCCCATTTTTGCATGCCTGATTGTCACTGACTGCTATTTATATTTGGAGATATTCATCCTGCCCATTTTGCCTGATGCTAAGATCAAGCCAGGTTTTGCATGAAAGCTTGTTCCATGCATCTGGATCCACGGACAGAAGCAAGAATTTAAATGAGTGAAATCAGTCATAGATAGACGTAATGAGAAGAGTTGGGAAATCAGTATCAATAAAGGTTAAGACAGAAGTGCATATTGTCCAGGACTTCAGTTAAAATGGAGAGGGAAGATACTACATGTTACATCTTTCCAAAAAGCAGCCATAGTTTGTAAAGCCAAATGGATCAGAAAAGTAAAGTGTGGAGAGGTTTTTTAAAAAGTAAATAAAAAATCTCACTGGTTTGGAGACAGTAGAAGCACAATTCAAACCATTTGGTTTTGGGGTATGTGGCTGTAAACAGTGGGCCTGTCCTGATAAGTATTTGCATGGATCAAGCTCCCAATGAGCCACCATTTCAACTGGGTTCCCATCTCCACATGTGTTTTTATATACAGTGCATTCATTCAACTGTAGCACATACTCTTTCCAGATACCTTCGGCTCTGAGGTAGCAGGCCCTCTTTTTGGAGCTCAGCTGAGTCCCAGCCTCTGCTAAGCCTCTCTGCGTTCAAGGCCTAAGTTAGTACCTTTGGTAGCTTCTTGCCTGTGCAGCAGCAGAGCTCTTTCCCAGCCTGTTGCTGGGAGCAGACTGACTTGATCCCAGAACATAGAGCCCTTTATAGCCCTAGAAGGCCATGCTTTGTCATGTGGCTTTATAGCCATGCTTTGTCATGTGCAACATGGGGGCTTCATGAAGTAGGTAGTACCTACTTGTCATTGTTTGTCATGTGCAACATTGTGGTCCTGAGAAAAGATATTTGTGACATTGGTTTGGTGATACCATCATCATCATCATCATCATCATCATCATCATCATAATGCCCAGAAGTGTACTGAGGGTCTTTAATAGGAAGCAGCAACACAGTGTCTGTCCCAGGTGGCTCACAGTCAGGGTTCAATTTGTAACACAATCGAATATCATAAAAAAAGCAAAATGGCTGAAATGGGAAAATGTTTTCTCATGGCTCATGCACAGACATTTGCTCATGGGCTGAACAGCAGAGATGCGTTTTTACAAGGCATTTGAAAGTGATGTTGAAGATGGTATAGCAATGAGGTTTAAGGTGACTTTTCTAAGCTAGTGTGAAACTTTTTTTTATTTATTTATTTATTTATTATTTAAATATATAGCCTGTTGTATTCTGAGGGCTTAAGGTGGATAACAACAGAAGATGAATTTAACAAAAACTGGAAGAAGTAAAATAAAAATAAGTAATATAAACCCCATGTGAACACTTAAAAACCTATCCCTGCTCACCAAATGCCTGGCCAAATAAGAAAGGCTGTGTGCCGATGTTACAGGAGCGGAGGAACGTCTGTTAGCAAAACAAGAAAAGATCACATGAGTCCCCAATCATGGGCATGGGGATTCTATCATTATTTGACCCTTCTCCTGCTAAAATCAGTAATGCAATCCAGAGCTCAATATACAGCCATTCCTTGTATTATTGATTTTAATGGGAAAAGGGGGAAATGATTATAGAATTCCTGTGCCCACGATTGGGGACTCATGTGATCTCCATTTTGTTAGTTTTACTAACAGAAGTCTCTCCCCCCCGCCCTCCTGTAATGTCGGAAAGTAGCCCAAGATTTGCATTTCTTCCTAAAGATGCTCAGGGTTGAGTTCTGTTGAACCTCTAGGGAAAGGGTGTTCTGTGGTTGTGGAACATCCACCAAGAATTCCTCTCTGCAGAGCTGACCTTACCGTGGGCGGGTAGGGGTGGCCCCCCAGAGCCCCGTGCTTGAGGGGGCCCCGTGGGTTTGGGGTTGATTTTTATTTCTTTTTTTAAAAAAAAGTCGAGTCGGGTGGGGGGCAGCGGAGTGAGGGAGAGGCAGAGGCCCCGCCTCTCCCACACTCCATGCCCCCCTCCACTGCCTGGTACAGTCTCGGCCAGGAAATGAGGGAGAGAGAGGCAGAGGCCCTGCCTCTCCCTCATTTCCTCTAGCCAATAGACTGACAGGCAGCGGAGGGGGCCAGCGGCGTGAGGGAGAGGTGGGGCCTCTGCTTCTTCCCTCACTTCCGCCGGAAGGGAAGGAGAAGAAGGCAGAGGCCCCCGCCTCTCCCTCACACCGCTGGCCCCCTCTGCTGCCTGCCTGGCTGTTTTGGCCAGGGGAAATGAAGGAGAGGCGGGGCCTCTGCCTCTCTCTCCCTCATTTCCTGGCCGAGACTGTGCCAGGCAGTGGAGGGTGGTGGGGGGGTGCGAGCCTGGTGCGGGGCACAAGCCAGAGGTGGTGGCAGCGGTGGCGGCAACGGATCAGCTAGTCCGATTCAGTCACCAAATTGCTGCTCAAGCTTGGGGATGGACAGAGGGGAGTGCCCCTCAGCCCATCCCTGAGCCCAGGCCCGGGTAGCACACTGCTCCCAGGCCAGGGAGTGCCCCCTGAGCTGGGGAGCACCCCAGGCCTGCTGGGTGCCAGTGGCAGCCCCGTGTTTCTTTCCCGCCTGGGGCCCCACTTAGGGTAAGGCCGGCCCTGCCTCTCTGTAATTCCATCGCCATGACAAGTTCGTATAGCGAAGGCATGCAAAGAAGTTGTTCTCAGCTGATCTTAGGGGTCAAAATGTAATATAGGGGAGCAGGCAATCTTTTAAGTGTGTAGGGCTGAAGCCCTAAAGGCTTTATAGGTCAAAACCAGCACCTCAAGCATAAGAGAGAGATCAACGCCCAGCAGGCAGGTGAGAGGATATAGCAATAACTTTTAAAAGTTGAGTGGTATTCCTTTTTTGCTATGTCTGTCTGTCTTAACTGTTCAGGTGACTCCGATTCCTCTTTTGTCTGAGTGCCTCACAATCTTTAATGTGTTTGTTCTCATTTCTTTTATTGCCACTTTACAACTGGGAGAACTGAAGCAGCAGGTAGATCAAGTGAATTGCCTAAACGTCCACAGGAAGCTAGTGATTGTGCTAGTAAATGTACCGTGGTTTTGCTAATCTTAGACCAGTGCCCTTTCGTCATCTAGAAACTAGACCATACGCCTGACATGAAATAGGTTAGAATTCACATCTCATGATTTGAATCCCTGATTGAGTTATCAGGGTTTCCCATCTAAGCCCTTGGTTAGGGTTTGAAAGAGTGTCCGCCTTTAACAGGCAGTAATAAAACACGCTAGAGCTGTTACTTGGTGCAGGATATGGTCAAACTGTGTGTCTTTTTCCTCTTTGCTAAACAAAATTCATGGAAGAGGCATCTGGCTTCTCTGAGCCATGTTGAATTTTATAGGTAATTGCACACTAAAAAATTCAATAATGTCATAAAATATTATGCATAACTGAGGAGGTTCCTCAGCCTCACAACCTGAAAATATTTGAGAGACAGAGGCCATTTTTAAAGGGCACAGCTGGGGGCAGGGTCTGTGTGCACTGCTTGGAGCGCCCACGCACATCTGGTGAGGGGAGGGGGGGAATCAAATGGGCCAGGATGGGTGTGCGTTGGGTGTGCAGCATGCACCCCTACTCATGTACTACCCACTCATGCTCCTCTATGGAGCATCCCAGATTTCCCTCCGATGTTCCGCGTGTGGGCATGATTGGGCAGTGCGTGGGTCACGGGAGTGTGCATCTACCCATGCTGCCTTCAGACGGGCGCTCGGGTGGGTGGGGGATGCGTGGGCACGTCTCGATTAAAAACGGCCCAAACTGTCTCAGAGACGATTACAAAAGGGCAGTTACATTAAATCTTTTTCCTCCTAAATAGAATGTGCTTCCCACATCTGTGTGATTGAGTTCTGCTAATCTCTTTCTGAGTGTCTAAATTCCTTCAGAATTAAACTGACTTCTGCACTGAAGCAAAGGGCTCAAAAGCTAAGTCTCTCCATAGCAGGAAACTAGTTGGGCTGACCTACATAGAAAAGTCAAGGAAAGTTCAAGTTATTCATTACCAACACAGGTATGAATGGCAAGATGCAAAGATAGCTTTCCGCTGTGCATGCTGCATGCTAGCAGAGTAAATACAAAAGCTGGAACATGATGTGGGTTCATTATTGGTTGGTATTAGTCACTGGTAGCCCCTTCAGTATCCAAATAATATCCACAACTGAAACGAGTACTTGGGGATTTGGGGAAGGAGTTGTTTCTTTCTTCAGTTATTCTGGACTTTTTTGTTGTTTTGGTATTTTGGTTGCGTCATTTTTGGCAATTGCACATGTGCAGTACTGCTAATATTGCCGAAATGACATAACCAAAAAACTGAAGTGATGAAAATACCAAAATAACTGAACCAAAAAAATAATAATTAAAAAACCAACCTCACTAACCGAAACGGATACCTGTAACCTGACAAAATGTAAATGGAGA
The DNA here is from genome assembly GCA_003113815.1 of Sphenodon punctatus. NCBI lineage: Eukaryota > Metazoa > Chordata > Lepidosauria > Sphenodontia > Sphenodontidae > Sphenodon > Sphenodon punctatus. Next base: position 1,553,001 of record QEPC01011244.1, on the reverse strand, counting down.
TCAGTTATGCCCGAGCTTCCCTTTTCAGTTTGGACAGGCTTTTCCATTTTTTGGGTACTTGTTTCAGCTCTAAAAAACTAAGATGGGGTTTGTGTGCGACAGGGAAGAAATTATAGCGCTATTAAGGGATGGGTTTCTTCTGCATAGTTGGCAATGTAGAAACAACATTGGGACAAAATGGATCCTTTGTTCCAGTCTTCGAAAATTGAGTTGCAGATTGCCTTTTGAGATGGTGGATGTTCTCATTTGTCACATGCCTGTGTGATTGCTTGTCTCACTGTCATGTATTAGATCAGTGATTCTCAAACTTTTTTAAACCGTGCCCCCCACTTTCCACCTGTCTGCTTTACTTGAGATCCCCCAAACACACAGACACGTCTTTCTCCCTCTCTTCCTCTTCCCACCCTTCTATTACTTCCCCTCTTTTTCGCTTTGGTCTTTGACCCTCCCCATTGCCATTCCACTATTTTGGAGATTCCCTCAAGCCCAGTAAGAGGGTGGAGCTAGGGGTTTGCCAGCTGGGGTCCTCCTTGTGCCCCAGGCTGGTTCACATAAATGCCTCCTTTTTTTAAAAAAAAAAAATTCTACTAAGCTTTTGGCCTCAACAATTATCTTCTGGCAATGAGTTACACAGTTCATTATGCATTGAGAAAAAAGCCCCAAATTTCTTCCATTTGTCAATTTTATTTATTTTTCGGTTTTATAAAATATCCTTTTATTGTACCCATACCATCCCATCAAATAGCATCAGGACTGTGCCTAGAACTCTGAAGATGGAATCAGCCTCATGGAAGGCAACTCATATGTTTCAGGTTAAGCATGTGCTCAGGGATAGCGTAAGGGGGTGGAAGTTGGAGGGGACACATTTAGAGCAGAAATGCTTTATCACCGTGAACATCATTTTTGTAGAAAATGACTGATTTGCCATTTTCCCAACAATGCAAAACTTACTGGTTTCCACAATGATTCCATCCCGTTCGGGAATACTTTTCAGTCCCTTTGGTACTTTGTCAGCATTTTCGTCAACCAGAAATGACAAAAGTGTCAAACTGCCAAAAATGTTGGAAATTTGCTGGTAGCTGAGAAATACCGAAAGTGGCGAATGGGCAAAACTCATCATGAACACGAAAATTTGCATGAAAATTCTGCAAGGTTCCCAAAATGATTAGAATCCCATCAATTCTGGAACCGATGGTGCATTTCAGCAGTAGATACATCCCTCATGAATTTGGGGCGTTGAACCCCATGTCCATGGCAGACCCCCAAATTATGGAGTGGCATATCCCTTGCACTCATATCTGGGGGAGGTGCTGAGGAGAGCATCCATTTCTCTCACCTCCACCATTTTTACATGATGGGTCAGTGGAAGGTTTTTTAGGGGAGTCTGAGGTGTGGGGCTGTCCTACATGCACACATATACTATGAATTGTCATCACTTCATTGGGTGCTTTTACACAGACAGCACCCATGCCTCTGCTCCACTTCACCCCCGGGTGGCCCATCCATGTAAAGGCCCATCCATGTAAAGGCGGGCCATAGAGCTGGAGGCAGCAGCCTAGAGCAGCAGGCAATCTGCCCAATACTCTATGGTGTTGTAGTGAATTAATTGGCTGATTGAAGCATTGGGCATTATAGAACCAAGAGAATATTGTATACATCTGTAACTGTTGAAGGGATACTATGAGTTTCCTATATGCTTTATTTGCTTGCTATATGCTTCATAGTAACTTTTAGTTTAGGAATATTGAAAATGCATATTAGGAGGAAAACAGGCTGGCAGGATGAGAGAGAAATATGCTGACAGGGATATATTCTTGTCATCTAGTAAGAACAGAGCTAGAAAGAACTGTCTGTGCCCAGAACATGGCTGTACATAAACAAGAGAGAAGGTTACAGGAACAGATAAGTAGTGAGCAAGTAAGGAGAAAAGATGTCCTGGTCAGACAGTGAGATGCCTTAGAGAAAGGGGCATGGACAACTCATGGCCAAAGATCAGGCCTCCCATCTGGAGGGAGGGGTAGGCAGGATCTAACTGGTCAGGACATCCCATAATGACGATGACTAAGCAGAAAGTACCCCAAATCTGAACAACTAATGGGAGAACTTTCTAGGCTTAGCACTGACAACCCCACACTCTGGATAATCATAAGGCACTCACTGGATAAAAAGGCCAGCCCTAGATAGGGAAGGTGCCTTGCACGGTACCCTCTGACCAGCTACTCACGTGGCTGCCAGTGGATTGGTGCTTGGCCCCTTTCCAATGCTCTCAAAGGCTGTGAAAAGCCAAGACTCCAGCAGCTAGCTTCCTAGATAGACCACAATTGGGCCCCTGCCCTGCCTCTCCTCTTGAGACCAGACCTGAGACCTCTGACGCGTAAGAACTCATATGTATATACTTATGTGTGTGCGCTTGCTGTTAGAGTAGGTGAAAGCTATTGCTAGATGCAAGTGTATTGGTGCTATTCCCAATTCTTTCTATATTGATATAGTAATAAACATATGTCTATTTAAGGGGCTTGGGATCTGTTTCATAGTGCCTCTGCCAAGATCCCGGAATTGGGAACTGCCTACTAGGGGTTTAAGTCCTGCTTCTAGTCAGGAAACAAAGAGAACGGTTCCAATTAATTACAGTGTGTGCGGGAGGTGCCGTGCGGTTCGATTGCAGGCCACACCAGCTGCCAGGTCAATGTAAACCTAGTGCAGGTGGGACTGGCCACCCCCAGAGCAGGCCCAGGGATGGTTCGTTTAAAAAAACCCATTGCTGCTGCTTCTGCTATAGGGCAACCAGAATTTATTTATTTATTTATTTTTAAAACTTATTATCCCACCCATCCTATCACAGGCAGCTCTGGGCGGCTCACAATTAAAACAAACTAAAATAACATCAAAGCTAAAAAAAACAACACATAATAAGGAGGATTAAAACATTGGAGGCATTAAAGAAATAAAAACTCATCTTCCCCACCCACCCTCAGTCTCCCTTGGCCCCCCTCCCTCACCAAAGGCTTGGCGAAACAGCCGGGTCTTGCACTGTCGCTGAGATGAGGCAAGGTCTGGGGCCACCCTGGAATTGAGCATAGTATTTTAAGTTAGGGCATACTATTGAGCTATACAGTAAAATTATATTATTTTCAGTAGTTTAATACTTAGTCAATGTGGTAAGAGGCACAGAAAAATAACTTCTTTATCTTCAACAGGTGACCATCCTACGCTCCAAAGCAGGTGGTTTAATTGTCCATAACATTAGCTGTAGTAGCTACAGATGATGTTCATGGCCATGTAATCATCTGGACCTTTTTAAACTCCTGCCAGGATTTTTAATTCTTTGCTATTCTGTGGCAGGTGATTTTATTGGATTAAAACTCTGTAGCATTCACAAAGTTATATATTAACAGTGCTGTGCGCATGTACATCATTCAAATTGCTTCTTGGAAGAGGTCCCTGACCCAACATTGATGATGTTCTCTTGTACTAGAAGAGAATGTACAATCTTTTTCTTAAAGAAAAAGGTTTCAAAGAAATAAGATAAAGAAAGTAAAAGCTTCCACTTTTTTAAGGACGTTAATGGGAAAATGGGAAAATAGAAGATTTTTTTTTTAAAGGAAGTTTGCTTGAAACACATCTGCCTTGAGTTATGGACCGCTCAGTAAATTAACTGTATCTCCACTTAATGGTTTTGATTAAAATGAACTGCCAAAATATCACTCCTTGTGAGATGGGCAAAAATGGTGGGAGACCAGTGGAGCGTTGCTACTTCTTGTTTTGTGTGGGCATGTCATCCGAACGACCAGCTTGGTCCCTCCTGGAAACTCCCTGCTTCTCTAGACCAGAAGTTCCCACCTCCCAAGTTTTCACCTGGAGACTCCAGGTTTTGATCCAGAGTCTGAGGGCACTTTCACACCTGTGGGACTGGTTTGTTAGGGGCGCATAGGTGCGAATGCTGACAGCCGGGTGATTTCCTCTAATATGCGTCTTTAGCATGCCGGTTGACTGACTGGATTTCGCCAGCCACTCGATCAATCAGCATTCTAAAGACGCATATCAGAGGAAATCACCTAGTTGTCAGTATTTGCGCTTCATCAAAGATGCGGCTAATTTGTACACGCCTCTGATCGGCCAGCTTCCTAATGAGCCATTCCCACAGGTGTGAAAGTGCCCTGAGTCTCTAGGATGGTAGAGGGAGCTTTAGTGAGGCAGAAGTATTGCATTAGTCCTTCCGCCTATGAAAATGGTGTATTATGTATGGGGATGACTAATGTGAGCTGTAAGAGGACTACTCTCCTGATTGTTTTGAGAAGGAAGTGGAAGCAACTAAGGGCACAACCTCCAACATTAAAGTCAATGGTTACATTCCCATTGACTTTAATGGTGAAGGATTTATGCTCGAGTAGTGGAATTTTCAAAAGTACTTAAATGGCTAACGAGTCTAAGTCCCATTTTCAAAAGTGACTTAATGAAAGCAGAGATGGAAACAGTCATTAGATGATCTCTTTTATTGGACCAAGTATACAAGCGTTCAAGCTACACAGGACCCTTCCTCGGGCATGGAACAAGTCAGAACTTTAGACTAAGTAAGTGCAACAACAGCAGTTGGTCCAATAAAAGATCATCTGAACAACTTTTTTCTCCATCTCTTCCACTCGGAACCTAGAAACCACAAACTCTCTCTTAATGAAAGTCAATAAAACTTAAATTCTTAGATCAGTAATTCCCAAACTCTTTGCCTCTTCAACTCCATTTTTAGGCTTAAATATGATCCTGCAACCCCAGACAGCAACACAGATATGCGGGGAATATCAAATATGAACTGGAACCATCTACACATGGTACAGTCCACCTTGGGGTCCTGACCCGCCGTTTGGAAACCTGTGTTTTAGTTGCTTTAGAAAACTGTACACGAGTTCTCCAAGGACACACAGCACCTCCTTGTCAAGCAACTATGTTTTCAGTTTTAAAAATCAAACCCTAGAAGTTTTGGGAAATTTTTGCAGAAGGATTAGCTCCATTAAGTTAACTGTTGTGCCTTAATTTGGGAATCCTGTTTCCAAGCAAACGCCCAAGAGTCCCCGGGCTTTATACTTACTATGCACCGTGTTGTTCTTTTTAGGCACTTGAGGACCGCGTGACGCCAATTGAACCGCATCACCTCTCCTTTGTTAATCGAGAGATTCCAAGTGGGAAAATTGTGTTCAACGTGACTGTACCTCTGCCATCAAATCAAGGCAAAATACATCATAAATAATATGCTTTTTAAAGTTCAAGCTTGTTTAGCGTGGAAGGCTAAGGGCTTCTGTGCATTTTCTGCCATTCCTTTGGCGTTTCCTAACTTTATCCAACGTATCTGTCCATGTGCATTTATCTAGATGTTTAGTTCAGGGGTGGGGAACCTTTTCAACACTGAAGATTAGTGTAAGCTCTGCTAGCCAGATAAAAGTTGGGGGCAGGCGTGCCCAAGGGTGTGTGCTGAGGATGGCAGAAAAAGGGAAGGACCCACAATAGGACGTGTGGTCAACTGGAAAAAGGGGCTTAGAGAATTGAGTTTCATTCCAGCAATTTGGGGACTATGTAATCTCTCAGATTTTCGTAGTCAGTAACCCCTTCCCCAATCTTGGGCTAAAAGTTCTCCGCAAAATTTCCAGCAGGACGCATTTAAAGGTTCAGGCACCCGACCGATTTGTACACCCTGACAGTCGAAGAATTTGGGGCTGTAACTTCCACAGTGTTCACCTGATCTGGGACGAAGCCCTGCAACATGCATAGAGGGTCCATGGTGTCTGGGGAGGGACTTGTCTAAAAGCACCCATTGATGTACACCATGGATCCATCCCCAATCCTCGAGTGTTTGCCATCATTTCCCCTCTCTTTTCCTGAGCTCATATTTTTTTTATATATAGTGCTTGAGAGTAGGGAGTGGATCTGTGGGCCAGAGCCAGGACCTGGAAAGAAGCCAAATAAAAAACAATTGTGAGGCAGGTTTGTTCCCCAGACTGGAGATTCTCCACCTCTGATTTAGTTTACCTGTCAGTGTGATCCTCCAGCTGCCTAGTGCTGACATTAGCACATGCGACTGGTGCAAGTTCCATTCACTTCAATGGGACGCATGCCGGTAAACGGTAGTGCCGGTGAGCTGAAGGCTCACGCTCTCAGAGAATGGGTGCTTGCTGACGTTCAGGGAGGGGCAGGGACCACCGGGAGTTTAACTCCTGTTAGCGCGGTCATGTAAAATCCATGCTTTGTGTACTCAGGGTTTTTAGCATTATTTTCCTGTTTTCCCATTCAGTTTTAATACCATGAAACAGGGCTGGATTTTGAGCTCTGTATCACGTTATTGAATTTAATGGGAGAAAAAGAAAATGACGCTAAGACACACACACACACACACCCATGCATACAAGCGGGGATTTCACATGACCGTGGTTAGTTCTTGCCCCTCCCCGAATGTCAGCAAGCAGCCAATATAAACAGGTGGCTTGATCCCAGTATATTATAAGCATTCACTCACAAAGGAATTTGTTTTTGGATAATAGGTGGCTGTTTAATTTAGCAAGCAAAGGTTTAATGGGAACTGCTGACTAGAAGTTGCAACAAGACAGATTTGAATTAGAACAAAGGTGCACATATTTTAACAATGAGAGTAATTCACCACTGGAAGAATTTACTAAGAGATGTGATAGATTGTCCACCTTTGAATTCTTCAAATCAAGCATTGCTGTCTTTCTTAAAGATCTCCTGTAGCAAGTTACAGGCTCGGGCCCTGATCCTAGGGCCCCACCCTCCACCCCCCTGTGCACATGATGCTCAGGCTGAACTGAAAAGTGTGCACATGCGCGGAACGATTATGCCGATCAAATTGACACTATGCAGTGCTGGTGGAGTGTGTGCGTGTGCATCATGCCAGTTCGGTCTGCGCATGCATCCACTTTCAGTTCAGTTTGGGCATTGCTCGTGTGTGAATCTAGAATCAGGGCCTTTGTGCAGAGATTACTGGTTGAAATTCTACAGTGTGTGTTACACAGGAAGTCAGGCTAGAGAATCATAACGGTTCCTTTTGGCTTTAAAAATGTATTAGCTGTCTATCCTTATGCTTTTCAAACAATCTGTCAACTTGATTTCTTAGACAAGCATGGGAGTGAGCAGTGCCTAGTCCGTTTCTAGTGTCTGGAATAAGTTTCAGTGTCCAGAATAAATTGTTAGTGCTGAAACAAATATTGATGTAGAACACTGGTTAAATTCCCGTATTCAGATCTGAATTGCCTCTGTAACAAGAGGGCCCTCTCTGATAGTAAATGTAGTCTTCTGCATTGTGGAGTTTAGGGATGCTGCAGTGCACACACACACAACAAACAAGGTAGACACCACACTCTCAGGATCAGGTCACTAGGTTTTATTGAGGGACTGGAACAGGGACAGTGGATCCAGATCTGCCCCTGACCAGGAGAACCAGCAACACAGACCCTTCTAGCTGGTCAAGATGGTTCTAAGACATTGTACACACTAAACATCTTTTATACAGCACAGGATAGCTACGGACAATGGAAAGAGGGAACAAAGGAGGAGAGTCAAGAATGCTGATTAAATCTTCGCTCCTTGGGAGATGTGAATGGCCCTGCAGCTGCAGAAACAGTGAGACAGTAAATGAGTGTGCTCAAGGCAGGGAGGTGTCCATGGCCACCAGAGCTGATTAAAGAGACACCCTTTCAGGCTTGTTCAGGGACATCGGCTGTTCATCCTTACAAGGCCTTTTTACTGCTTTTAACCATTTAAGGAGCTGCAGACTGCCTTGTACATGTCAGAATATGCCAGCGATAGTGAGTTACTGACTGCAAGGTTAAAAAGTAAAAAGTACTTGGTCTTTGGTGTTAAAATAAAAAATTAAGTGTGCTTACTAATGTCAAGTTCTCTCTCTCCCCTCAGGTATTTTGGAACACAGGGACAGGCCTCTCTTTCCAGTCAAGTACTTCACACAGGCTGACATCAACCACAGCAAGATCATTTACCGTCCCCCCGCTGCAGCTCCGCACATGAGAGAGATTATCACCTTCTCCTTTGCTGGTAAGAAGCTTAGCTGCTTTGATAGCTTGGTGTCAGGCATATGGAGTTGTTCCCATTAGCTCCCACTGCAGACACTGGATAATTTGTGTCCCATAAAACACTGGGGATTTCTCACTTTTGTATCCTAGTCCCATAGTTTTACTGTCTTTATATTATCAAGATATAGGGTTCATCCTTACTCTGTACCCCAACTTCTGCCCATGTTCTGGACACCCCCACACCCGAGGCTCCTTACACTCAGGAGTGAGGTTGCACGCACAGGCAAATGTCCCCACAGCTGTTATGCGTAGACCAATTCATTAAAATAGCCTCACTCTCTTCTGCAGTGTAGTATTGACTCATCCTAATGCCTCTGATTTATAAGCAGCAATCCCTGACTTATAAGGCTTTGTGCACCATGGCAATGAATCCTGAAAACTATATTATTATTATTATTATTATTATTATTTATTTTATTTATTCATTTATTTCAAATCACTGGATTTGTCAGGACATAAAAATATCCATTGATGTCATTCCATTTGGTAATGTTGAATGCCATGTGTCAGGGAATCCTGGAACAGGTTTCTGACTGGATTCAATTCCAGTGGCTAAAATGTTTTCAAAGGGTGTGTCAATAGGGAATTAGCTCTCTTTGGATCGGGGGACCTACACACCCTGCTTTGCACATACGAGAGATTCAAATAGATGGGATCTTAATCATAGTTATAGATTTATAGTTGTTCACACATTTATAAAACCCAGTCTGTAATGATCCAGCAGCAGTTACCTAGCTATACAATATCCCACACCCAACGTCAGTCTTACGTGTCTTGAAAGTTCAAAACGGTGGATGTCATCTGTCAGGAGCAGGAGATAGGTGACGGTCTGGTCTGATCAAGTTGTAGGACCCCCTATGGAGGGGTCCCGGAAAGGGTCAACAGCTCATGGACACCAAGTTAGATGCCAAGCGCCGAGACAATGTTCTGGTCTCTGCTTCAGTCTTTTATAGTGTTTTGGGGAGAAGATGTTCTTTAGTATGCATATTCCAGGGTACTTGATTGTGCAATGTGCTTGTTAGTATTCATCTTCCGGAGTCTGGCTGTCATCTCCCTTTCCCATCCATCTGGAGCTTGGGTGCTAATGGTCATACTAGCAGTTTGTTTGTTAGTCAGGGTGGGCACTTGATAACAGGACATCTTTTTCCCTCCCTTCAGGCAGGGAGCAGATATGCTGATGTGTACGCCTTTGTTGTTTACTGCAGTTAACCATCTGAGTGTCTACCAGGTCTTTGTCTTGTCTTTGCTGCAGCACTGAAAGTTTGTTTATAGTTAAAAGCAGGATACAAAAAGGGTGATGGTCGCTTGAATGGCTGCTGCTTGTCAGTTGGCATCTCCCTGAGCAGGAACATCTCCTCCTTCCCCTCCAGGCATGAAGGAGATATTCTACAGGGGTGTTCTTTTTGTCATTCCAGCTGACCACTCAGTGTTTTGGGTTGCGTACGTTGCATACAAGCACCCTCTCATCAAGCACTTTTGTTTAGTCCTTGTCAGTGCTTTGTTCCAGGCTGGGTGCAGTTGGTCAGCAATATGATGTAAATCACTGGTCTTGCAAGACATGATGATGTGGTTGGGAGTTTGTGAAAGTCATGTGAGATTATTTCCCACACATAGCCTACCTGGCTATTTCTAGAAATCCTGCCTACTCGATCAGTACAGATAATTCAGAGCTTTGGTACAATAGTTACATGCATTTTCAAATATGGTCATTGGTTCCAGTATATTAATTCTCATCTTATATTACATACAATCAAATCGCAACAGGTGTTTTTACACAAGTGTCTCCCCACCAATTACCCACCCATCATACATGTTGCAGGGCTTGCGTAGGGCACCAATGCAGCCCTACAACATGCATGATGGGTGAGGTGCTTGTCTAAAAACACCCTAAGTGCCACACAAATGTTAGCTAATCTGCACAACAGCTCTGTGAAGTACAGAAATTTGATCACTTGCAGGTGTGGAACAAAAGACACAATTACAGGGATTAACAGCTTAAGATTCAAACGTTGCTGCTGATTTAGGGTGGCTGAATTTTTGGTTGCACAGTTTAATACAGCGGTTGTCAACCAGCTGTGAGTGCTCACTGCTTCCAAAAAACCCAGGCCACAATGTAGTAGGGCTAGTTCAGCCATAATACAACAACCACTTACTCCAGAATAGTCCCATTGAAGACCAGAGGAAATGGATTTTGGATCATAGCAAGCATCAGTTAATCAGTCAGATTGATCAATTAATACAACAAGCACAATTAAAATAGAGACAAAATATTTTTTAAAAATTGAAAATATTTTTTTTAAAAAACAACAACCACCACCATGTAGACAAGGGGGAAAAGCTAAAAAAATTAAAAATCAAAATGACAAAAATTAAAAAACTGTTTTTAAAAAACAAATTTAAAAATAATTTAGCAGCTCCCCCTGAGATCAATGAAATGTGTTGTAGAAACGCTGTCTTCAGTATTCTAGTACAGCCTCGCAAATTAGGCAGCCAAAAATTAGGGCACATTCACACCTGGTGGTCCGTGCAGATTTTGGCTCTGGGAAAGAATCCAGAAGCTAAAACGTGGGGTTTGTCTGGAGCAAATGCCCCGACCGCCCCACCTCCCGCTGCTTTGCCGGCGATCACCAGGAAGATTACAGAGCTCTGTAATCTTCCAGGTGATTGCTGGCAGAGCCGGGCGGGGGAGAGAGGGGGAGGGGTGGACTTTTGCACCGGACAAACACCGTGCATGTTTTGGCTTCTTGATTCTTTCCCAGAGCCAAAATCTGCACAGACCTGCAGTTCTGAATGTGGTCTCAGTGCTGACTTCTGAAAACTGCAGCTTTAGGTGCTTGTGCAAAACTACAGAAATGGTGTGTGCTGAAACTGGGATTAGGGGTGTGCATGTCATTTTTATTATTACAATAACGATAACGAAAATTGTCATTATCGTTATTGCAATAACGAAAATGACAAATAATAATAATGAAAATAGAAACGGAAACATCATTTTGTTTTTGAAATAAAGGGAAAACACTGAAAAAATGTAATTCCGGCTATAACTTCAATTGTGATGAAATTTGGGATTCTTGTACCCCCAATGGAGGGCATTATGTGTACCAATTTCTGAAATGATTCGATAAAAAGAACAGATATTAGAAGCAATTGAATGTTGTGATTTTAAGAAAAGCTCCATACACATTCATGGCTACAACGTCTTTATCTTCCATCCAATTTGTATGAAACCTATAAATATCATGTCGCTCCACAAGCTTAACACACCTGCCAAATTTCATAAATATTGGATGAAGGGTCTTGATGGTATAAGACATTAACTTGAAAATACATTTCCAGCTGTAACATTTGTATATTCCATCCTGTTTATAAGATATTTGGCAGGAATGTATCACATCCCTTCTCTGCCAAACTACAGGACAATTTGATAAACGGACCCAATTTTATAAGCAATTGAAGTTGTCCCCTTGAAGACCATTATTCAGATAAATAGCAGCGCATGCAGTGCCAGTCAGAGGCAGGCACCTGGCATGGCAGGGGGAGAGAGGTAGGAGGAGGGAGGATGTGGAGCAACCCAAAAGACTGACAGACACATTCACTGGCCAATTACTGCATGCTTCTAGCTTTACAGGAAGAATCAGTAGTAGCTTTGAGGCAGCCATAGGGGGTGGCCCTCAGGTGGACACAGAAGGGACATAACTGGGACTTTGGGGATAGCATCCCAGCAATCAGGAGACATAGTTTACACATCCAGACTGGCCAATTATCATCACAAACACATCCTGCAGCACTGACACAGGACATAAGAGAATCTCTACTGGCTCTTTCCTAAACAGATGTTTCCGTCTTCCCAGTAACAAGTGTGGGAGAGATGTTGGGATGGTTAGAGCACAGAATGAGGATATTTGGTTGACATTTCTGCTGGCCAATTGGCATCACAAACCAATCTTATACCATAGTGACACATAAGAGAAGCTCTTGCATAGGCTCCTTCTCTGCATATTCTGTTCAGGCACGTAAAATTGGGACCCTTTATTACATCTTTCTGATATTTGGCAGAGATGATTGGGAAAGTGTAATATATAGCCCTGCCAAATTTCATGTATACTGGCTGGACTACAAAGATGTTACAGTCAGACATACATTTATAAGTTAATTGCTTATACCACCAGGACCCTTTATCCAATCCTTCTGAAACTTTGCAGAGTTAGTAAATATGGGAAGGGGTATAAACTTGCCAAGTTTCATCTACATTAAATGTGAGGCAAAGAAGGTACACCTAAGAATGTATATGAAGATTTCTGCAAAATAAATTAATTCAACTGCTTCTAAAATTGGATTCATGTATCCAATCTTTTTGGAATTTGGTGCACGTAATACCTTTCATTTGAGGTATAATCACTCCATGTTTCAGCCAAATATAGTGAAAAACAATCCAACAATGTATTTTCCATTGAAACCAATGGAAAACGAAAACAAAAGCAAAAACGAAAAAGACAATTTGATATTTATGAAAACAAAAGCGACAGATTTAAATAACAAAAATGAAAACAAAAATGACATGGGCCCCTGGTGCACGCCTCTAACTGGGATTAGAACTCAGGACTTTTTGGATTGAATGGAAGCATACTAATATGCTACCTCAGTATTCTGTCGGGAAAGATCATGTTTTGTTCAATAAAAAAATATTTTAAATCCACACAAACTTGCAATAGCTGCTAATGGATAGGTCCATTGGCAGCTATTAGCTGGGTAGGTTCAGGGGAATGTAACCTCTTCCTGTCGGGAGCGGGGAGTGAACAACAGGGAATGGATTGCCCCATAGTGACCTGTTGGCTTCTTCTTCCAAGCAACCAAGGTTGGCCACTGTTGGAGACAGGATGCTGGGCTTGATGGACCATTGGCCTGACCCAGTATGGCACGTCTTATGTTCTTACATTCTTATGCTGTTGTTTTTTCCCCCATCCTAAAAACAATGATGTTCTTACATGGGGGTTCTTTTTCAGGTCTCCCAGAATCCGTGAACTTTCGTTTCACAGGTATGTACATTTCTTCCATTTATTTAGTATCACAGCTCTATTATTATTGATATTGTTATTGTTGTATTTATACAGGCATATTATTGTGGTATTTATACAGACTAAGGGGATGAGCAGCTAGGGAAAGCCTGACGGAAGATGTAGGTTTTCAGGAGGGATTTGAAGGTTGGGAGCAGAATGAATGTATTCAGGGAGGGAGTTCCAAGCATGGGGAGCAGCAAGTGAGAACGGGGGGGATAGGTTTCAAGGAGCAAGAGAGTTGTGAACAGGAAAGGGTGGTAGCAGAGGAAGTGCTGGGCTCCCAGACAGAAATGTTAGCAGGAAACAAGCTCAGAGAGACAAGAGGGGCCAAAGCCATGGAAGTCCAAAGACAATGGGCTTGATCCCAAAGCCCACGTAAACCACGCGGCACTATGCGCACATCCCCATATCCGGCCCACTCTGCTGTGCAGAAACCGTGCGTGTATATGTGCGCGCAGCTTCCTCGCGGTTTGCGCGGGTTTGGGGATCGAGCTTACCGATGATTTTCATTCTTGTATTTTTCTCTACCTGCTCTCCATGTTTCTTCTTTCTCTGCTTTAGATGCTTCTTGATGTTAGGTAGGGGTTCTCTGGGAGTAAACCTGTGTCTGAAATATTTAAATGGCTACTTCACAGATGATGGAGTAAGATACCTGGTAGGAGAAGGGGTCAGGAGCCACGGGTTCGTTTTCTTAATAGTTGATATACCCTTTTTCTAATTAATAACATGTTTATATTAAAGATCTTTTTGTAAATCATTTAAGGACAAATATGTCTTTTTAAAAGGTTAACTAATTTTTGTGGAGCTGAGTAGCTCAACAAATTTCTTGCAGTCGTGATTTATAGTAATCTATAGAACCTTCTCTTGTTCTTATAACCAACTGTAACAATTAGTTAGTTAGTTAGTTAGTTAGTTAGTTAGTTAGTTAGTTAGTTAGTAAGTTCTCCCAAGCAACCGAGCTTGTCCACTGTTGGAGACAGGATGCTGGACTCGATGGACCATTGGTCTCACCCAAGATGGCACTACTTATGGTCTTACTTTCTTAGTTAGTTTATTTACGACTTTTTCCAAAATAAACTGTAACAGATACTATTCACATCAGAAACTTGCATTTACATTTAAAATGATTTATTTAACTCTTCAAAGTAATTTCCAAATAGAACCGTAATGTAAAGCATGATCCTAGCTATAGCTTCTGCTCAGACGAAATAATGTAAATAATACAAATAATGTAAAAGCCAATAATATAGCTGTGCCCCCAAAAAGGTTAGATAAATTAACGGAGGATAAGTCCAGCAATGCCAAGTTTGTCAAGGGATACAACCTCTCGTTGCCAAAAGCTGGGTGTGAACCACAGGGGATGGGGAATCCAAATATTTCCTGTTCTTGTGCAGTTCCCCTAAGGCATCTGGTGCTGGTCACTGTTAGAGACAGGATACTGGGCTAGATGGACAGTTGAACTGACCCAATGTGGCAGCTTTTACAGACTTACATAGTTAAAGGTTAAAGATATTTGAACATTATTTGGGCAGGAGGGGCGAGGTAACAAATTTTTAAAATAAATAAAATAAAATCATTAATAACTTTTAAAAACCCCAAACAAAATAAAACCTTTTATCCCTTTTCAATGTGCTATCAAGTCAGGAAACACAAAGTATCCTTTATGCCTGTTGGGGACCTAGCTGTGTTCTACGCCCCCCCCAAAAAAAGCCACACACCCCAGTAGAGGAATGCTGGTCAGCCCCTATACATAGGGATGAGAAGAAGTCAGCTTTTCCCTTCCTAGTTCTCCAATATTGTGGGATGTAGATTATGGGCAAAACAAAATGCCCTGTGGGTTGTTGTTTTTTCTTTTTCAGAATTTCTGAATTCTATGATCTTCTGTTTCGATGGCAAAGGCAGTTTGGAAGGGGGAAGAAACTTGCAAGGGAAAGGGCTACAATGTCTTTGCAATATCATGTAGTTTTGATTACTCACAATGCACATGCAGGGCATATACCTCGCTATATTACCGGATGATTTCTTTCAGTGTCCGATGGAGAACATACCACCCCGGAGATGGTGTTTACCATCCACTTGCTCTCAACTGATCAGCAACCTCCAGTGTTCCAGATCACAGATCCAGTCCTGGAGGTCAGCCAGGGAGGGAGAGCCACTATTGGTAAGGAGCCCAGAACTGGAAATGTACCAGACATGAGGTTCTGGATCAGAGGGGGAGCCCCCAGTCCAAGGGTCAATCGGACCCATGACTGGTTTCTATTTGGCCTCTTTCTAATATCTGAATCTTGCCCCATGGATCCAATTCCTACCTTCACACACTAAAATAGGGACTTGGGGAAAGAACCAGAAATTAAGTCATCGCTCAAAGTTTGGGGACAGCTCCAAGGCACAGATCCATGATCTGAACCTTTCCTTTCCTTACAGTCAGCCTATAAGCATCTAGAAAACAATGCAGCAATTACTAGAAGCCAGACTGGATTTGTCAAGAATAAGTCATGCCAGACTAATCTTATCTCCTTTTTTTGATCGAGTTACTAGTTTAGTAGATCATGGGAACACCATGGGCATAATGTATCTTGATTTCAGCAAAGCACTTGACAAAGTCTCCCATGGTATCCTTGTTGATAAGCTGGTAAAATGTGGGCTAGATGGTACTTACAGCTGGTTGAAGAACCATACTCATCAATGGCTCCTCATCAATCTAGAGGGAGGTATCAAGTGGGGGCACCACAGGGTTTTGTCCTGGGCCTGCTGTTCAACATCTTTATTGATGACTTGGGTGAAAGAGTGGAGGGAATGCTTATTATATTTGCAGATAACACAAATCTAGGAGGGATAGCTAACACCTTAGAAGACAGAAATAAAATTCAAAATGATCTTGATAGATTGGAAAACTGAGCCGAAACTAAGAAAATGAAATTTCAACAGAAATAAATAAAGTTCTGCATTTAGGTAAGAAAAATCAAATGCGCAAGTACAGGATGAGTGACACGTGGCTTGACAGAAGTACATGTGAAAGGATCTAGGGATTGTAGTTGATCATAAACCGAACGCAAGTCAGCGGTGTGATGCAGCTGTAAAAAGAGGCTAATGCAATTTTAGACTGCATTAAGCATAGTTTCCAAGCCATGAGAAGTCATAGTTCCACTCTGTTCTGTCCTTTGGAGATCTCATTCTGGAGTACTATGTTCAGTGCTTGGCAACGCACTTTAAGAAGGACACGGACAAATTGGAACAGGTTCAGAGAATAGCAACAAAGATGGTGAGGGGTCTGATGGAGAAACCAAGGGTGATTTCAGACGTTACGAGATCACGCTGAACCACACTGAACCACGCTCAACCCCCCCGCGGGGCCAAAGGGCCCGGAACGTCTGAACGGCGTGCGCCAGATGTTCATCACGCTCAATACCCACATGGGGTCAGTTTGAACCACGCTTCCCGGGCTAGCTGGGGGAAGGTCTCGGGAAGCGTGGTCAAACCAACCCCCACAGGGAACCAAGCAAAAGTAACGTCTGGACGCCAATCCCCCAGCGGAACCAAAAAAATGGAGCCCCGGCCGGGGACGAGGCACGCAGCGTCGCTGCCAGGCAACCAGCACCAACACAAACACCGGAGGGAGATTTAAAGCGAGAGCAGCAGCAAGCAAGCGTGGCGGGATGGAGCGAGGAGGGAAGCGGAAGAGAGCGGAGGCACGAACAGCGACAGCGGCGGGACAGGAGGCGGAGGACGTGCAGCCAGGCCCAGCGATGCAGGCGGAGGGGGCACAGGTGCAGGAAGGGGGCACACGGGAGCACCCGACCAGGGAGGCGCCCCGGGAACACCAACCACAGCTGCAGCCGGGTCGCGCCGCCCCGGGGACAGCGGCCGGAACAGGCCCACAGGAGGCACCCAGGAAACGGGTAAGGGCACCCACTGGGAGGGGAACAGGGGGCACAGGGGAACCCCCTGTGGAGGGGGCCGGGGGGACCCCGGGCGGAAGGCAGGGGGGCAGGGGGACCCCGGGCGGAGGGCAGGGGGGCAGGGGGCCCCCGAGAGGGCCCACACCCTCACCCAGCAACCAACCACCCCCCTTCCCCCCCCCAGACACGAAAGTCGGCCCGGGCGGACGAGCCCCAGGAGGAGCCCGGCCCCCGGCCCCCGGAGGCGCACCCCCAGGAGGAGGTGGAGGAGGAGCAGAGGCAGGTGCAGCATGAGCTGGACCGGGAGGAGGAACAGCAGGGGCCCAGCCGGAGGAAGGCCTATCACAGAGGGGGACAGTGGGGCCTCCAGGAGACCCGGGACTTCATACGGATCTGGGGGACCCTCGAGTACCAGGTGGAGCTCGCAATAAACCAGCGCAACGAGCATGTCTACCGGGACATCGTGCGCGACATGGAGGCGGCGGGGCACGAGCGCACTGTCAACCAGTGTCGCTCGAAGGCCAAGGAGCTCAAGAGGGGGTACAAGGCCCTCAAGGACAATAACAGCCGCTCCGGCCACGGGGCCCGCACCGCCCCCTACTACGATGCCCTGGACCGCATCCTTCACATGAAGGGCTCCATCGTTGCCCCACGCCTGGTGGGCAGCGCTGTGGTCCAGGGCAGGGAGCGGGCCGAGGTACCCCCTCCCCTCGCCGCCCGCCCGGTAGACACGAGCTCAGGGGACCCCCACCCCCAGGAGGACCACCCGGGACCCGCAGAAGCCCCAAGGCCCCCCCCCAGCAGCAGCCCGGAGACATCCCAACGCCGGGCCGGCCAGGCGGAGTCGGAGGTCGGCACCTTCACCACCCTCAGCCAGTGGTCCCAGGGGGAGCACTCCCAGGGTGAGGCGCCGGGCTCCGAAGGCTCGGAGACGGACATAGAGGGTAAGCGGGCCCCCAGGGCAGGGGGGGGCAAGACCAGGGGGCCGGTGGCAGGGGCGGGGGTGGGGGCCCTGCTGCAGGGGCCACAACCAGCCCCCTTCACCCGCTCCCCCCTCTCCCGCCCGCAGGACATGGGGAGCCCCAGGACCGGGCCAGCGAGACGGTGCAGGCCCCCGCGGAGGGCACAGGAGAGCAGGTGCCGGACCCAGGTAAGGCGGGAGGGCTGGGATGGCGGGAGGGCCCCCCGGGCGCCAGCCCAGGGGGGCCTCCGGCCTCAGTGGGGGAGGGGGGGCAGGGGGCCCCGGGACCCGACCCCGCTAGGGGACAGGGCCCTGCACTGACCCACCCGCCCATTTCCACAGGGCAGCCCCCGCGCGCGGCGCCTCCGCCGGCCGCGGCCCCAGCCCAGCGGATGCGGGAGTACCGGGCGCGGGTCCGCAGGCGCAGGGAGGAGCAAGCGGAGGACATCGTCCGCAGGGCGGAGGAACAGGGGGAGCGCATGATCGCCTCCGTGGACCGCATGGAGGCGGCCATAGAGCGGTCCATGGAGAAGGCCCTGGAGACAGACCGCCGGCTGGAGGCGGAGGTGCGCCTGGAGCGGAGGCGGGAGCGCCGGGAGCACCAGCGGCAGCAGGGGCTGCTCAGGGGCCTCCGGCAGGACATACAGGGCATGGTGCGGGAGCACAGTGCAAAGATGGACAGGTCCCACGACATTGGGACCTCCCTGCTCCTGCATGCGGGCACCATGTGTGCCTACGTGATGGCCGGCGCACCTCCGGGCGCCCTGCCCGCCCAGGTCCCCATGCCGGGCCCCTCGGCGCCCCCGGGCCCAGCCCTGCCGCCCCTGGCGCCCCCCCGGCCCCAGGGCCCTCGCATGCGCCTCCCAGTGCCCCCGGGCCTCCGGAGGGTCCAGCCCCCCCGGGGCGCGACCGGGGCACCGGGCACAGCTGCCCATCCGCCGCCCGGCCCCCTGCCGGGGCCGGGACCGGCCCAGGACACGGCAGGGGACACGGACAGTGGGGGGGAGGGGAGCTCCCAGAGCTCGGTGGGCCCAAGCGGCCGCACGAGGGGTCGGCCCAGGAAACGCGGGGGGATGGTGGGAAGGGGGGGGAGGGGGAGGGCCACATGAGGGCGGGTGGTGGACGGGGTCACGGGCACGGGGGTGGGGAGGGGGCACAGGGTGATTGTGTGAACTGTGTGGGCAATAAAGTGTTGTAAATAGACAGTTGTCCCCGGCCCGTTTGTGGGGGGGACAGGGCTGTGGGACCGCGTGTACAGGGGCATGGGCACGGAACGGGGGGTGGGGCCCCCAGGGGCGGGAAGGCCCTCACAGCGGGCCCCCCCGGGCGATGTGGGTTGCAAGGGCGTTCCGGATCCTTTTGGCATACCGGTACTCCCGGGGGTTCCCTGCGTTCACGTACAGGGGAACAGGACCGGGGGGCCGGTGGGGCTCGGGGTACTCCAGGGCCGCCCCCTCGGTCTCGCACACATTGTGCAGAACGCAGCAGGCACCGATCACCAGGGCGGAGGTGGGGACGGTGAAGTCCAGGCGGCCAGCTATACTCCTCCAGCGCTGCTTCAGGGCCCCGAAGGCACGCTCCACCACGGTCCGGCTCGCACACAGGCGGGTATTGTATACCTGCTCCGCAGGGGTGCTCGGGACAGGGTAGACCTTCATCAGCCAGCGGGTCAGGGGGTAGGCGGGGTCCCCCAGGATGCAGGGGGGCATGGGAACCCCCTCGATCCACCTCATGCCCATGTCCGCGAAGTCCCCCCGGTACATGCGGGCATAGAAGGGGGAGATGGTCATGATCCTGGCGTCGTGACTCCGGCCGGAGTTGCCCGTGTAGATGTCTATGAAGCGGGCCCGGTGGTCCACCACCCCCTGCAGGTGCAGGGAGTAGTATCCGTGCCGGTTCACATACTCCAGGGCCTCCCCCGCGGCCGGGCGCAGGATCTCGATGTGTGTGCCGTCCACGGCTCCGATGCAGTTCGGGAAGCCCCCGGCCGCGAAGCCAGCCATCACAGCGCCCTGGTCCAGGAGCTGGATGGTCCTGTCGAGGAGCACGCCCTCCACAGCCTCGCACACATCCCGCACGATGCAGGCGACCGTGCTGAGCCCCACCCCGAAGTGCTGGGACACGGAGCGGCAGGAGTCGGGCGTTGCGAGGGCCCAGACCCCTATGGCCACCCGCTGGACCATGGGGATGGGCTCCCGCATGGAGGTGTGCTGCCGCTCCAGCCAGGGCGTGAGGAGCTCCGCTAGGCGCAGCAGGGTGGCCTTGCCCATCCGGAAGTGGGACCCCCACTCGGCCTCCCCCCAGTGGGCCTGGGCCCGCTCCCACCAGGCCTGGGGCCGCTCCGTGACCCATAGGCTCCGCGCTATGGGCATAGCCAGCAGCGCTGCCCGGCGGAGGGTCTGCGTTGCCCAGCGGAACCGCCTCGCGGCCCCTCGGAGCGCAGCGGGCCGGGTGAGGCTCCGGCAGGCGGCCAGCCACGCCCCCCAGGCCCGGCGCCGAGCCCTGAGCCGGGCACGGACTCTCCTGCGGGCCTGCTGGCCCCGGAGGCGCACGCCAGCCCGCAGGGCCAGGACATAGCGCAGGCGGACGGCCAGGTGCACCCTCTCGGTCAGGAGGCACAGCTGCTCAGTGTGGTCACGGTGCCACTCAGCCGCGAGCGCGAGGAACATCCAGTTCCCACCTGCCCTATCGCGCTCCATGGTGCTGGGGCCCCGGTGGGGGCTGGGAGCGCTTATGGCGGCCCGGTGCTGGTGGCTCCGCCCGGGGGTCGGCCTCGCGGGCCTGCGCGCGCCCTGTGCCGGTGCGTTCCGGCTGCTCCCGCCCCCAGCACCCCGGGCCCCCTCCCCTCGCTGTTTGTAGCGGGATGGCCTTGAAGGTGCGATTAGGCAGACAGAGAGCTCGCTGTTGTTCTCTGCAGCTGTGCCGGGCCCGCACCCCACGCCTCGCTCTGTTGTGCTACAATGTTGCGGTGCGGGCCCGTGTTCCCTGTCCCGGGGGCCGGGCCGAGCCTCTCCCGGCCCTGGGCAGTCTGTGTGCCCTCCGGGCTCCGTGTCCCATTCCCTGTTGTGCTGGACCATGGCTGGCTGCCCATCCATGGGGCTCCCGCTGTCCGGCCCCCAAGGGGCCCCCCATATCTGGGCCTTCCGCGAGACCATGTCTCTGTGCGACCTGTGGCACACCCCTGCCGTGCAGCTGCTCCTGGCCGGGCCGGGGAGCCGTGCAGGTGCCTACGAGAGCCTGAGCTCCGGGCTCCGTTACTTTGGCCATGTGGTGAGCGCCCGTGATTGCCGGCTGCATGCGGAGGCCCTGGGGCTGGCTCGTTTCCCCGAGGGGCGCATCCCGGAGGTGCTGTGCGCCCATGTGCCCTGGAGCGCCTCGGAGACCGTGTCAGCGCTGGTGGTGTGTGGTCTGGGCGCCTACTCGGAGTGCCTGGCCGAGGGTGGCCCTGCCTTGGCCGTGAGCTACTTCTCCTGTGTTCACGGGGCCCGTGGGTACCAGCGCACCCGTGGGGCGGCGTTCCAGCGGCTTCTGGAGCTGGGGCATCTTCCGTGGCCCCCTTCTGCTGCCTGCTGTGTGCCGGAGCCCTCCGCGGTGGAGATGTCATCCCTGTTGGCGGTGTGGGCGCGTGTGGATGTGCAGCTGGCCCTCACCATGCCCGATCCCTTCGAGGCCTACTACCTGATCGCCCACTACATGTCCTTGCAGGGGTACCGCCGGGGCATGCTGCACTGGCCCCACCTGGTCCACCGGGCGGGCCACCCGGGCCCTGGGGCCAGCGGGGCCCCCGGCAGCGGCCCGTGAGCCCCGCGTCGCTGGCCTGCCCCCCCCGGCGTGGTGCCCCCGTGTGGGCTCCCGCCCCGGCCCGGGGGGGGGCCCTGGTCCCCGCTGGCCGCTCCCGACCTGCGGACCCCACCTCGGTGAGCTCCCGCCCGCCTCGCTGCTTGCTGCTGCCCCTGGCCGTGGTCCTGGGCCCCCTCCATCCCCGTGACTCCGTGGGTGCTGCCTGAGCGTCGCTGGTGCTGCGGAGGAGCACCGCTGGACCCGGCTGCCCTGCCTGTGCCAGCCTTTGACTGTGGGGCCCCCTTCCTCCTCCTCCTGGCGCCCCTCCGCCGGCCTCGCTGTGCTTTGGGGGCCCCCAACGTGCCTTGCTCCGGGGGTCCGCCCCCCCCCCCCGAGACTGCCTCTGTTCCTGTGGGGGCACCTCCTTGGACTGGACTGGACTGGGGTGGTGTGGGGGTGGGGGTTGCTGCTGTCTGTGCCTTGCCCCGTGGTGGTGCCCCCCCCTCCCTGCCGGTGTTCCGGGTGGGGTTTTCCGGGCGCCCCTTCCCCCCTTCCCGGCCTTTCCCTGGTGTGTGTGTGTGTGTGTGTGTGTGTGTGTGTGTGCCCGGGCGTGTGGCCGTGCATTGTGCCCCGCTGCGGGACCGCTGTGTGAGCCGGCTGTCAGCCTGTTCTCGCTCTTCCCCCCTCCCTTCCCGTTTCCCTTGTGTGGGCGTTCCCTTGTGTGCCTTGTGGCTTCGTTTGCCCTCAGTCGGCCATGTCTGTGTCCCGCCCCTGCCCGGTGCCTTGTGGGGGTTTAGCGCCCGCCGGGGGTTCGGCTGCACGTCTGTTGTGCTGCCACGGGCCGCGATGGTGCGGCCCGGTTCCGGCCCGTGGTCCCGTTCCCGGCACGTCTGTTTGGGTCGTTTTCCAACCCCCGGGCGTGGTTGCGCTGTTCGCCCCCCCTGGTGGTTCGCTGTGGTGAACCGGCCGCCCGTAACGTCTGAAAGTACCCCAAGTCGTATGAGGAAAGATTGAAGGAACTGGGTATGTTTAGCCTAGATAACAGAAGAATACGAGGAGACACCGTTAATTTATTAATGATTAAGTATTATTATAGCACCAGCAGTGAACCTGGCACTGTACAATCAATAGTTATAGACAGTAAGAGCTGTTAGATGACGGAACAAATTGCCCAGGGAGGTGGTGGGCTCTCCTTCGCTGAAGGTTTTCAAACTGAGGCTGGACAGCGATTGTCAGGGATGCTGTAGCTGCAGATTTCCTGCATTGAGCAGGGGGTTAGACTAGATGACCTCTGAGGTCACTTCCAACTCTATGATTCAGTTCCTTCCTTCGAGGGCGCCCCTTGAGTATCCCTGTCCCCAACGCCTTTCTGGCCCACAGAGCTGGTAGTAATTTTCAAAGTGTCCTACAGGAAGGGAAAAATATTTCCCACCCCTGTTCTAGATTATTGTGGCTAAAGAAATCCATTTGTGAAACTCTGCTCAACCTGCTGGTTTCATCGCCATAAGCCAAGCACACTCACGAGGTTTTGATCTAGGCCCATCTCTCATTATTATGGGCTAGAGCGCGGTGCCCATAACTCCCAGCTCTGCTCCATGGTAGGGGTCCGTCCAGCCTTAGAATTTGGTTTTGTTAAATATCAGTATTTTTTTAAAAATAGAATATAAATTTCCAGAATATCATCTTTCAATAACAGCTCTAAACTCTGCTTGCACAGTTCACACTGATAAGTTTGAATGGGGTTTGGCCACCCTTACCCTGTAGAAATGCTCTTGTAAGGACATCTACTAGTGTTGCAATATCATCTCTGGTTAAACCTGTGACCTTAGTATCCCCAAGTTTTCAATCAGTTCATTTCGGCAAACAACACTTTGAGCCTTTTTACATGAGATGCTGCCTTGCAGGTCCACCCAGTGGACACATCACACATGTGGTAGCACCCATGTAAAAGTGGTGGTGGCTGGGCATGCACTCCTACGACTTATGCACCCCCACCTTCCTCCACCCATCTCTTTGCACGGACAAACCCGGAAAATCCCGGGTTGCGCATGGGTGGGTGGATGGGTGTGCACACCAAACACACACTCATCCACCACCATCTAAGCCCTCTCCCACCCACCAAATATGTGTGCGTGCTCCACTGGGTGCACACGGACTTGTGCCCCCTGCCCCCATCCCTGCTCATTTAAAAATGCCCATACTTGTGCGAGAGAGAAGAGCTTCTATAGACTTCTACTGGAACAAATAGTGGATGGTGTATTTGTCGATATTATTTGCATTTTCGGACAGCCTTCCAAATACCCAAATGATATCTGCCACCAAAATGGACATTCACGTGTCCGTTTATTTGGTTATTTCATTTAAGATACTTCATTCATTTTGGTACTTTGGTCATTTTGGCATACCAGTGGCTTGGTTTTCAGTAGTGCCAAAATACTGAAATACCCAAACTGAAATACCCAACACGAAATTTCCGCAGCAATTACCCAGCAAAGGGGCATTGAACATCTGCTTTGTCAGATCTGAATCAAAGTGGATGAATTCATTGGATATAGGCTTCACCATGAATATTCTTTTCAGCTCTACCACAGACCCATTAGAAATTGGCCTGGCAGGCTATAGAGTTTCACCAATTAAGTCTTGCACTGACTCAGTTAAAGACCAGACGTTTCTAGGCATGTTCCTCAAACTCAAGAATGGTCACAAGAGCAGCTGGCTTGCACTGTGTGGGAAGGGGTTATCGTAGCAAGGGCTTATGCTGAACAACTGTGACTCAGATTTAAAGACGGGGAGTGATTAGCCTGAGGGCAACTGGAGGGGTCAAGCCTTGAACCCAGTTCTCCCATCACTGAGACCCAGCATGCTCCATTACCAAACAAATCCCGTTCTGCACGTTGCTTGTGAGGGAGGCTCAGTTCACAGCAGTACTGAAATTCTTACTGATCCGGTGCAGGGATACAGTTGGCGGTGAGCGACTCTGATACAGCTCCTGAAGATCTCTTCTTTGAGGTGGTAAAGCCTCCTCACCATGGAGTTCTACTCAAGTTCCAGGATCCCATGGGAGCAGGTAGGCTTGGACAGGGCGCTAAGGCTGTGATTTGCAAACCACTTACATCCTCTTTCTGAGGGTGGTCCGGTTGTCCTATTGACTTACGCCCAACTGTAAATTTTTTGTGGCATGAAGGTGAATTTAAGCATATACTTAAGTCTTTCCCTAAAGTGGGGTCCGACAAGTGGGAATGAAGACGAAAATATTAATATAATCAAGCAGATGATTATTGATGATCAATTGATGATTTGTATGTTTCTTTCTGGGAAGGCGACACCTTCATGTACGAGGACGTCACCAGAAATGCTTTGCAGTATGTCCACAATGGCTCTTCCACAGCAGAAGACAGCCTAGAGATCTCGGTTACCGACGGTGTTACCACCACAACAACGGTGCTGAATGTGGAAGTGACGCTGATGGACAATGACGGACCGAAGTTGGTCCCTGGCTGCTCGTTGACTATCACAGTGGCTAGCAAAAGCTCCGTGATCATCACACGATCCCACTTTGCTTACATTGTAAGTTTGTGTCCATTTCAGCTAAACCAAATTATTTCTTTTTGCTTCCTTGCCTTCAGCAGACCCAGTGGCATAAACTTCTACCCAATGTGTGAAGTAAGCATTTGCTTACAGGGGTCCAACCCAAACCAAAAAGATACTTCCCCCAAGTTACATGGAAGAAGGCACCAGGGAGACTATGGAATAGTTGATTATTAAAACTTTTCTAAGAAGAATGACCTAATGGGTAGAAATGAAGTGACTATTCTAATGGGTAGAAATGAAGTGACTTATTATTATTATTATTATTATTATTATTATTATTATTCAGTGTTCAAAGCTTAACTCTCAAAACAACCCTGTGAGATAGGGTTACTATTCACATTTTACAGATGAGGAACTGAGGCTGAGAGAGAGTGACTTGCCCAAGGCTACTCAGTGAGTTCTTGGCTAAAATGGGATTTGAATCCCATTGGGATTTGGTCTCCTAGGTGTAAATCCAATAGTTTACCCACTAGCAAATTACTTGGCAAATGCCTTCACCTTTTGCTTTGTCCTAACTACAGCTGCCAAAAAGTGCATAATGAGCTCTTTCTTCATATCTGGTGTTTTAGACTATACACATTTGATTGAAGTAACGATGAACGGCAAAGCCAAAATGAAAATCGGCTTAATCTCCAGTTTAGGAGCTAAGCGTCCCTGCTAACCAGCCAGGGAAGTGTGGGTTTCCTCGGCATTCAGAGTTTTTAACTCTCTGTTGAACTGACTCAGTCTTAACTTGTCTTCTCCTTCCAGGCTCTTCATGGCCTGGCTCCTCCCTGTCTGTCTACCCTCGTTTCCTGCTATGTTTCCACCCAAGAATGTCTCCTCTAACACCACTCTCACCCACCCTAGAGTCTACTGCGTCCGAAACCATCTTTGCCCCTACTCCAGGCTCCTTGTTCTACTGTCACATCCAAGCTTTTAGCCTCCCTGAGCCCAGAGATGGCCTTAGAATTTGCGGGGCCCAGGGCAAAGATAAAATTCATGGCCTCTGGTGGTTGTGTGTTTGGGGTCCCACTGGGAGGGGACCCCACTCCCTGCCCTGATGAAAATAGGGCACACTGCATCACTGGAAATACAGGAAATAGCAGGACCCAGGGCAGCTGTACTGGGTTGCCCCTGGGCTAAGGCCGGCCCTGCCTGGGCCCCTTGAACTGGTCTGCACGACTCTATCCCTGCCCTGGCCTTCTCCAGCCTACCAGCTCTGACAATGCAGGGTTGCCACCTTCTCTGGGTGTTAACACGAGTGACAGTGGACCCCCGCTGTCACATTGCGATCCAGGTAGCTGCTGGGTAGCCGCTGGTAACGGATGCGTAACAAATGTTCACCTGGCTGGGTGGGAGGCCACACAAATGTGCAGTCAGCCGGCCCCACCCCCACCCTGTGCTCAGCACCCTGCCATGGTAGCAGCCCTGGCGGCCTCTGAGAGCCCCAATCCAAACTGGGCTATAATAAATGTTATCGCCTGCGGTAGCTTGTTCTGGCCCAGTTGGGAAGATGGGAGCCCAGGGGCCCGGGCTGTGAACCCAGAGGGTTCATAGGAGGACCACCAGGGAAGAGATTTGGGCAGTTGAGATAGAGGATGTTAACAAACATGACGGCGTCCCGCTTAGGCCACCATCACTTTGTTGGAGCCCTTCCAGATGTTTGCCCAGGAGTTCTCCCAGGTGTGGTAGCAGCTAGCCCAGATCCTGGAGACCTCTGGGGTCACAGCCCGGGCTACCATCTTCCCAGTTGGGCCAGAGCAGGCTACCGCAAGTTTGTTAACACCCTCTGTCTCAACTGCCCAAATCCCTTCCCTGGTGGTCCTCCTATGAACCCTCTTTTGGTGCCCTTTTTGAGAGGTCAAAATCTCTTTCACGAGAGAGACAAAAAGACCCGTATTCAAGCCTCAGGTACCGCATTCCTGGTTGCCTCCCAGGAAAAGCCCTTCAAGGAGAACGAGGAGATTGTGGAATGAGAACCAGGAGAACTTACGTCCCTCTTTCTGCACTGGGAATGTTGGGAGATATGTGTGTGTTTAAGTGCAAAAAGGGGTTGAGTTTCTGTACTGAGGGGTGGAACTTAATAGCCAAGGGGGTGAGCCTTGTCCCTTTTTGGTCACTCAAAATACAGAGGTATGTCACTAGGGTGGCCAGATAATCACATTTTAACAGGATATTTATGAACTCACTGAGTGGTCGCTGTATGCATGTTTGAATGTTTCACCGTATTTTTACAGAATATAAATGTGGTTGTTCTCAAATTCGGCATCAGAAAATAAATCTCGTATTGCAAAAGATAAGCTAGGGCGTACTTCCCAACGTTTTGAGCTGTCAAAAAGAGACAAGCCTCAACTCCCCGCCCCCTTCCCCCCACCCCAATAAGCTCTGCCCGTCAGTCAATAAGTCCTGCTCTCTCATGAACTTGTGTGTTCACGCACACCTCCCAATATTACAGAAGCATAGAGGGGCGCAAGCTCTCCTGGTTCTTACTCCATACCTCTCAACAGACCTGTACACAGGCAATGCTGGAGGAGAAGATGGGAAGGGTTTCCTTGTCATGGCTGGAGGGGATTTCCCCAATGTGGACGAGGTACTAACATTTTTTCTGTGGGGCCAGAAGAAATCTGGGTCTGTCCCTGTGTCCATCACAGAAGACCGGCTTGACACCTATACACAATTTCAATCCCATTTCTCTATTTAGGTCTTTGGTTGGACTTAACTGATTCTACCTGCTCATCTGAACAGCAGGGTAATCCTCTGTCAGGTGCATGACTGCACATTATAAAGGAGAACTAATTATACATTTACAGTATAATACCAGAGAGAGACGTGTGGGCTGGGACTTGGGAGCAAGGATATGGCAGCTATGAGGTTGTAATTCCTGGACAGATAGCACTGAACATTTTACTTTGAGATATTTTTAAAAAAGATTTTCTTTTTACTACACTGCTAGAAAATCATTTTCAAAAGTGCCTCAAACAAGAAGGGAGACAAAGTAGTTCAGATGTTATCTTTTATTGAGTCAATTTTTATTATTTATTTATTTATTTATTTATTTATTTATTTCTACAATTTGTACCCCACCCCTCCTGAACACAGCTCGGGGCAGCTTCCAACAGTATAAAAATACATTAAAATAAAATATAAAACAATTTAAAATAATCAACAATTTAAAAGTTTAATTAAAACAGTAAGCAGGGTAGGGGAGAAAAAACATAACCCTAACCCATCCTATCCCCCACCCCGAAGGCCTGGGCGAACAGCCAGGTTTTACAACACCGCCGGAATGACAACAGGCTCGGGGCCAGGCGAGCTTCCTCCAGAAGGGAGTTCCAAAGGCGCGGCCCAGCCACCGAGAATGCCCTCTCTATTGTGGCCCCCCACTTTACATGGGGAACCTCCAGGAAGGCACCCCCTATTGTTGAGAGTATGAACATTTTGGCCCATGCAGGGCCCTTCCTTAGGCAAGTAAAAGGTTAGAAGAACTATAGACTGAGCAAATGCAGGACTCATATGTATTTGGAAGCCATCATTATATACCTGTACTGCATTTACTCAGGCTATAGTTTTGATTTTTTTTACATGCCTGAGGAAGGACTCTATGTGGCTTGAGAGCTTACAATATTCTCACCAGCAGAAGCTGGTTCAGTAAAAGGTATCATCTGAACTATTTTTTTAACCAGCACAACAACCACACTCTCTCTAGATTAAATCAAAAAAGAATGAGGCACATTTTGAGATGTTCAGTCTTAGCCTAATTATAAGTGTCATCGGTTTCATGATACTGTTCATGGTGAAGAAAGGTGGGATGATAAAAAGTTTATGTCCAGTGTCTGATTTTTGCTGGCACTACATTATGAAATAAAAATAATTATATTCCATAAATGTATGTAATAAAATTCTATGGGCTGAGTCCTGCTTTCCTTACTTATAAACCTGCAATTGGAGTCACAGGGAGTACACCTGGGAGCAAAGCACTGGGGTTTTGCCTCTATTTCTATATTGATCACCTGCTGGCTTGGAACTTTGTCTGGCAAATACTATCACCAGAATTCTTTTCTAAAAATACAGCTTTAAATATGATTATAATTCCTATAGCACTTCATTGTTTAAAGTGTTTTACAGTCCTTGCCTAATTCACCCTATTGACAATCCTGCATTGTAGGCCATTACTATCTCCCTTTTCCCAACTGAGGCTGAGAGGGAGTGACATACCCAAGGTCAGCCAGTGAGTTCATGGCTAAGACAAGATTTTAACTTTGGGCCCTTTTCACACAGACGCTCTAACATGGATAAAATGTGTGTTACGTTTTAGTATACATGTTGCGGAGCACCCATAGAGCACACCTGCAGCCCTGCAACATGTATAATAAAATGCAACACCCATTTTATCCGTGTTAGAGGGTATTTTCAGACATGACAGGGCTCAATTTGCCCCGCCACGGAAACACCCGAATGATTCTCCGCCGGGGCCAACATGTAATGGCCAACAAACGTGTTGGTCGCTCCCGGGGGGGGGCGCATGCGGCACAACGTGCGGCCGCACGGCCCCACCCCCCCACACTCCGTAGGCCGCCCGCCCTCTTGGGAGACAGGCGGGCGTCGCAGCCAATGCGGCCACAGCGCCTGCCCGCATTTACCACGGCTTGAAATCCCACCACTGATTCCAGGCCGTGGTAGGGGGGCAGACATTACGGTCTCCTTGACTACGGGGGGGAATCGCATTCAACACGTAAACGGAGATGGTCCAGCCAGGACCTCCGTTTGCATGTTGAATGTGATCCCCCCCCATGATTCATGGGGGTGAACATCTGGGGGGAACTTCCGTTTCCCCCAACAGATGTTATGGGATCACGATCACCATGTGGGGATTCACCGTAGCTGAGCGTGATCTCGTAACGTCTGAAAATACCCAGAGTTTCTGTGTGAAAAGGGCCTTGGTCTTCCAGGTCCAGTTCTTTATCTACTAGGTTACACTCAAAAATCAGGATCCAGAGATAGTATCAGAGAGTTGGATACACTTAATATTCACACACAGCTTTCAGTGACACCAGTGTAAACCAGGGCAATTCCACTAACTCTGCTTTAAATTTACAGTGATGTAACGAGCAGAATTTGACCCAGGCTGTTTTTACATGGACACCGCCCCCCTCCCCCCGGCGGCGGGGATGGGTGTCCGTTCTGTGTTCGTCTGTGTGAACACTGAGTGGGATGGGTGGGTGGGTGCATGCTCCCGCGCAACACACACCTCCACCCATCACCCACCCACGGAGCCCTCCAGAAAACCACAGGAGGCCGAGTGGGCATGTGTCCCATGTAAACGAACACGCACCCACCTCCACCCACCGCGCCAGAACACCCATCTCCCCACACAGCGTAAAAAGGTCCCCAATCTCAGCCATATACTGTATGCATTATCTCATACTAATTATCTAGGGCCCACAGCTGTAGTGTTGTGAAGAAGGTATTAAATACTGAGAGTAAAGAGTTTTGAAATAAAACAAATATATCTTTTTTGCATCTTCATAAAAGAGAAAGGGTGTGTGCGTGTCTTTTATTTAAGAGAATAATAAGTATACACTAAATCAGTCTAGTTCCGAGCTTATCTAAATCAGCAACAAAGCTGATCTGGTGTCTGAGTTAATCTTAGCTCCATTGCTATGACAATAAACATCACTTAGGGATCAAGCCATTATCTTGACTTAATTCACCACTGATTTCTCTCCCTTTCTTGCTCACTTTTTAGAACAGGCAAAACTAAAGCTAATCCTGTTCCTTTGTCTGTTTGTTATGTTAGGATAATAATTCTCCTGACTCCAAAATCAGGATCCAGTTAATTTCTCTGCCCATGTATGGCACTCTTGTGCGGATGACATCTAGACAACATGTTGAAGAGCTTTCTGAAGTTTCTGATTTCACCATGGAAGACATCAACCACCAGAGAATCAGGTAGTGATCTGTTTTTAATAAGTCATATGGTCTTGAAGTCAATCACACAATCACAGTGCCATCTCAAGGGAGCAAAGAAAAAATAATGCTCTGCCGTGCAGTGTTTATAAATTGTAGCAAAGATAGTTTCTCTGCAGCATTTAAAGAGAGTGTGGTTGCTCTGTGTGTCCCAAATGCAAGAGATGGAGACAGAGAAGTTAAATTATCTCTTTTATTCGACCACCCTCTGTTGGTGAGAATAGGCAAGCTTTCGAGCCCCACAGGCCCAAAATTTAGTTCTCATTTATACCGTAGAATGGTGTTCCCCATAATTTTACTTTCGTGACCCCATTTGAAGACTTAACTATAATTCTACTATCCCCTTCAGTAACCACGACATGCCAAATGTATCGGGTATTAATTAGGATGGCAACTCCATCCACAGATGGCATGATCTCGCTTGGGGTCACAACCCAAAGTTTGGGAAACTCTGCAGCAGGGGTGGGAAACCTTTTTGAAAATTAATACAAGCTCCACAGGCTGGATAAGTGTTCAGAGTAAGGGTGCTTAAGGGGTGTGCCCAGGACAGTGGATGGAAATGAGGGTTCAGATCATGGTTCTATGCTGAGAATCCATCCCCTGTCCTTGAATGTATACCGTTGGGTGCAGCCAGACGAGACACCCTGGGCAGGCTACCACACCTTGAGTAGCCTTAGCCCATACGGGGTAAGTGGCTTCTTCTACCCTGCCACACGGCAAGCAGTGGCTCCTTCTACCCTGCCACACGGCAAGCAGTGGCTCCTTCTACCCTGCCACACGGCAAGCAGTGGCTCCTTCTACCCTGCCACACGGCAAGCAGTGGCTCCTTCTACCCTGCCACACGGCAAGCAGTGGCTCCTTCTACCCTGCCACACGGCAAGCAGTGGCTCCTTCTACCCTGCCACACGGCAAGCAGTGGCTCCTTCTACCCTGCCACACGGCAAGCAGTGGCTCCTTCTACCCTGCCACACGGCAAGCAGTGGCTCCTTCTACCCTGCCACACGGCAAGCAGTGGCTCCTTCTACCCTGCCACACGGCAAGCAGTGGCTCCTTCTACCCTGCCACACGGCAAGCAGTGGCTCCTTCTACCCTGCCACACGGCAAGCAGTGGCTCCTTCTACCCTGCCACACGGCAAGCAGTGGCTCCTTCTACCCTGCCACACGGCAAGCAGTGGCTCCTTCTACCCTGCCACACGGCAAGCAGTGGCTCCTTCTACCCTGCCACACGGCAAGCAGTGGCTCCTTCTACCCTGCCACACGGCAAGCAGTGGCTCCTTCTACCCTGCCACACGGCAAGCAGTGGCTCCTTCTACCCTGCCACACGGCAAGCAGTGGCTCCTTCTACCCTGCCACACGGCAAGCAGTGGCTCCTTCTACCCTGCCACACGGCAAGCAGTGGCTCCTTCTACCCTGCCACACGGCAAGCTCTGTGGCAGGGCTTTGAGTGGAGGGTGCTGTCGCCCGTCGCATGCTGCCACATCACTGCCGGGGGCAGGAACTCAGTCAGGCCAGGGGAGGAAGGCAGGGCCCGGGCGCTCACATGTGTGGCCAGCGTCTCAGCCTGCCCCACCATGATGGTGGCTCCGACAGCAGCAGGCCCACCCAGCTTCCTTATGACTGTCTCCCCAGCTCCCTGCGCTTGCCCTGCAGTGTGATGGCTGTGCTTGCATGTCACAGAGCCGGCTTCGTAGCTTGTGTGGAGACACCCCATATCTCTGCTCCCTTTCCCTGAGCTCAGTCTTTCAATGCTTGAGGATAGGGAGTTGGATCCACAGGCCAGATCCAAGAACTAGAAAGTGGTCAAATAAAAAACAGCCATGGGGCAGATTTGACCTCCAGCCACAGGTTCCCCATCCTCTGCAGTATCACCAAGGCCTATGCGTCCATATAGTGCACAGTCATATCCTTGGGGTTTTTGTACCAAAGCCCTCTCAGTTCTTCACCCTAGCCCCAATCTGGGCAAGTCCCACCTGCTCTAAGCAGGCCCTTCAGACAGGGTTCCTTCCCTGGAGCAGGGAGCCCACAGCACTAGCTCCTACAGCCTCCCTCTCTAGACTGAGTTCAGGAATTATGAAGATCCCGAGCATGCTCAGTTCCCACTGTCTCTACTGAGCATGGCTCCCGACTCAGAGCTCAGACTAGTCTCTATGACTCTATTGAGGATGCCCCAGCACTTGGACTCCAGCAGGATTCATAGTCTCTACTGGGCATGCTCCACCAAGCTATGCCTGACAGTATCTAGCTGTCTACGGAACAGGGCTCCAATAGGCTCACAGGAGCCTCCCTGTTACACTTTGAGATGACTCCCCCACACCCATGTGCATGCACACAACCCTCTGGCTGGCCCACTCAGCCCCCTGCTAAAGGGGCAGGAGCCCCTAACCGACTGCTCCCTGCTACAAATACCTTTTTCCTAATAACACTGGTGTTCCAGAGTCTGCACTGGACATAATTAAAGGTGCTGGTGTTGACCGATAAAGTCCTAAGCGGCCTGGGCTACATATCTAAAGAACCACCTCCTCCCTTATGCCCTCTCATGGCCTCTAAGATCAGCCAAGTGCACCCTCTTGTAAGTTCTATCATTATTATACATCCATACAGTAAGGATGCAATGAAAGGCATTCTCCATGGCTTCCCCACAGCTCTGGAATTCCCTTCTCTTGGAGCTTTGCTAGCCATGACCTGAGCATCTTCCAAAGGCATAAGAACATAAGAAAGACCATAGTGGGTCAGACCAGTGGTCCATCAACTTCAGCATCTTAACTTTGGCCCTTTTTACACGAGACACCCCCCACGCAGTGCACACATGGGTTCCTGTGTGTGCATGTGTGTGGGAGTCCTGTGTAAACACCGTGGTGGGTGTGTGGGGGTACGTGTGCGCTCCCATATAACACCCATTTCCACCTACCCCCATGCATGGAGCAACCAGCAAAAACAGTGGTTGCTCCGTGCTTGGGGGATGGGTGGAGGTGAGTGTGTGCATGTTTAACCACCACACACACACACCGCGGCACACACCCATCCGCACACACCCCACACCTGTGCCTGCTGTTCACTCCCAGCTCCCAACAGTAAGAGATTACAGTCCCCATCCTACTTGGCTCTAATAGCCATTAATGGACTGATCCTCCAAGAACCTATCCAATCTTCTTCAAAACTCAGTTATGATAAGAACATAGAACATATCTGTTTAGTCAGGCATTTAGTATACAGGCTTGGGGTTTGGGGTGGTTTTTATGGTTATTTTATATGTGGTTTTATTTATGTATTTATTTATTTATTTATTTATATTTATTTATTTCAAGCTTTTATTTCCTGTCCTATCCTGCACAAGCAGACCAAGGCACCTCACAATCATCATAAAAACATCATAATAATACAATAATAAAATTACAATTAAAACACAACCAAGTGGGGCCAAAACAACCCAATAACC
The DNA here is from genome assembly GCA_003113815.1 of Sphenodon punctatus. Taxonomy (NCBI): domain Eukaryota; kingdom Metazoa; phylum Chordata; class Lepidosauria; order Sphenodontia; family Sphenodontidae; genus Sphenodon; species Sphenodon punctatus. Next base: position 1,518,238 of record QEPC01011244.1, on the reverse strand, counting down.
CCCCAAACCCTCCACTCTACCCCCCTCCCTCACTCAAAGTCAGGTGGAACAACCAGGTTTTACATTGACATAGAAACAAAGGGAGGTCCAGGGCCACCCGAGCCGCCAGCAGAAGGGAGTTCCACAGCCGTGGCATGGCCACCGAAAACACCCTCTCCATCATTGTCCCCCGGAATACCTGGAAAACCTCAAGGAGGGCACCTCCCAATGACTGCAGGAGCCAATCCAGAGCCTTGGGGATGAGGTGGTCTCGCAGGTAGGCAGGACCCAGACCATGTAGGGCTTTATAGGTCAACACCAACACCTTGAATTGGCCCAGAAGACTACAGGCAACCAGTGCAGAGCACGGAGCACTGGTGTTATGTGCTCCTAGCAACCTGTCCCAGTAAGAAGACGAGGCACCGCATTTTGCACCAGCTGCAGCCTCCGAGCTGTCACCATGGGTAGCCCCACGTAGAGCGTGTTGCAGTACTTGAGGTGATAAATGCATGGACGATGGTAGCCAGGTCTGAGTCCGAAACGTATGGCTGAAGCCGACACACCAGATGTAATTGGCAAATTACGCCCCTCGCCACAGTATGCACCTGGACATCCAGGCAGAGCTGAGGAGTACACCCAGACTACGGACCTGAGAGTCGAGGAGGGTACACACTCCATCAATGATGCAGGCCTCCACTCCCTCGCCTCTGCCCACCAGCATCACCTCTGTGAATCAGGATTCATCCTCTGACAGCTCGCCGTCATCATCCAGTCCCCCACAGCTGCCAAACACCGAGTAAGCACCGGGCCAGGGTCTGATGAAAATGAGAGACAGAGCTGGGTGTCATCAGCATATTGATGACACCAAACCCCCTCATAACCTCGCACAGCGGCTGCATGTACACGTTGAACAGGAGAAGGGACAGAATAGAACCCTGTGGGACCCCACACGTGAGGTTACGGGGTGGTGGTGGGAGGAGAAAAACAATCCCCCAGCACCAACTGCTGAGTTCTTCCAGCCAGGAAAGAGTGGAACCATTCAAGAACAGTCCCACCCACCCCAGCTCGGTCCTGCACGCGAGCCAACAACATCTCATGGTCAACAGTATCAAAGGCCACTGACAGATATAATATGGGGTTTATCTCTGTATTTTATATGTATGTTTTTATGATGAAGTTAGCTGCCCTAAGTCTTTGGGGAAAGGCAGGATAAAAATGTAATCAACTAACTAACTAACTAACTAACTAAAATAAAATGGGAGTAAATACTTCTTTTCTGGATAGAGGAGACAAAGAGGAAAAGGATTAAACTACCTCCTTATTGGAGAGAGAGGCATGTTCCTGCCTACCCAGTTTTTAAGCTCAGTAGGTGAAATCCTTTCAGCAGGCTGACACTTTGACTCTCTTATCACTTTCTTCTTGTGGCTGGCACAGATATATGACTGTGTTTGAAACCAACAATCAGCTGGTCACAGACATTTTCCACTTTGCTGTCTTCGACGCTGACAACAACCGACTTGACAGCCAGATGTTTACCATCACTATCACATCTGTCCAGAACAAGCTTCCAGTCATCACTTTTGCTGACCACATCGTTGTAAGTAATTGCCCAAAATTCTGGGAGCACTAAGAGGAACAGGATTGACATAAGCAACGAAACAGTAATTTTCTCACTTTTAGTGTAAGCCTTTTGAACTGAGAGCATTGTTTGTGGTCTCCTTGTGTGGAGTCCTGCAAATAGAAAGCTAGCATTAGCCCATATCCCTGAGTCTTCACTATTTCCATTATGCTCAATGAACCAGACCTTACACAGTGTTCATCACAGCGCTTACGCTGATGCCAGCGGATTATTTTTCAGTGACACGTTCCAAAAGGTGTAGGCAGTGTAGGTAGCAATGAATAACCCTAGAAGAATTTGAGTCAATATGCAGCATTTCATAATGCCCCTCTGAATTGACTGGTACCTGTTTTAACTTCTTCCCTCCCCTTTCCTAGTTATCCACTTATTCATCTCAGCCATCGGAGGGACAGTTTCAGGGGATGCCATTTGAAAATTGCTATTGTCCCAGATGTGAGGGAATGGTTGAATCTGTCACACATATCTTATTGTATTGTGTCTTATATATTGACTATTGAGGCCTGTCTTAAATACATTTCTGGGTAGCGATTCTGATTTCTATTTATGGGTCATTTTGTCTGACAAGTACTTGTATGTCATTTTTTTGGTAACTAAATTTTTTGTTAGCGGCGTCTAAGAAAAGAAGGCGGTTTGTGGAATATAAGGGCACACATTAAATGCTGATAGTGGATTGGGGATGTATAACTCTAGTTGTAATTTTTACTTGTGCTGTGCGGTGATGGCTCTTTGCCATATAATAGATTTTGAATGGAAGTTTTTGTAGTTTAAACTATATCTAGTGGAATGGTATAGCTATGCCATTGCTCTGGGAGGGAATGAGACTCAGACTGTCACT